>PVLA01001733.1:211633-326870 GCA_004027455.1 Hydrochoerus hydrochaeris | reverse complement strand
AAAACCCCACAACCAGTCCTCACAAAGGGGTTATCTAGAGGGCCTCCAGCAACCCCCCTGGAGTCTCCACCCTCGACTCCATATTGAGCATTACATAAAAACATACACATGTGAACTACACAAATTACAATTATCAGTACAAAACATTCCAAGATCCCCGTGCCCAATTCCCACATGCGGTGTCCTTTTCCTGGAGAAGTGATTGTCACAAGGCGTGGATGGACTAGGATGTGGCATGGACAGAAAAGGGTGCCGCACAATAGAGTGTATTTACTTTCTTAGTATGTAGGGTTCATTTCCCTGTTCTTCCAGTGGTCATGAGGAAGTAGCACCTAGGTTCCTGCTTTGAATTTCTTATAAGTTGTTTCAGCCTATGATTTTTAGGTTCTCATTCTGGAAATTGGATCAGGGGTTCCCAAGCAACCCAAAACTACTTAAAATGAGTTGCATAATTCATTCTCTTCAATATCACTTTTAATATTTATCTTCCAAACTATATCCACTTAAAAATAATTAAGTTAGCAGTATGTCTACAAAAGCTTTTCATTTTTTGAATAGATTCTAAACAAAAAAAAAGTGTACACTTGCCTACATATCATCCATGTTTTCAGAGGCTTATATCAGTAGGTCAGAGATGAGTTATCTAAGCAGCAACCTACATGTTTTAGTATGATGTGGATTATTGTGGCTAAGGGATTTTTCGCAGAGGTATCTTATAGCACTAAGGCATGCCTCAGAATATTTCTCTAAGTTTTCTAGTATGTTGAAGGGCACCATAGATCATAACGGTTAAGGCTTTAGTTGTGGATATAGAGTCTCAGCCATGCTGAGGCTCCATTTCCTGATGGTTGTTAATTTACCAAACAAGTTCCCAATTTCCTCATTATTGTATATTATTGTCACTGGGCAATAATTGTACATATTCATAGGTTGTGAGAATTTCACAAGTTAATATACAACATACAGAACACTTGCTACCCTGTTGGAAGTGCTCAGTAAATGTTTCTCGTGTGTTTCCAGTCTATTTTTCTGCAGCCAGAGTCTGCCTTGTAGCTATTCTAGCAAATTAATTTGAATATGTTTCCTCACTGGGACCCTTGAGCCAAGTAGTTGAAATTAGAGCTTTGTAATAAGGAAACTAAAGACCCATTTGCCTCTGATAAAAATTTACTGTCAGAAATATTCTTTAAAAAATAAGATATATGGAAACTATCTCTATTAGTCTCCCAAAGAGTTGTATATTAATTGTCAGGGCTCAAAAGGATTGCAGTTTGAAAACATTTTGACCAGATGACCTCTAAGGACTCTTCCAGCTCTCAGATTACAACATCATGGATACTCCTTTAATATTAAGAAGATGGTAGTTATGTCTATGGAATTCAGCAAAGTTAACTGACTCCCTTGGGGATGGAAACTGCTCTTCACCATGAATTCAATCAACTGAAATAACTGTTTAGACTGCACAACTGCTATCTCTACCAGGAGTTAGCCTTTTAATTTTGAGAAAGCAACTCTTGCAGTTGTCTTGGGCTATGACTACTCTCATTTGCAGAATAATAACTCTTCTTTTATAGAAGGTGATATACAAGAATTTAAAATGAAAGTGAGATTTAATAATACTTGTTATTAAAGTAAATTTCATACACATTTTTAAGGGATGGCATTTTGTCAAATAGTTTGAACTAAATAAGTGAATTTTGTAGTATTTAAGTTTGAAATATTTCTATTTGTGAACCATGATGCTTATACAGAGAAAGATGTCCCATGTTTATAGTCTCTAACAGATAAACATAAGATAGAAACTGTATTGCTGTCTTAGTTAATTTATTGTTGCTGGGACAAAATACCCAACAAACACCAGTTAAAGAAGTAAAGATTTATTTTGGCTTACAGTTTGGAGAGAGTTTAGTCCCTAGTTAACAGGTTCAAAGGCAGGGTAGCATTGCAGAGGGCCATAGTAGAAGAGACATAGTTCATGACATGATATCAGGAAGCAGGGAGACTTCCTTCTTTGTTTCCTTTTTCTTTTCTATCCAGGCTACAAGCCTATTGGTTGGTGCCACCCATACACAGAGTGGGTTTTCCCTCTTTAGTAAATCCATCATTCATACCCAAAACTCTTCTAAACCAATCAGTCAACTGATCCAATATTCATACCGGTGATCCAATCACCTCCCAAAAGCCCCACCTATGAGTGCAGGAGGTTTTAGGAGGCATCTAAATAAAAGCCTTAACAAAAATTTGCCTATGTTTCATTCTGTTGCAATGCATACGTGCTTAGTTATTTGATGGATAACAGTATCTGTTATGTCCTTATGCAAAATGATGAATCAGTTTTTTCCAATGTTGAGACTAGTCAGAGGCCTTTTATAAATCCTTTTCAAACTCCTGAATCATCAGTGTACTGACACTATTGTCCTGAAAGAGTTAATGTACATTTTGAAAAGGGTCTAATTTACTGGCTAATGGTATCTTTTCATAGGAATTACTTGGCTTTTGGAATAGGCTTTTATCTTTTTGCTTTTTGGTTAATTCAATTGAATTTTCATCCAGTCTACATTGTTTCATTCTAATTGCAGTCAGCTTCATCTTCAAATGATTCTGTTCCAAAAGCTTATTTATGAGTTGGTTATTTGGAACTTAGAAGATACTTTTCCATAGAAAAATAAGAGCTACAAATGTTGGATATGTTCCCAGAATAGCCCACAGAAGCCAATTAACCCATCATATGCCCAGCGCTAATGCTGCTATCCAGCTGATTCAACATAAATAGCAGTACGTGTGAAGGGAACATGCTTTCCAAGATCTGCATTGGGAGGCCCAAAAGCCATTCTTCTATAGCAGGCAGTTTGCAGGAGTGAGAACTCTTCTGTGTTCGTCTCGCCAACCTAAAGTGGGACCAAGTGTGAACATGGCCCAGCAATCACTTACAGAAATGCCTCTGTTTGTGTGGGTCAGAATTTGGGACTAGAAATATCCAGGAACAAGGCCAGAGTATGGAGCTAGAAATGTCGAGGAACAAGGAATTTGTATAATAGAGGATAAGGAAAGTGGAGATTAAGAATGATGAGTCACAAAAGTGTTGTGAAACATTGGGGGTAAAAGCACAAAGAAAGGTTAAATGCTTCATCAGTGGGCAAACATCCGACACTTGATTAAAGGCTTCTGCAACCCTCACTTCCTCTTTATAATTTTAGTCTGATATAGATTCAGGCTGATATAGATTTGTCTGCCAAAGGGCAGGCATATATTTCATTAGGTTTCTTTAAAAGAAAAGCCCAATTTTTCTACTCACTCCCAACTTTTACTGAGGTGGAGGAAGAAAATTAAAGGAGAATTTCAGAAGAATAAGGCAGGGGCTGGGGAAACCATGACAGAGGGCTTCAGGCAGGATAGATTTTGAGAAAAAAGATAAAAGAGTTTGAGGGTCATATGTGTGGGGGGGGGGAAGGAAAATGGACTCTCAGTAGAAGAATGGTAGTAGAGGAATCTCCTGCATTCAAGCATCCCCATGTTAATCATAGGTCAGGCAGCTTGGGCTTCTTGGGTCTGGTTTTACCAAGAGGGTTTCGAGAGAACTGTCTCAGGAGGAGGGCAGGAAATTGTTTAATGTTTCTTTGAAGAAGAATGATATTCTAAGGGAATCACTGTTTTCTTAGAGCTGAGATTTTGTATTCAATATATCACATGTATGAGATTCTAATGGGTGAATCTCAAGCATTCTGCTTTGAGTACTCTTTTCTAACTTCTTCACCTCTGCTCAAAGAAGCCTTTTGTAAACATCTGCCATGATCAGAGTCAGCTCTAAGATAGAAGCATGTACCCATAGCATAGTTTACTGTTGCATTTTATTACTTTTTCTGTCTGTCCCAATTTTAAGTACATAACTACTCATGGAACTCCTTATTAAATGGTTGTCTCCCCCACTAACAAATGTCCATCAAGATATGGTCTATGAATGAACTGGATCCATTGCCTAGTTCAGTACCTGGTAATTAGTGTTTGATAAATCCTCATTAAAGCTATTGGGAAGCAGATTTATGTATTTAATATATTTTTGTAGGAATGAATACATTTAACTATTAGAAAACCAGTAGCACAGTAAAGAGTTATAGAAAATTGTTACCTAAATTGATGGAAATATTGTTTTGCTCAGTATAAGGATAAACTCTAAAAAGTTTTTTTTACCTCAATGAATTTATTTGCTTCTATATTAAAATTTTATTATGTATAGAATTTTTAAAATTTAGATGATACCATTTTGATTGAATTACTTTTAGAAATACTAAGGTGAAAGACCAACCCTTAGCTGATTGCCTGTGGAGACTGATTCATAGGGAGGAGGCAGGAGTGACCTTTGGAAACAGTCAGAATCTCTGCTTTCCATGGCCCATGCTATGCAAAGCAACTGATAAACCAGATGCATCCCTGGAAATGGAGGTGATGACATTGATAATGGGACTGTGAGAATCTTGGTGTTTATTTTAGCACTCAAGATATTAATGTATAGGAATTCCCAACCATTACCAAAACCTACATTTTTTAACTCATCTCTTCCTCTTTCTGTATCATCAGAACAGTTGATGTATACACACACACACACACACACACACACACACCTAAGTGCTTTCAGTGGTTTATTTTAGAGCTTCTTTTACCTGGGAAGAAATTTCCCTATAGCAAATACCACTTGAAAGTTACCATGCTACCCTCTCTATCATTTGTATATCATACACCATGTGATGAAAATCTGTTGGAACAAAAAAAAAAGTTCTAAAAAAAGGAGCTGGGGATTTAGCTCAGTAGCTTAAGTGCCTGCCTAGCAAGTGCAAGGTCGTGAGTTCAATCCCTGGCACAAAAAAAAAAAAAAGAAAATCTAGAGAAAATCTATCTGTCCTATCACTCCCACCTTCTTTTATTTGCTTTTGGAGCTTGAGCAACTGCTGCCTGGGCAGCACACTCATATTTTCTTGGTGTAGGTGAGATGGTTTGATTACACAGCTAAGAACAGGCATAAGAAGAACAGAAAAAGAGAGAAAGAAAGGAGAAGTGAGGAAAGAAAAGTAGAGAGAATGGACAATCCCTAAGGTACATATCACTGAAAGCTTAGAAACTATTGTATTTTCACTATAGCAAACTTCAAGTATTAATGTAGTACATGACACTTCTTTGAACTTCAAAGAATACCCCACAAATATAAAATATGAAAACATTATCATATAGTATTATAGCAGATTTTCAAAGGTAAACATATAGATCTGTGAATATATAGTTTAGAACATGCCAGTAAAAATGTGAATTCTAAATTGTCTACTTTATCAAATAATAATTTCATTATAGGGATAGAGAATTTTTTGTTTAATATAAGCATTAACAAATACATTTAGTTAGAACATCATTGTATTTTAAGCATTATTTAATGATAAATAGGAAACTTTACTTTTTCAGAAGAAGCTGGAATCTTAAGGTAAATTTTATTATTGAAACTTGAAAACTAAGAAATCTTCAGATTAAAATCTAAAGATTTTCATTCATAATAACATTATTCACAATAGCCAAGAAGTATTATGTTCGTATTATATTATATTATGTTCATTCATACTAACATTATTCACAATAGCCCAGAAGTAGATGCAGCCTAGATGTCTCTTCATAAATAAATGGATAGGCAAAATGTGTTATATAAGTATAATGAACTATTATTCAGCTTTAAGAGGAAAGGAGATCTATAATATGCTAAAACATGGGAGAAGCTAGAGACATTATGCTAAGTTTAATAAGACAGTCAAAAAAAAAGAAAAGAAAAGAAAAAAGATTTAACTTGCATGAGGCCTCAAAGTGATCAAATGTAGGAACATAGAGTGGAATGTAGTTAACAGAAACTAGAAAAGATGGAAAAGGAGAGATTAATAAAGTGTAGATAGTTGCAGATTTGCAAGGCAGAAATGATTCTGGAGATCTGGTTGTAACAGTGGTAGTACACACAACACTATTGGACTTCACATGTATAAATGATTAAACTGGTAAATCTTATTCTATGGTTTTTATTGTGATTTTAAAACAAAAACAGATCTTTAAGAAATTTGAGTATTGTGCTAGCTTGAGAAAGTATACTTATCATTCCACTCCTAAACATGTATCTTATAAGAGTCTTGGTTTAGAATAAAAAAACCACTATGCATATTTTCTGTTATATAAACCTATATGCAATTAAAAAATGATTTATACAATGGCATAGAGTTATAGAAATTTGCAATAACTTCTCCAAAATTAGGTAAAAATATGTTTCTATTATCTGAATATTGTTGTAGCTTATAAAAGTATTGATTTCAGTACTTTCTTTTTACTAGAATGATTAAGTAAAACATTTTATATGTTATCACAAGTTGCTATCACACTGTTCTAACCAATTATTTTATAAACAAAAAATAATCAGAATACAGCAAAATATGGTTAGTGTAAAAACTGGTATTTTTATCTTTTAAAATATTTTATAATAACAAAATGACAAATAATTTGGCTAATACCATATGTACCACTTTTACTTATACCTCTTCATTTTGATAGTATAATTTTTGATTATTGTATGCTAGACTCCATGTACAACTAGACTCCCTAGTTGAACCTTTCCTTAAAAAATAGTGAGAGTTAATATTACTGTAAGTGGCACATAAGAGTGTATTCAAGCAAACTTTTAGGAGTCTGTTTTTATCTTATACTTGCAGAAATAAGAACGTTGTGAAAAATGATAGCAAGGACCCTTCAAGAGCCCAGGACTTCTTGGAGTCCCTTACATGCCTCTCACTTTCTCACAACTCTATTTGGGCCATCGTTCATATACACCGGGTAACATAGGATCTAAGCTCTCAGATGGCACCTATTGTCTCTACCTTTTATACTCCATGCCTCCCCCTTAAGCTTTCCCACAGACTTTTGTGAGCTACTGAAGACACACAGGACATACATACACCTAACATCTCTAAAATCCATGTATTTCTTCACTAACCTCTTTCCTTCTCCACAAAGCAAAATTGAGCTACACCAATTACTGACCTACCTTCTTAATCCATCAGACAGGTTTTTAGTTACTGTGTTTTCTATTGTCAAGATGATATTACATAATAAACTGACAAAATTTTAGTGACACACAATTTTGAATGATTTGCTCAGTTCTTTTATGTGTGAATCTGCTGAAGGTTGGGCTCTGCCTCACTGGTCCTCTTTCTCCTAAGACATTAGACCAGGCCTGTCTTTTTCATGGGGCTAGCAGAGGTATAGGAAAGCAAGTAAAATGCTCAGAATCTTCATGCTAATGGTGTTATCTTTTATTGGCTACAGCAGTTCATTGAGCCCAAAGCAAAACAAAACAAAAATGCTAACCCATTTAGTGGACCAAACTGCAAAATCACATAATGAAAAATGTGGATGCATGGGAAGTTAAAGAACTGGGAATGATAACACGATATACCATATGTACCTTAGTAACCTTACCAGCCTCTGCAATAGCAAGGGATACTGTAGACTCTTGCCTTTTTTGGTGAAATACCTTCTGCTTCTGGCTTCTTCAATGAAATACTCCACCTTTCCCTATAGCTACCTCTACTTAGTATCTTTTGCTAACCTAACTGTCTAAAGACTCAGTTGAAATCTCTCAAGGCATGGTACCACCATCCTTCCTCTTTTAATAATGGGCTCTACTTGGTGTTACCCACGTTAATGGAGCCCATTGCAGCTGAACTAAGAATGAATTAGAAATGCTTAAAATTATCCTCTGCATTCCAGAAACTTTATTTAATTGCCTATTTTGGATTTCTCCCAAGATATCTGGAGATACCTCATATTCTACCTAAGTCTAAATTTAAATTTAATGCATTATCAGTATTTTCCTATTCTACCCACAGTCTTCTTCAGTGATCCCAAGCTCAGTGAATTTTACCATATGTTTAAATTTATAGGATCCAATAAATAGAGTCATCCTTGATACTATTATTTCATCATTAAACTCTATTAATTCAGTTGCTTAAATCTCTCTGGAGTCAACCAGTTTCTTTCCATTATTGTGGTTCTTCTATAGTCCATTTCACCATCTTATCTCATGTAGACCTACAATAAATTCTGAACCTCATCATCTCTTACTTGTATCTGATCCGTTCTCTGCACTGGAACCAGAAAGGGCTTAGGTTTCACTGAGATTGTGGTCATTATATAAATGTAATTATTTCTTTGAAAGCATATACATGGATCATTTATATCCTGAGCATCTATTTCATGAGGAGAAACCAAAGGACTATTCTTATAATTCAGTCTCAGATCTCAGCCTCTGAGATATTTAATTGTGGAGCAATGACCATTAAAATAATAAACTGATCATGTGTGGTGTGTCTTTGTAAATTAGTGGTTGATGTCAATTAGTAGTTTCTTGAATTTAGTTGCTTTCATTTACAAAGTATGTAGAATAAGATATTGAATGTTAGTGGATGTAGAGTGATTCTTTTCATCTGGTAGTTGTCACAATTATCCACTGGGTTGTAATTGAAAATGGCATGTAACCTTATGAACTGCAGACTTCGAGTCCAAAATGTCTACTCCATAGATAAGTTGTGAAAAAATACTTTTTTTTTGTATACCTGAAATTAGAGAAAAAGGCCATTTTAAAATCTATGGACTCAATCACGTGAGAGTTTTTTTTGTATTTGTTTTTGTTTTCACTTTGGTAAAATTGTTTGTTGAGGAATGCCAAGGGTGTGATGCACTATCCTGAACTCCAAGATCATAGTTTTGGTTGAGTTGAATACACATCTTGAAGAAATTTGGATGGTTTTATTTTTGTTTTTTGCAGAAAAACTTGCCAGAAGATATTTTTGAATTCAGTCCCATGACCCTAAAAATGGTTTATAATAAGCAAAAGCAGTATCAGTATTTTTCTGAAGGAATCTTGGCTTACTTTTTGTCATCTGACAGTTGCTCAGCAGTGAAAGCACAGGTTGTACAATGGAGAAGTGACAACTCTAGTTTAGGCTTCATCTTTCAGTCTAAATGTGAGATCATCCTTCGAAATTGGAGCACATGGAGGAAGCGGAATAGTGTATGCTGAAGCCAAAATGCCATATAACTTGGAGAGTTTATCCTCTCCTCTTGGCTTCCATAGTTGGGCTTTGGACTGTTTTATACTAGGTTACCTCAGCTATGTTCTCACCACTCCAGTTTTGGGCCATTTCAGATGAGGTCACTTTTGCCTTCTTGTCATTACTCCAGTTTTGGGCTATTTCTGATGAGCTAACGTTAGTCGTGTTCTCACCATTCCTCCTCTGAGACATTCTGGATGAGGTCATCCAACTGAGCATATTTCTGACTTCAGGTACTCAAGAATGACATAAATGCTTTTAACTCAGACACAAGTACCTATCTCCCTTTCTTATATACATGTTCTTTAATTATAAGTAAAATGATCTGAGAATAACAACTGTCCTGGGAATTGGGTACATACAACTTTGATTAATAAAATCTAGTAAATTCAGTAACTCTGGTCTTCCAGGAGAAGAGCACAGTTTTTCTTTCTAGATTAGCTTTGTTTTACTTTTTTATTATTACATGTTTGTACTAATGATAGCATTCTTTATGAGGAAGTGGTGCATGTACATGACACAATTACATTCATTTTTTTCCTCTTTTTCTCCCTTTCCTATTCCTCTCCCTCCATCTCTTGGCTCCCTTCCCCTTTGGGAAAGATAGATCTCCCTATTTCCTGTTTTGTATCTTTTATTTTGATCTTTATGTTTAGATCCCCTATAAGAAAAATCACATGATGTTTAAGCTTGTGTGTCTGATTTATTTCACTTAACATTATGGTCTCAAGGTGCATCCATTTTCCTACAAATATTTCAAATTTGTCCTTCTTTATGGAAGATTAGCATTTTGTCGTGTATAAATGTCACATTTTTATTTTCTGTTAATCTGTGTACAACCGTCACATTCTCTTTATCTGTTCATCTGTTGATGGAAATAGAGGCCACTTCAAAGATTTAACTCAATTGTGCTGCTGTAAAAATAGGTATGCATGTATCACTGTAATACAATGCCTCAGCCTCCCAGAATTGAAATTATAGGTGTGTGCCATCATGTCTAGAAGATTTCAGATTTTTTAGGAACAAAAAATCAGCATAGATTGTTTCAACTTTTTCTGCCACTTTCTATATGTATGTTTGCTCTTGTTTTAACAAGCAGATAACTTGTGCCACTAAATTTATATAGCATTAGCTCTATTATTTATCTAAATAAGCATTCATCACATCACTATCTCTTTTAGAATAATTCCAACACTTATTGAGGAAAGTGAAAATAATCTGCATAGATTATTCAGTGGCAAGTTCAAGCCCAGAATGTTTCCCTGAGCCTCGCTGATTATTAAAGCATGCAAGGATTATGTTTTCTGGCCACATTAGTAACATATGTGAATTTGGTGATACTTAGCACATTTAAAAGCTTGATGTGAAGTGAATATTTATGGAAAGACAATTAGTCTGTACTATATTTTGTAATAGCTGCTCTAAAACAGTTCGTATCTGAACAAGTCCTTTGGGGGATATATTCCCTGGATATCAGTTTGATTATCTCTCATGGAGCTACAAAACTAGGCTTTAGTAGGCCACCATCTACAGTGTGGAAAGGATTTGAATCCCAGTGTGTGGATCTCATCATTGGGATTATAGTGAGAGTATTACTGCAAATTTTGAGACTATTCTTAGTTTTCAATGACAGAAATACTTGTTCTCTCCTGAGATAAGTACCATTACTCTAGCTTTTACATTTTAAACACCTTGAATCTTTTGAGTTTTTTTCTCTTTAGATTTGCTTCTAAAACTCTAGAAGCAAATCTGGGAGCCCACTTGTAGTCCAAGTATTTCATATCACATATCTGTGCATAAATCTACCTACTTTCTCCATCTTCTTTTCTATGTTCTTTTTCTTGTTCATGTTTAATTCATTGTATATTGCTTAATTATATGCTTTCTATGACACTAACTTGAATTCTTTTCTGAAATGAGGTTGGCTATTAATTCATTAATTACTGTATAGATTGCTTGTCTGACTCATTGTAATTTTCAAATCATCAATGCAACAGAAGAATTTAGCAAGTATTTTTGATATGTTATTAGGAACATCAAAATTAGAGTTTGGTACAGTCTTACATTCTTAATGTTTATATATCTTATATTTGAGTTAATTTTTAGAAACTGTTTCCACTATCAAGAAATTGTTAACTTTAATGATAAATTAAGAGTATTTGAAAGAATAATCTAGTACAAAATTATTTCATGATCTTGGAAAAGTCATGCTTAATTAGCTATTCCATGCCATTTACATAACCACATTATAATATGCTTTATTTTCACATTCAGTTTCCAATATACATATGAGGTCATCCTACAAAAGTGTATTTATAAAATAGTCTTTTATAGTGTAGAATTCATTTTCATGAACAATCAAGTGATTGGATCTTAGGTCAGTCCATAAAATCTTTTTTATCCATCATATGAGACAAATAATTAATTGACATGAGAAATTATAGAAAATCTTATTTTACATCTTAAAAAATAAAAAGGTGTTGACACGTTATGTGTTTTTGATTTGGAAATGCTTATATTTTTAAAACCTTAGATCTAACTCACCTCAGAGATATCTGATATGATTCAAAGTTTTATTAAAACAGAAAATATATCTGAGCCTTTAGCCAGGCACATAGTAAAGAAATAAAGTTAGTTCATATTGTTTTCAGGTATTTGTGATTTTTAAAAATACTCAATGCTTATTATTACTAATATATGTAGTTCTCTAAACCTTGAGTTAAATTCTAAAGCAAAATGACGTGTGGTGTTCCCTCATCCCCCTGCCCACTCCTGTCTGGGACCCCATTCCTGGACATGTGTCATTGTCTGAACCTGCTAGTTTTCTTTGTCTTTGATCTCTCTTCCTGTGCATTGTTTTGAGTCTTTACTTTAAATGAGCATGTGCCCTGTAATTGTCTTGCCATTCCTTAGTATTTCATACATTTCCTCTCCTCTTTACCACCCAACAACTAGAAGCATAATTTTCCACTTATGTTATCACCTTTTCACTAAAAGTCCAGTCTTAACTGTTCAAAATTGAGCTGTGATTCTTCAACCCCACTAAAACTATTATTAAAATGATCAAGAATCTCTGTTTTCCAGAATTTTAGTCTTTTTTCTGTTTTGTTCACTTGGATTTCTTTGCAATATTGAGGTTGTTAGCTGCCTTCTTACAACTCTTCACGTTTGTTTGTCTGGCACCTTCTCATCTCACAGCTCTGTCTACTGAAACCCTATACCTTCAACTTTCATCTCAGATGCTTCCTTCTCATCGGGACCTTTCCTTATTATTTTCCCAGCTGTCCTATCTTGTCTTCACTCTTATTTGTGGAAAGTCTTTTATCTTTGTTGACTTACAGCTGTTTGGGTACTGTTAAAATCTCTGTTTTAGATCCTGAGAATTAGATTCTTGGGGATAGGAAATTGGCTTGCATATCTGTGAAAAACATTCAGGAAATATATTACCAACAAATGTTTACTGAAATCTCACTTTTTGAGAGGAAGCAACTTATTCTAACATTCCTTTCACTTATGGGTTACTAACATTTGTGTTGTGGTGCCTGTATTCACTGTGAGAAAGTCTTTCACTTATGCTTGTGACTATGATGCACTTTTGGTGACCACTTCACATTTTATAGATTTAGTTCAGTGAATTTACTGCCCCTTCATTCAAACTAGTTCTCACCTAAACTTTCTTTATTTCCATGGTCTTTATTAGGAGATAGACATTTCAACTAATTAAAATACTAGAAGTTTAAGAATGTTGAGTTCTGACACTTGTTCTGTATCCCTTTGATTCCTTTCCTGGTGTGCGTTTTCTCTGGATGTCTTTTTAAAGCCACCAGTCTAAAGTGCAGTTTCCACTTGATAGAGATATATATGAGTGTACTGAAAAGATATTAGTTGCTTTGGATTTAAGTTGTACATTTGTAGTCCTCACATATAGACCTAGATATCCTTACTTTTCAATTTGAAAGTACTCAACCCGCTAAATTTTGTAAACAATGAAGAAAAATCAGCAAATACTTAGACATTTTCTAACAGATAAATTTCTTCAGCCTGAATCACTACAATGATAACCCAAATCTTTTCCCATAGCATAATGGGTAGAACTATGTGACATCACTGATGTCTTTTGCTGGTGAACCAAGTCTGTTCTCTCCCCTTGAAAGTGCCAGCTATTTCACATTGCCTCTACTAGTGAGGCTGTTCATCTTCCCTAGGATCTTTGTCATCTTGTCCACAGTCTTCCCCAAGACAGAGTGGCAGTTGCCTCCATGTTTGCCAGGGACTTCATTACATTTTTAGCACAAGCCTCCACTTAGTCTGTCATGTAGTATATTAGGAATTCCTTCCTCTTAACCTTATCTTCCTCAAGTGTCTATACAAGCTTAGGAGAGACTCACCTAAGAGTGGGGTTAAAGTATCTCTCTCTTCACAGAGTGACAGATGCTTTCTTCTTCCTCTGCTCTTTTTGAGGAGATAAAATTCTGCAGTGCAACTGATTCAATTTATAAGGTGCACCAAATGAAAAACACACACAAAACCCACATAAGCCTGTTGTCTTATTTCTTGATAATAGGCTTGGACTTTCACTTAGTTGACATTATTTCTTGACGATCTACTAAAAGTAAGCTCTGCAGTAGTTTCTGGTAATGCACTGCCTGTGTCACGGTGAAACTTGACCTATTAAATGACAGCTAGGTAAACAAAGCACAGGACAATGTAGGAAGTACAATTATAACAGACAGCAAAAAATAACAAAGCACAGAGCAAGGGGAAATGAGTTTCACAGGATGCAAATAGGGCCATAGAGCATGATCCTGGAAATGGATAAGATGGAATGAATGAAAGTGGATAGAAGGATGTATAGTGGAGCTTTGTATTATTCATGCAACTTTTCTATAATTTTAAGATCATTTTAAAATAAAAAATATTAATCAAACCTCACCAGGTTAATGGAGGGAAAACAGACAGAGAGGCATTTGGAAGATATTCAAAATACCCTGCTACCCACTTGATACTGAGCTGCAGTGCCTGCCTCTCTTGCCCTTTGACTGCTGGTGAGCCATTGTTAAGGGATGAGTGAGAATGAGAAGGGAGAGGCTTAGCTGTTTCTTCCCTTTCCCTCCTGACTTTGGATCCCATTCCTGGCAAAGGCTGTATCTCTATGGGACTGCAGATCCTGTCTGGGATCCCCTCCTTCTCGGAGCCAGCACTCACAAGGTTCCAGCAGCACTCTTTCTTCCCTAGACTTCAAGTCCTCACTTGGAACAACTTCCTTGGTGCCTTGAAATGTTTTTCTGGTGCCTGAAACCTACGTATACATTAGAAGATGTCCCCTAATTACAATCTGGGTAATTCTGAGGACATTGTTTCTTGCCAGATATCTAAGTATTTAATAGTCCACATGTTGTTTTCTGATGTTCTAGTATATACTTGTGGGAGGAAAAACTAATAAACCTTGGGATCCCTTCCACAGAATGTGGCTTTTGGACTACTTGGAAAACTGGCAAGTACCTCTGGGGATCCATATTTGCCTTTGCCTACCTTAAAACAATTCTTAGAATCTTAGTGGTAAATTGTCATTACTACATGTTCCAGGCAAAACTTGGCTCAATTATGGTATAGATTCCTAGTTTTTGATTAACTACTGCTGAGTGTAAGATGGAAGGGCAATATCAGGCTTGAGAATCTATGCAGTTATGTATGAATGTGGCAGATATCATAAGGAAGACTGAATGTTTTGTTGATTTCTTCGATCTAACCTGAACATTTTTGTGTTTCAGATGCTTATTTTTATTCCTACTTTTTCACTGAGGTGAATCCAAATAGAATTCTGGATAGCTAATGACTCAGGGATGATGTCTCTGCCTTGCTTACTAACAGTGTATTTTGTGGCAGAACTTCCAAGAGTGTTCTTTGTGAACAATGGCAGTAAACTGGATATCAAAGTAAAAATGTGACTTTATCATCTGAGCCAGTTCCTAGCATTCCAGGGAAAACCTCAGGACAGAAGCCATGCTGCCAGCTGTCTTCACAATTGAGAACATAGCAGATCATTGTATCCGCGGTTTCTCTTACTTGATTTCACTTATCTCAGGTCAATAGGAAGCAGGGTAAAAATGCTCCAAAATCCTAAAGCTTTTGCCAACAAAACACTCAAAAGTTCCATATTTTTAAATTTTTCAGGTTAGGAGTATTCAACAGGTAAAGTCAGGAAGAAAGTTCCAAAATCCCCAGGACTCCAAAATCTGTGAGAAAAGGCATTTTTAAGACACTTTGTGACCTGAGAATTTCATATAAGGGAATGGGTGAGGGAGGGATCAGTACTATCCATCATATTCACTGAGTGTTTTAGACTCAGTGTTCCTGACTACTGTACAAATCAAGTGAGTAAATGTGGTTTTATACATGCTAATAAATAGTGGCCTCAACAGTTAGAAAATGTGACTCAATTCATACTTTGTAATTTAATCAATCTAATTAACAACACACTTATTTCTGTTTTCCTTCTTGTTTCTCTCCCCTGTACTCCACCATACTCCTTCCCTTTCTCTTTCTTCTCCAATGACATACAAAAGTCTCTAGAAATAGCCCTCATTAGAGGAAAGGGCTTGAACCTCCCTTTCTCTATATTGTTACTTTCCTTTTTCCATGTTTTTCTTACTAATTCAGTTCGTCAGCATATTTTTTTCTTCCTGACTATTGCTAAAAAATAAAGCATTAGACAATGCAGGGGCCACTGATTTTCTATAACTAAGTTAGTAACATGCTGCTAACTTTTCAAGTAGACAAGTCAGTAATCCATCAGAAGTTAGCAGATAGGGTTGCTTGTGATGGGGAGAACAGTCATTCATTTCTTTTCTCGTACTGGAGAATCAACCAGTAACATAGCAGAGTTAGCAAAGAACCTGGAGACCACTGTGTTTAATTTTTATATCTTACAAAAGTCTTAGAAACCTGTATTTTCATAAAATTTTAAAAATAGGTCATTATATGCAATAAATCTGCTGCTGGATGTCGTTGATCAAACTTCTGAGTTTGCAAGAGAACACCCAATTCTCCTTCCTATGGTCACTACTCTGTATGGCCTTTGTGAGCCCTGAATCCTCACAAGTCCACTTTGAAAACCTTCATTCTATTCTGCTATGAGTTAAATGACTAAGATAGCTGGAGGTCTCCATAAATCTAAGAAACTACCCCTAATCCACAGTACTTTGCTTTCTCCCATACTGTCTTTTCTGGTCTACCTTATAAGACTCAGTACTACATAACTGACACCTCAAGTAGCACTGTCCCTAATTCTGATTTCCTCCAAAGCTGATTATCTGAAAGTTATTTTTATATTGAAAGTGGTGTACTCTGTGTGTGTGTGTGTGTGTGTGGTACACTGGAGAATATAACAGTTATGGAGTTTCTTCTCATGTGTAGTCAGCTAGTTCTGTGCAAGGAGTATCTGGCTATCACCCACTCTATCCTTCCCTCATTTACAATAGCACCCTTAAATTATTTGTTCTTCTATTGTCCTTCTGTCTCTCACTGTTCCTGCTCTTGGCTGAGAAAAGAAAGCCAAGTGATGTCCTAAATTCTGATAAAGTGAACATTTTTGCATAAAAGGTAAATTTTATGGCAGGTCCAGAAAGGTAAAGAAAAGACAAAAAAATTGTGACCACCAGGAAGTAATCAGAGATTGCAGACATCTCCTAGTGTATGTGAGGGATATCAAACATGGCATCTTAGGAGGGCAAACCAACAATTGTGTGGATAACAGCTAGAAATACAACTATTGCTGAGGTATATCTCCAGCTCAGTAGATATAGAGAGAAAAGGAAAAGTGATTACTTATGTTTGATATTGAGAATATCTATTCAAAACCATTATATTCCATGGGCCTTGCATACCACTGATTACATTACCATATCAAGGAACTTGCTCTTCAGGCTAAAGTGAATGTTCTTTTATCAGTGTAGAGAAGGATCTCATAATCAATGCAAAGGAAAGCAAGATCTTATCTTGTTTCCATTTGTGCTATCATATATTCCAGTGATAGCAAATATTTTAGAGCTTTCAGTGACACAGAGAGCCCACTGTGGCATGCACCCCATTGGTTCACCATCACTGGTATATTCAAGACAATTTTGTATTTATTACAAGTGAGGATTTAAACATATTAACTTAACTAGGGCATAAAAAATACTTAAATGTTTCCCTAAGTCAATGGTATGACCACTAACTCTATAATGTATAGTAGGCATGATCAAAAATTTAACAGTATCAGGCTTAGCATAAGAAGATTGATTTTGCTGTTGTTGTTGTACATGTTGTTTTAAAGGAAAACCTAGCTGTAACCAGTTGTGGGTAAGTCCAAGGTAATGAGAGCCTGAAAGGAACTTTAGAAATACAAGTGGAAGCCTCTCCCAGGGCTGAACCACTGAGAGGTCCCAGTGTTGCTGGAGGGTGTGGGTGAGCCACGTTCTTCCTTTCTAAGGATCCAAACGTTGGAGTTTGGGACAAGATACTTATCTAATTTCTATGTCAAGATGAAAGATATGCTGTTTCAGTGAAGAAGGAGACTGAATGCCTAAAAAATGATAGACAGAAGTCAAGCCTGTGTTGCAGAACAGGATTCTATACCCTAGGTGACTTCACATGCTCAGAGAAAGTTTGATGTGGAGCAACTGGAGGACTATTTGAATTTTGTAAACTACTTCTTGTGAATTTTTACATCACTGATACTTCTTCCTCTTTACTTTACTTTCTTCTGTACCATACCATTATTTTTGTGTACATTTATAAGAGGAAGAATGCATTACAGAAAACCTACTCTAATGATTTATGGGATGGTGCAAGGAAAACAGTAGCAACTGTGTGGGGTAGACATGCAGTGGTGTGGCATGGCTGTGAAGTTCATGGGAAGGAAAAAGTACCAGAGGACCAGCACTTACAATTTTTTTTTTTTACCATAGATCTGTTCTCATTGACTTTTACTACTTTGTGGCTAATATTTTTATCCTCAAAGGAAGAACTTGCCAAAAGTCCAGGGCCCAGTATTACTTGATGTATTTTGTACTCTAAATGGACCAAGAGAAAAATGGGTTGAAATTCTGAGGAGTGGTCACTTTTAAGCTATTTCAGCAGGTGGATTTTGAGAAGCTCTAATTAGTAGTGAAACCTATATTATATGTGGTAATCATAGGGCTTTTCTCAGATTACAATTGATACAAAACATGGATTAGTTAGATGGCTTTGTAAAAAATTCCACTATACATTTGCTCCAGTACATGGGGCTTATCCAGTGAAGTTACAGACCTATTTAGGTGATCCCATTTCCTATGATCCAAAGATAATAGCAGAAGATTTAACTGAAAAGACCAAGAATGCTATTTAAGCTTTGATTGATAAGCATCAAAGAATAGCAGAAAACATCGTAAGTGCTTTGCTAGAATGTTTTTGTAAACAAAATATCACTTAGAAGATGATTTCATATATCTATATTAATATGTTTGTCCTTGTGTACTGTTGAATTTTATAGGTTTTATAATTAGTATTTTCTTTTTTTAATTTTTTATTTAAAGGGATAAAACAGAAAAAGGAGAGAAATATTACAGAATTTCAAAAAAAAACAAACAATAAGAAATCACTAGCTGATAAATTACATATTGCTCTTTTAGAAATAGTTGTTCAAGTTACAAAATTAAAGCACACAAAATGGACACTCAAGCAGTGAGACTACAAACAGATCTGTTCAACAATCAAACAAGAACTAAGAAATATGGTTATCAATCCTGCAAACATAAATATACATGCAGTTATATCTTTTATAGCACTTCCTATTTTCTCTTTTTTACAATAGCAATTATACATTTTTTTTATTTAAAGAGAAAAAAGCAGGAAAAAGATAGAAACATTACAGAATTTCAACAAAAGAAGATAAACAGTAAGAAATCACTAGTTGATACATTACATATTGTTCTTTTAGAAATAGTTATTCAAGTTACAGAATTAAAGCACCCAAAGTGGACACTCAAGCAGTGAGAGTGCAAACAGATCTGTTCAACAATCCAACAAGAATCTAGAAATATGGTCATCAATCCCACACATCTAAACATACATGCAGCTATGTCTTTTATAGTGCTTCTTATTTCCTTTTTTTTACAATAGCAATTATACATTTTTAAAATATTATTTAAAGAGAAGAAAAAACAGAGAAAAGGGTAGCAACAATACAGAATTCTAAAAGAAAGAAAGAAAAAGGAGAATGAGAAAAAGCCCCACTAAGAAATCAGTAATTTATAAATTATGTGCTGTCATCCTGGATGTAGTTGTTCAAGTTACAAAGTTAAAGGGTACATAGTAAATATTCAAACAGTCAGACTACAAACAGTTCTGCTCAAAGATCCAACAAAGATTCAGCAATATGGTCATCTGTTTTACACACTCAAACATACATGCAGTTATATCCCTTAGAGCACTTTCTTTTCCTCTCTTTTTTACAATAGCAATTACACATTTTGGTTTTATTACTCTTGTAGTTCTTATTTACTTTTTACACTAGAGACACAATATGATATTTATAAATATGATTCTTATTTATTTCACTAATGAGGATTGTCTCAAGTTGTCTCCATTTGCCTATGAAGGCCTCAAGATCATCCTTTTTTATAGATGAGTAATGTTCCATTGTATAAAAATGCCACCTTTTTCATCCACTCTGCAGTTGATGGGCATCTTGGTTGTTTCCAGGATTTAGCTTTAACAAGTTGTACATGGGTGCTATCACAAGTTGTATTAACATGGGTGCACATATATCACTGTGATATGAACTTTTCAGTTCTTTGGGGAAAATACCCAGGAGGGGGATAGCTGGATTGAATGGGGCCTCCAATCCTAGTCTTCTGAGAATTTTTCATATGGATTTCCATGTACTGGCACGATTTTGCCATGTTATGTTCCAGTTGTTTCTTTCTGCTTTTCCTCTTATTTAATTGCTTATCCTACCTGGTGGTTTCTTTCTGTTGTTGTTTTGGGGATTTTGGTTATTTTTATCTCTGTCTAGTATGTCTTTCAGTACTCTTTCTAGGGTTGGTTTGGTGGACGTGAATTTCTTCAGCTGCTTTTTATCGTGGAAGTATCTTGTTTCTCCATTAAATTTGAATGAAAGTTTTGCTGGGTACATCAGTCTGGGTTGAAGGTTGTTTTCTTTCAGGGCTTAAAATACCTCACTCCAAGCTCTTCTTGGCTTGAGAGTTTGTGCTGAAAAGTCTGCCATGATTCTAATGGGCTTTCCTTGATAGGTGAGTTGTGTCTTTTCTCTGGCAGCTTTTAATATTCTGTTTGTATCCTGCATGTCTGAGATCTTAATTATTATGTGTCTGGGTGTGGATTTATGTTGATTGTGACTGTTTGGTGTTCTATATGCCTCACTTATCTGCATATCAGATTCTTTCCCCATGTTTGGGAAATTTTCTGCTATTATTTCTGTAAATACTTTACATATGTCATTTGCCTGGACTCCTGCATCTTCGCTAATGCCCATTATTCTTATATTGTTGCTCTTGGCATCATCATGAAGCTTCTGGATTTTCATTTCATGGTGCTTTGTTATTTTTAAAAGTTCTATCCTTTCCTGATCACTAACTGTGATCCTGTCCTCAAGGTCCGAAATCCTATCCTCAGCTTCCTTTAGGCAGTTTTGCACGCTTTCAATAGAGTTTTTGTTTCTTGGCTGTCTCTTTGAGTTTGTTTCACAAATTCTGCTTGTTTTCTATATTGTGCATTCAAAGTTTCAATCAGTTTCGCATGCTCATCTATTTTCTAAAAATCATACTAATATGCATATTTCTTAAAACTTGGTTAAATTTATATTGTCAATTTTGTTTTGCAGTCAATTGTGTCAGATTTCATCAGTAACTTGTCACATGCCTAATAATTCAGAAAATGACCATATTTCATTTGTAAATTTCTAATAATGTATGATAGACATATAGATTTGTGAAAAATTAAGTTTTTAATAATAGCAGTTTAGGTTAATCAAATATTCCTGAATAATGTATTTAATTTCTGTTTCCATTAGACAGTTTATTTTGAGAGAGGGTATAAACTAAGATTTAGCATAGTTGATGAGTTGGAAAAGAATGGTTATATCTACCCCTCTTTCCTTTCATGGTTTTGGTTGAGTCATATAATGTTTTAATGTCTCTATAATTACATCTTAAAAACATGATAATATCATGAGGATTTTTGTTTATCAATTTATTTATTTATTTTTGAGACAGGGACCTACACTAAATCACTAAGTTGACTGGACTGAGCTCCAACTTGCCATTCTCCTGCCTCAGCTTCCCAGAGAGCTGGGATTATAGGGGAGCATCACCATACCTGCCTAGATGTTATTTAATCTGTTTATATTTACTGCAATTTATAATTTTTCAACCAGAATTAGTTGAATTAATTAGACAATATCAAAGTCCTTTGGGAGGTATTTTTTTTATTTTATCTATCAGATGTTTAAATTATTCCCATGGGTATGATATCCAGTTGTCAAGCACAAGAAAAGAGATGTACTGGTTTTAAAATCAAATAAAAAGAAATTGGGTGAATTATAATTTCCAATTGTTATTTTTATAATTTACTGTATTTTTAACAAGAGCCTCTAAACAGACAATATAGTATGGATTATCAGCCCTGTAACACAACATTTAGTAGCACAGGAATGAAAATCACTGTCATTTTCTGCTTTCTGTGATAGAAGCTGATTCTAGGTCGAGGAAAACAGAACTAAAGGAAGCTCTGCTTTTGTTCAATATTTATTCTGTTTGACTTTGAAACCAGTCAAATGGCATATTGTTTCAAAACTAAATACTTGGACAATGAATTTATGTGAACACAGAGTCCTTTAAAAGTTAATGGCATTTGAATAGTTGTCTTGAAAATTAATTTTAAAGAGTATTTAATTGGAAAAGTATCAAAAATGAAGTGTAATATCTCCTGTCTTTTTTAGATGTTAAAGTACTTGGGTTTATATAGGTTTTTATATTACAAATCTATACTTATGTGTAATGTATATAAAATTAAACAATGTTAAAATAAAAATAAAACAGAATTGCAATTTTTAAAAAATGAAATGTAGGTGAAGATAACAGGCCACGGTTTGAAGGTTTAGCAGATGAGCAATTCTGAACAATAATTTACCAAAAAATAACAGATATAAAAGGACTGGGTTTGGGCCAGGGATATAGCCCACCCAGCCATATTTGAAGCCCTCGATTCAATTCCTGATACCAAAACAAACAAAAAAGGACTGGATTTGACTCTGATTCTACCGTGTATTACTCTGTCTCTTGGAAGCTGTTCAATCTTATTGAGTCTTGGTTTCCTTTGTGGTTAAACTGGATTAACCTCACCTGTCTATCTTCTAAGTTCCTGTGAGTACTCAGTGGGATAATATCTGTGAATATTTCCTATCCTGAGAACTGTTGTTTGGCTTTCCTGTTCTCAGATGGACCATATGAAATCCTAAAACCTAACCAGATATAAACTTGGTGAACAACCATAAACAAAAATCAGAAATTTCTAGTAATAATAACTTTTAAAATCAACATTCCTTAAAAAGTACCTTGAACTTCTTTCTCAGAAAAGAGGTGATGCCAGTCTCCTTCAGGTTTTGAAATTCAAGTATAGAATAATGTTTGTGTTGAAATGGCAGGGGGTGAGCAGAGGAGACAAAGCTGAAACAAAACAATTTCTTATGAATAGTGAGGCTTTAGACCTCATTCTTAAACGACCTCCTTCTAGAACATGAAGTGATACCCTTAAGACCTAGCCATTGATGAGCTTACGAGAAAAGAGTTGTGTTTTCCTGTCATTCAGCTTGCCTCTCGGTGCCACTGGGCAAGTGAAGGCCTGACCCAAGGATGCTCATCCGTCATGTACCATAAACACTGAATGGCACTGGTTGGCTGCAGAGTCAGGGTGTTCACTGAGCTCTTTAGTGCAGAGTAGTGGCTGTGGAATATTTTTATCATTTCCTCACCCAGCTGTGATGTGGAATCTCTTCTGTCTTGGCAGGAAGAGAAATTTACACCCTGCTTATTTACTTTTGGCACAACAGTTCCTATTTTAACACCTATTTGAAAGTGTAAAAACATTTTTCTGCTGTTGGAGGGATGAATTATTCATATAATTTTCTTGCTTTAAACAGGAACAATGATGCATCATTCTTTTAAATATATGTCAGCTTTCAGTTTTAACTCTTCTAGTTCCTATCTTTCTACTGCTTCTGATCAAATCACTCACTGCATTTGGACCTGTCAAAATGCTCAAAAGCAGTTCTAGGTTCAATTGGACTTGTTAGCTCTAAAATAAATGTGTCCCTTTTTTTTGACTATTGTGAAACAACCTTACAATTACATTTCTTCAAGGTCACTTTCTGGAATTCTACAGTGATTCATTAGAAGCACCCAAGAAATAGCACAAGGTATAGAATTTTTGTAATGCAGCTCTGCCGTGTGTCAAAAGCCTAAAATTATTTATTTCTAGTAGTTGACCTCAAGCATATGCAAAACTATTAGCTATGTGAACTAATAAGCATTGTTTGTAATAGAGAAAACCAAGAAACTAATGAAATGCCCAATATAAGGGTTAACTGAGGGAACTCTGAAAAATTCATGAGAACATTTAAAATAATGCAATAAAATTACATTTATTTATGTGAAGATCATTTCACAGAATTCTAAATAAGAGATTACATATATGGGATCATATTTCAATACTATAGATTATTTAAATTGTTAAAAACAGAGAAAATTATATAAAAGGGCACACATACTGATAGAATACTATCAGAATTTATCTTCAGGTAGCATAAATGCTAGCAATATTTATTTTTTCTTTTATCTATTCATTTGCTATGAGGTATTTTGGATTAGTCCATACTAGGTATATATTTCTCATGTCAAAAAAGTGAGAAAAAGTATTTAAAATGATTATTACATCCAAATAGGGGACTACAAGAGAGAAAGCCAGCAGAAGTTGACTATAGGTAGTGTTTCCTAATTTGGGTTTTCTTTTTTAGCTTTGTAGACAAAAAACTAAACTAAAATGCAAGTTAAAAACTGGTTGTTGTTTATGTATTTATCCTGAGGTTCAAATAGCTCTTATAGATTCAAACTTTCTGATGAACTAACACCTACATTTTCAATCTAGTTTTTCCATTTGTCATGTGCTGCACTGTACATTAATATTTACCAAAAAGGTTATGGTTAACTTTATATGCCCATTTGATTATATCATTTGCCTAAATTTAATTTAGGGTATATCTGTAAGTTTCTGCTATTAACGTTTGGATTAGCAAGCTGAAGAAAGATTTCCCACTCTGAGTGGCCGCAACCCTAACTGAAGGCCTGAAGGGAGCTAAAATATAGGTGATGGGAAAATTGGTTCCCTTCGTCTGCCTGAGCTGAACATCAGTCTTCACGCGCCCCTGTGTGAGAGCTGGGATTACGGCGTTCCGTCCTCGGATTCTCAAAACTGCAGCGGGAGCTTTTCTGGGTCTCTGGTTTGTAAATGACAAATCATGTAACTTCTCAGCTATAGGAATCATATCAACCAACTCTTACCTGTTTTACTTCTCTGAAGAACCTTAATAGAGATTTGATTAACCAAAATGTCCATGTATAATGGAAGAAAATGTCAAACATCATACCAGGGTATTAACAACCATGGCATCATAATGTAGCTAGTATTTTTTAAACAAAAGAACAAAAATCCCCAAAGGGTTTTATTTTCATAAATAATTTGTAAGGAGGTTTAGATATTTAATTTGTAATTTTTTCTCTTTCTGTTAATAAGTATGACACATTTTATATGAATGTTACAATACACCATGGCTTAAAATAAATTTTCTTTGTGATAATAATTAAATTAAAATTTATTTTCCTTAGGATATTTATAAATCCATATATATTTTGTTTGCACTATAAATGATTGTTTTTCTGTACACCATAAAATAGCTAGAACCTGAAAAGTCACTTTATGTTTTCAATGGTTCAATTCATTGTCATTTATATCTTCTTTCAGGAAAGACAGTTGTCAAAAAAATCTCAATTTTAGGCTTTCACTGCTTAATGTGAAAGTTCAAACACTAGGAAGAGAAAAGTTTGCCTATAAAAATCTCGTAGTGCATGATAGCTTGGAAACTTCCTGACATTTTACAATGAGACATTAAGTGTTCTTATGACTTAATTTTTCAGGTTCTTTTAACAACTTTCACACTAATTTCTTTTCACAGTTTAAAAGATCTCCCTTTTATGGCTTTCTTTTCTATTTTTTTTAATCTTGACTTATTTCCTTTCCCTTTCTTCTTTACCCTTCATTTATCTTCTTCCTTTTTATCCCTAATAATTCTTTTTTAACCATAGTAATAACGTAGATACAGAAAATATAAGCAAAAAAATCTGGTTCTAGGGATTTGTTTTTAAAATAATTACTTTCACAACTGTGAGTGAATATCATTTTCTGAGAATAAAAAAGAGAAGTTACATCAGAACTCCCAAAATATAACTTTTTCAGTAAGGTTTGTATTTCGATGACTGGTAACAGAAAAGTAGATCAAAACCTGGTGTAACCTGCAATTCTTGTCTTCATATGACAGGCTTAAATATAGGCCACTTCCAGCATTGCTTTAGCAATTCAGTGATATGAGGGCCAAGACCAACCAGGCTTCCCCTGCCTTTCCTCTCAGTGAGGAGATGGTGTTGCAGCATCAGTCACCACACCTACGGCTAAGGAAGGAAGAAAAGAAGCACATTTGCTGATCAGCGGAAGGGTTCTAGAAATTTTGTGTAATTTTATTTTTATACTGCATTGCATAACTATGCTACAGGGCCAATTCTAGTTGCCATGCAGACTGGAAAATACATTTTAGCTACTAAACTTGTTGACTGAATAATAAATCACGTTTCTCTTAATAGAAAAGAATAAAATGAACATACAAGAGATATATTAGATATTTCTGTCCAATAAACTAATACCAAAATGAGTGGTTTAAAATTAAAGTATAAAACAAAACTTTTTTAGTTTTTTTTGCTTGTTTGTTTTTCCTCTGATAAGAATCTTCTCACTTCTTTCACTTCTCAGCTCATGCCTGGTAATACTTCAATCTATGTTCAGCTTCCATGAGTTTGAATTTGAAATTTCATGTGTAAATGAGATCATGAATTCATCTTTTTCTGCATGGTTTGTGTTCTTTAGGTTAATATCCATGTTTCCACAAATGCCAGGATGTTCTTCCTTGTTTCAGCTGAATAATATTGCATTATATTTATGCATATACTCAGACACATAGCTGCACACACACATATACATATATATATACTCACATTGTTCTTCCATTCATCCATCAGTAGACTCTTAGTTTGTTTCCATATTTTGAATAATGCTACAATGAACTTGGGATGCAGGTATCTCTTGAAGATGCTGATCTTACCACCTTTGGATGTATATACACAGAAGTATAATTGCTACATTACCTGTTACTTTTATTTTTAATTTTTTGAGGAACCTCCATACATTATTTCCATAAAAACGCTCACAATTAATATCCCCTCTAGTGTACAAGTTACCCTTTTCTCTATATCCTAGCTAACACTTACTGCTTTTGGATCTTTGATAACACCCATCCTGTAAGATATGAGGTGATTTATTGCAGATTTGATTTGTGTTTCTTTGGTTAGTAATGCTAAGCACCTTTCTGCATAACGGGAGCTCCAGAGGTGTACTAGCTGACTGCACCTCTGGAGCTGCTGTCTCATACCTTTCTATCTGAAAAATGTCTATCTGCTCCTTCCCATTTTTAAACTGGGTTATTGCCTTTTTGCTATTGAGTTGTGTGAGTTTCTTGTATGTCTTAGAAATTGTTCTATTTTTAGATATATAGTTTGCAAATATTTTATCTCAGTCAATAGGCTTTTATTTTGTTGTTTGTTTCCTTTGTTGTACAGAAGTAATCTTTACTTAATATTGTCAAACTTATTTATATTTGTTTGTTGTCTGTTTTTTGTGTGATATCACACTACCAAGACCAACATCAAGGAGATTTTCCTTATATTTTCTTCTAGAATTTTTATAGTTTCAGATGTTATACTTAATTTTTTAAGATTAATTTTATTGGTACAGTTTAAACATATGTATCAGTAAGATTTATCATAGGGAAAACGTACCTATACATGATACATCTTGATTCTTCTTTTTTTCCCAATCCCCTCCCCTCCATTCAACTCTTCTTCCCCTCCTTATTTACAAAAGCTTTGTTTCCATTTTTTCCTTTTGTTCTCTTTTTCCTTTTCCCTTCCTTCCTTTCAGATGTTATAGTTAACTCTTCAATTAATTTCAAGTTAATTTTTATAGATGATATAAAATTTTCCTTTTTTTGCACATGGATATTCAGTCTTTTGGGTATCATTTATTAAATAGATTTTTTCCTCATTAAATATTCTTGGCACTCTTGTCAAAGAGTGAGTGATCTGAGCTGGGCATTGTGGCATACTCCTGTAATCCTAGCACTCAGGAGTCTGAGGCAGGAGGATCATTGCAAGTTCCAGACCAACCTGGGCTACAAAGTGAGCCCAAGGCCAGCCTGAACTGCATAGTGAGACCCTGTCTCAAAAAGACAAAAAAAAAAAAAAAAGTGAGTGATCACATATGCATGAATTTATCTCTGAGCTCTCTATTCTGTTCTACTGGTCTATGTGTCTATTATGTCAGTACCATACAGGGATAATCAGGCATATAATGTCTTCAGCTTTGTTCTTATTTCTTAAAATTGCTTTGGATACTTGAGTATTTTGTGATCCCATGCCAACTCTAAAATTGTTTTTTGAGCTGGGTGTGGTGGCACATGCCCATAATGCCAGCACTCAGGAGGCTGAGGCAGGAGGACTGCTGTGAGTTTGAGGCCAGCCTGGGCTATCAAGTGAGTTCAAGGCAGCATTAACTGCTTTGCAAAACCCTATCTCAAAAAAGACAAATAAATAAATAAATAAATAAATATAAAATTGTTTTTTGTAATTCACTTATGACAAATACCATTGGAATTTGGGGGGGATATCAGGGATTGAACTCATGACCTTGTGCTTGCCAGGCAGGTGCTTTTGCCACTGAGCTAAATCCCCAGCCCCACCACTGGAATTTTGATAGAGATTGAATCAAATCAGCAGGTTGCTCCAGATATGGATATTTTAACACTGTAGAATTCTCTGACCCTTTGAACTGAGTGTTTTTCCATTTATTTGTATCTTCTGTAATTTTACTCATGACTGTCTTGCACTTTTTAGTATATAGATCTTTTACTTTTTTGATTGAAATTATTTGTAAATATTTTATTCATCACACACTTTCTCTGGATCAAGAGTTTAGGAGTGACTTGCCTGGGAGGCTCTCTGGCTTAGAGTCCTTCATAAATTGTAACTAGGATGTTAGCAAGAAAACTGCAGGTCTGGAAAGCTGAACTGACATAGCAGATCCACCTCCATAATGGGCCACTTGCTATTGGTAGGAGTTTCTTAAAACATAGTGCAAACAGCAGCAGACAGGAGACTATTCAACAGTAAAGTTTTAGTTCAAGCAAAAAATAAACAAAAACCTTCGCAACAATGTGTCAAGTTACATGTTTTTCTAGACTAACTCAACAAAGTGCTCAACTCAGATCTTACCCCCTAACATATAGATGACTTCACTCTGCAGTAAGTATTAAATTAAGCATGGCACCTTTATTAAATTTCAAGAGTTGCTATAAAAAATGTCATAAATTGGTTGATTCAAGAACAGATAATTATTTTTTCACCTGTATCAATATATACCCGGATTGAGGTATGCTTATGCGATATAATGGTACTTACTACATCTGGACCAAATATCCCAATGTCTTTTTTTAAAATAGCATCAGTGAGAACCACCAATGGTAAAAAATAAATAAATAAAATTTTTAAAATGTATTATTTTCTTTTTCAAATTAATCTCTTCCAAGTAAGTCATATGGTTCATGTCTGTAATCCCAGCACTTGGGAGGCTGAAGCAGGAGGATTGCCACAAATTTGACACCAGCCTGGGCTACATAGCAAGACCCTGTCTCAAAAAATAAAAACAAAACAAATTAATGTCTTCCAAAAGTATTTTAATAGATTCTATTTGTTATATTCATAACATAAATATACTGGAATACTAGTATTTTTGCCCCAAAGCTATGGTATTATTGTAAATTCCCATTTTCCTAGAATAGCCTTTAAGCATAGCCTTTAAAGACATTTGAAATAAAGTATCAGTATGAGGTTAAAGGAAAAAGGGAAGCATTAAAAAGTGTTAAGTCTTATAGAGATAGACTTTTTGGAACAAGAATGTACAATATCAAAACTCTTAGGTCATACTTGCAAATACAGGACTTTTCTCAACAGTGTTCTATAACCCTTAGACACTTGCCAACAGGATAGCGATACTCCTTACCAGCCTGCTAGCCTACTGTCTGGTAGAAGTGTCAGAGCTCAGGAGATCTGCTTTTTAATTGCCATATTCAAGGTCTAATTAATTTCTCTGTGTTGGGCAAGAGAACTGTAATGAGGAAGTAAAATCATTAAACACCAATGAGTAAGGGAACACAGTCTTCTCAGGCTCTGCTGTGAATTAGCATCCAGTGTCACTGCGGTAGCTAATTCTCTCCGAAAGTCTCCTTCTTTAAAAGGTCGTAATATAAAAGGAGACTGCACAACTTGTGTAACCTTTAAAAAGAGAGGATAACAATGGATTACAAACCTATTATTACTCCCATAGTTAGAGACTGTTAATAGTTAGTTAAAACTTTATTAACCTTATAATGTAGTGTTCTGTAAACGGTAAAACTAGCATACAAGTCAGGTTGGTTACCCATAGGATGAAAGATGTCCTTTGAATAAGGGGCCTAGAAATACACAGAGCTGGACAGATTCCGCACTTCCTGCATCCTTGGAATTTAGATGTAAATCCCTTTTGAACCTATTTTGCTGCTTGTTGTAGTCAGGATTTGCAAGGGAATAGATTTAATACAGTACACATAATTTATAGGATTATCTTATAACATTCAAAAGTCAAGTGCGACAGCATGCAAGAGATCTGTCTGCACACTAGAGACTCAAAGTTTCCAACCGAGGCCGTGAATCCCACAGCAATGTCCTGCTCCAGTTCAGCCAGGGGTCTCCAGCCCACAGCAGTGTCCCAGAGAAGTCCGTATCAAGAGTCTGCACCGGGAGCGCCCAGAGGCCAGTGCTGGAAACTGCAGTCTGCACTGCCCAGGGCGAAGGATGTGTGCCCGCAGACGCGTGGTCATTCTGGGAGACTGAGAGGAGAACAGAGGGCTTGAACACTTTGGTGAGCTAGTCTAGAAAAACAGCCTTTTTTATAATAGTTTACTTTTCAAAAAGTATTTTAGTGATCATAATACAGATATTGTAATGGGCATGCATTGGGCATAGAAAAGGTTTCCATCAACTGAAGACTTTTGTAGCCAGCTGCCACTTGAGACACAAAATACTTTCTATAGGAAGAAATACTTGCTGTTTCCCCAGTGAAATGTATTCTGGGCTAATAGATTAGTTTTACCCATCTTTGAAACTTAAACAAATTTCATGAAGTTTTACCATTTAGATAAATTTCATAGAGCCATATAATTTGTGCATATTTATAATATCAATTCTTTGAGTCTCAGGTCTTCATCCATATTTTACATATAGCAATTCTTTATTCTTTTTTATTACTATTTAATATTCTATTGTGCAAATTGCCATAATTTATTCATTCTGTTTGTGGACACAAGTACTTTCTATATTATTATAGTCTATAAATACTCTTGTACTTCCATTTAGTCTACAAATGCTTCATTCTTACTGAATACCTACCTAGATTTAAGATTAGTAGACTATAGTGTTTATATGTTCAACATCTCAAAAGTATGGGAATTAACTTCTATTCACGGTAGTAGTGTATTAGCTTATTTTGAAAGACTGTTGCCTATTTGTTAAGAATTGTTTTCTCTTCATTGCAATTACTAACAGAATGCAGCCATACTGAGGTGGGTCCTTGTGGTAGTAAAGCCCCGAAAGATGGCAGAGCAGGACGTGGTTTATGACACATGTGAGGCTGGAGAGCTGAGACCATGCATTTCTGCTTGTTCCATGGCCTGATTCATTTTGACAGCAGTCCTTAACAGCTGTGGGTTTATTTTTCTAATGTTTTCTGGGAAACTGAAAGAAGTTTGAAAGCAGCCTGATTCATATAGACCACACAAGTAAGAAAAGGCATATTAGATAACACAAATAGGGGCTTGAGTGGCGCCAGAGAACAAAGCAGAAAAAACTAACTTATTAGGTAACTAGTAGACCCAGGCATGAAATTTAGTAATATGCTGTTTAAATATAAAAGGCTAAGCAAAACTTGTTTGAAACTGTAGAAGTGTCTGACAGCTAGTAGAAGGAATGTGTGAGTTTTCACCCTGAAATCCTTCTATTACCAAGAGCAGTTTCAACTTATCAGGTGGTCTCCGGTTTTAGCAAAGAGAAGAAAATGTATTAAAATATGAGATTTTATGTTAATTCAAACCATTCACAACTCTGTATTTTGGGGAAAACCATGCTAAAACCACAGAGCATCAGAAACAACTAAAAATTTCAGTAATGGACTAAGCATTGTTTGAGTTTGAGTGTTAACACTCTCCTTCCCCACTTTATCCTGAAACCCTGCCAGTTGTATATTTTCACATCATGTTTCCCTCAGATTGGTCCCAGAGATGCTTAATAGCTCATCTAAGTTCTCAAAATTTACAAATAAGGTTTATCTGACTCTACTGCTTCATGTTACCAGAGAGGCATAAAAGGGAAGTAGTATGTTTTAGCAGTACACAGCAGGCAAACTAGAAATATTCTCTGACAGACGTTACAAATGCTCTTTAAATCTCCACCATCCCACTCACTTTGATAGAAGTAGCTGACTGCTTCTGGGCTCTTTCACCTTCTGCTGTCTTAGAAAGGCAAGGCAAGCCAAGCCTGGATAAATTACTGCCTTTGTTGTCCTTCTTCCCTGTCTGTATCCATCTTTCTTTATTTATGTTTTGATTTTCTAGTCTGTTTGCCTCCTATCCAGTGACCTTATCTGTAAAATGGGTCTTCACATTGTCTGTAGGTCTTACCAGACAGCCTGCCAAGCAGAGATTAAAAATGAATGGAAGAAGTTCTTAGTGAGTGTAAAGAAGTTCAAGGTAGTGATTTCAGTTCAAAGGAGTCTTCTAATCCCTGTTAAAATCACCACAGAGCCCTCAAATTCTTTTCAAGGCACAGTTAAAGTGACTTGGAGAATATACCACTGTTTCTCTCATTTAGCTTTATTGTGAAGCTGATCTTAAAGCAGGTGTGAACCAGTTAGTCCAGATGAGGCAAATATTTCATTTTCATGTAATATCTACAACCAGTACTTTTATGATCAGATAGTTCAACCACCTCATTTTATGACTGAATTTCAAAAAGTTAAACCCAAGAATGCCAAGTTAGATAGGAGTGACTGCCTGAATGAAAACTCATAGTTTAGTCCTTCTTGAGTTAAAAAAACAAAACAAAAAACGCGTATAGCTTCATAGGTAAATAAAATTAAGCAATATGAAGCCAGCTGATTAAATAGTCTCCATTTCCAGCAGTCTCAAAATGCATAAGAGTCAGCACTGGATTGAGAAAGATATGAGTGGGAGAAAAAATTTGTCAGATTTGTTCTTCCAAAAATTGTCATTAGATGTCTTCATTCCAAGCTCAGAGTGTACATAAAGCAATCTGCTGCTCACAGTATGTCCATGGCAATTTATTTCTCTTCCTAAATCAGAATTGTGATCTAGTATTTTGCCTGTCTAGATACTAGTTTATGTCTTTCCTGTGTATAAAAGTTCAACTTTTTTTCTCTCTTCAAAAACACATTGTACTTTTTACTTTCTAAAACATAATTACAGTGATTGTTTTGGCCTTCATGTGATTATATACTCACATGCCAAGATCACCATTGTATTTTCTCTGATTGCTGCTGAGAAGCTACAAAGAAGTCTGGATTTTTCCATCATGTAGGTCCTGCTCCAGTCCATTGTTCACAGCGGGTTGACATTCTGATCTAGTCCTTCAGTTTTATAACTAATATGATATCAAAGATAATACATTCAGTGTAGCCCTTAATGAATGGGTCACAACAGCCCTGCCAATTTGCCATCAGGTGGAATTTAACTGAGAACTTCACATCATAGCCTACACCAGAACCCAGTTTTTGTTACTATTTAGGGTTATATTGGTAAGCATATTGGTACAAACTAAAAGCCTGGATATCAAATTCTCCTTGACAGAATGTTTAATCATTTGACAGTTAATTTGTTTTAAAACAACTTACTAATCTTTGTATTTTTGAATGATTCATTACCTCATTATATCCCCTCTAGTTCTTCTAAGACATTATAATTTTTAAAATAATTGCCATTCAAAATTTATTATACCATTATACTTTGCATTTACTTGCTTATATTTCAGCAAATAAAGTAAACAACATATGCAGTTTGTGTTGTCAAGCTGCCCCGTATTAAATAGTTAGAACATCTCATCTATTTTCATCTTAGCCTTATGAGGAAGCTATCATAGCCTTTCCACAGAAGAAACTGGGCTCTGAGAGATCAAGTCCTTGTCCTAATGCTCAGTGACTGGGTAGCGGTTCATAATCAAAGCCACCTGATGCTAAAGTGCTTTTTAGAGTGAGAGCACATTATCCTGCTCTAACATGAATGTCTGTCTGTCTTTCTTTCTTTCTTTCTTTCTTTCTTTCTTTCTTTCTTTCTTTCTTTTTTCTTTTTGATTCAAGGTTTCACTCTGCAGTTCAGGCAGGCCTTGAATATACTTTGTAGCCCAGGCTGGTCTCAAACTTGCAGTGATTCTCCTGTTTCTGCCTCCTGAGTGCTGGGATTACAGGCATGTGTCACTATGGCTGGCTCATGAATGACCTTCTTGTTCCCTATTCACCTGGGCCATTTATCTACAGAAAAAAAAGAAAATTAAAAATACCAAGTTTCATAATGTAACTGTTATTAAGTTTAGTGCTCAAGGAGCATGGGGGTAGTCAGAAAGAATCTATTCAGATGCTAGTATTTGGCTATTTTCACAAAATCCAAAAAATTTTCACATGTGGCTTTGAGTAGAAATTTGTCTGAAAGATTCTATAGGCATCCCTGCATGTTTACTGAGATAGTTCAAGGGTGTCACTTAAAGAAACCAGAACTTTACTATGCCGCAGAGCGCTTCCGGCAGAGCGCTTCTAGTATGCTTTCAACTCTCCTCTCTTGCTTTGTCCTTTGTTTTGATCTATTTGATTCTTCCTTTAGTTACTTCTTTCTAGTATGCTTTGAACTGAGAAACCTATAATGCAATGTTGAGAAACATCTATGTAGAGTGTGATTGGAATTTTTAGGAGGAAAGTTTTAGTTTATTTGGACACCAGAGTGGTTTCACAGTTCACACCTTGAATTACTGACTATACATAAATATACATGTAATAAAGTGATGGTAAATATATCTCACAATAAAAAAATTAAGAATAGGAACATATAAATAAGAACCAATATTGAGATTTCTTGGCAACCATACGCCAAAGTTTTAGTTATGATTTTTATTATGATCCAAACTAACGTTTAACAGTCTTGGAAGAGATATCATAGGAAGCTTCATATATCTTTTAAAATATCTTTTCTTAAGTCCAGGGATGTAATATAGTGGGATAGAAATTACTGTTTTAGTATTCCTTCCAATAAAATCATAACCATCATTAGTAGCAACTATATAATTATATTAAAGATATTGTGAATTAAAGGATGGAATCAAAAAGTTTGCTCTGTAGGATTTTAACCAATGGATAAGAAAATGGTGACAAAGCTTATGTAGTTAGGAGATTCAAGTTAATTTTTGCTGTTATTACCACATTTATGTTAACTACCACATTCTGATCTAGTCCTTCAGTTTTATAACTAATATGATATCAAAGATAATACAAATGCTTACAAAGATCAAAATAATATCCTCTACCATTATAGTGGATGCCTATATGCAAAGACTGATTGGTCAAGTATAAGAAGGTCAGCCCCTGCACTTCAATTTGTGATAACACTACTGCGTCCTAGTTGTAGAGCTCTCAGGGCGACAGTGGAAGCTGTGTGGTGACTGCTTCCCACCACCTTCTTTCTCTGCCTAGACTCTACTTTCATCCTAGCTGTTAATCTCAAGATCACTTCTTCACAAACCAACATGCCACAGCACAGGTCACCTTGTGCCAGCCACCAAGAATTTTGTTCAAGGAGAATTGTAGTCTAGTTAGAAAGACAGGGCCCAACATTACCCAAGCAAAGGGGCAAGCAAAGGGGCAAACGAACATTTCAATAAAGACCGTTACTGTTTCAGAAGCAGGAAGCTCCTGGGAACTGGGGCTCTGAGGAAGTCATCCCAGAGAAAGCTTCTCCTGAATGTTTCCTCTTTCTGTCCAAGGCACCCACCTTAAAAGCAAGGTTGTGCAAATATGTATTTGCAATAGTATGTATTTGTAAGGGTATTCAGCAATCCAGGGGATCATGTTCTTATGCTCTCCTCTTCATGGGTCCTCTGAACCCCAATTTTCTTTATTAATATCACAGAATTGCAAGTAATCAGTTTTGTTTACTGCAATACATCCCTGTTTGATTGGTGCATTTCCTTATAGATTTCATAGCTCTCCCTGTTAAAAACCAATATGCACTCATTTGACTAAATAATGCTTTTTCCTTACATATTGCTCACAAACATCTCTTATTCTGGAATGTGCAATATTTCATCTCTGCTCAGCATAACGTACCCTCCTTCTTGTTCTGCCTCTTCTCCACTTCCACTGAAAGTTGGTTTCAAAGGAAACTGGGAAGTTTGTGGTTAAAATAGTGCAATGATTAAGTCCTGGCATTCGTCATGTGGTTTCATACACATGTTGTAACACTAAATTGTCAGCACCCTGCTGACTGTCTTTGGTATGGTTTGGCTAGCAGCAGACCCTAAGATTGTGAGGATTTGAAAGCAGGTTTATTAGGGTGTTATTTCCTGGCAAGAAGAGAGAAGGAAAATGAAAAGTCAAGCAATGGAATGTATTATCAAGCAACTCACATTGTGGGAAACTGGAACCTAATCTGACTAGGGAATTCTGGCAGCCCACATAGAATATGTATCTTGCCCTTAACCCACCTAACAGCAGGAAAGGAGGGGTACGTATATATTAACTTCTGTCCATCATCCCTAAGCCATGGTCCCCTTGGATATTAATTCTTTAGCACTCTGGTCTCCCATGTGCTTGAGCAAAGCAGGCTTTGGAGGTCAGAGAAGCAGTTAAGCTAAATAAATAAGTAACATGCATGTGCCAGCAGTCAGGCTCATGGGCACTGAAATGCCAGAGGCAAGGGGATATGGCTGAAGGTCTACAGCATCGAGCACAATGACTGAGGGTCAACACATTTATCGCAATCACAAGGTGCTCCTCGCTCCTACATGCAGTCAGTTATCAGTGTTTGCTGCTGTTGTCTCCCCTTTTCCTGTTCTTTTTGCTGCCTTCCTATTCCATCTGCTTATTTTCTTGCATCTTCAGACACTTGAGTGTTCTTGGCTCTTAGCTTTGATGTAGTTTGGAGGTTGGGCCCCTTTGCTGGAATGTGTTTCCACTTCCATATTCCTATTACGGTCTTTCTTCACAGCCTTCTCTTTCAAATTTGCTTTGTGCATGTTTCTCCTGTAGTTTGTGAAACCATGTTATCCCCATTTTAGCACTTTTCAGACTCTCCCTATTAAAGTTCTGTTAATAGTCATCTCTCTTTCTTATTAGATTGTGAGTGCCTGAAGTTCAGGTGTTGGTGTTCAATTGCTACAGCACCCACTGCATGTAGAATGGGCATTTGATAAATGCATGTTGGATTATTAAACTGAATAATTTAAATCCAAAGTGATTGGGAGCAAATGCTGTTTTGAGGGGACCACCAGATTCTGTTACCTGGACAGGGAAAACATACACTCAATTTTTCTAACAGCTTGCACTCAAGCTGTCATTAAAATTAAAGTCCTTTATTATATGCCTTTATTGTTGCTGAAATAATACTCCCTGTGCCTTGGAGCAGTAGCTGTAACAACCTCCTTTAGTTATAATTTTGTGACATCAGACATCAGGCAGTTGGGAAATTGCAAGTGCTGTAATATAACTTTACATATAGTATATCATTACAAATGAGAAAATAGGGCCTGGAGGCAGGGATGCTCTGCAATGCACTTTTCTTCTCAGAAAGAAAATTCAGTGGAATGACAATAAATTTCTGTGAAAAGCATTTTTGGCTTAAAAAAAACAGGCCATGCACATTTAGTTACCTTTTAATAATTTCAGTTAAATTCTGCATGGCAGCATGCTAAAATAAAACAAATTTCTTTATTCCTCTCTGCCTCTCTGTCTCATACACACACAAACAGCATGCACATAAGTCTCCAAGAGTCAAGGGCCTGTGCTGGGAAGATCACTCTGTTTTGCTTGAAACATTCACCATTTTCTCCCCACTGATTCCTGTGCCTGCACACTTAAGTAAATTAAATGTAATCTAACTGTGTGAGGAAAACAGCCTTCAGGTGGGAAATGAACAAAAAGGAATGTCTCCCTTTTGTTCAAATGACAGGGAAGAAGGACAGCCTCCTGGACTGGGTGTCAAAGCCCGGGACTCTGGGTGAACCTTACCGGCAGTGCTCTCCAAGTCACTTCCTCTCTACAGGTTCCCACCACAGACAGTAATATCACAGGGACTGAGAGACAGCCCAAATGGCGATGCCTTCAACTATTGTTTTTAATTTTTTATTTGAAAAAAATTACATCTTAGAAGAGGCAGACCAAGGGTGATGCTGGATCATTAGGGGCTAGGACCCTTGTATTATCTTTCTCTATTGATAAATATTTTTTACTTTCAGTGTTGCCTCATGATGGAGCCTGAACTTCCTCCATCACTTCTGTTTTCCAGGTAGGAAAAAAAAAAATTTTTAAAGGAAAAACAATGAAGATAAAAAATGGTATTCTTTAGTTGATTAGCATCTTGGAAGAGTCCACTCAATTACTTTCTCTTATGCTATTGGCTGCCTCTATCAATGAAGAAGAAATGCATTTTTATACCTGGGCTCCTTGGTTAAGGTTTTCTTTGTGAAGAAAGGAGAGAATGGATGTTGGGTAGGTAAAATGCACATTCTACAGGGTATTGAGTCTTTTAGATACTTATGCCAACTGTACAATAAAAGAGAAGAACAGCCTGCCTTAATGTATGTAAATGGTCTTGGTGAATTTCCTATTTTGTTATTGATAGAATTTTTGTCACTCAGAGAAACAGAGGGCATAGATAGTATGAAGGAGCTGATGTTTCCTGAAGTACTGAAATCCTGACTTGAGATGGCTTACCTTTTTCAGCATCTGGAATAATAGGATAATTTTTACTAGGCTTTCTGTCAGGACAGCACAAACCCTTTATTACCTTGACTGAAGTCTGCCCTGAGGGCAAGGTTGGTCTGGAAGGAAAGCCCTCATTATTTTCTTTCTTCTGGCCAAAGTGAACTCTTTGTTCATTCTTAGCTTTCAGAAGGAGTTGAGTTAAATCTACTTTTAAAACTCTTAGGATTTCATTAAACAAGAAGAAGAAACAGCAGAGGAAAAAGAGGAGAGGAGGAGGAGGAACAGAAGGAAAAGAAGAAGGAGAGGAAGAGGAATAAGGAAGAGGAATAGCAGAAAATTTGAGTTGTCTTTGATGGGAGTGGAGACCAGGAGGCCCTAGTTTGAATTTGGGGCTCATGGACAAAATACAGCCTAGATCTGGGGATTGCAGAGGTTCTGGTCACCAACCTCAGTAGCCTCTGTGAGAGAGGATTGCTCACAGGCTTTTGTTAGGATGCTCAATTGCTCCTTTCAAGCCTAGAATTTTCCATTTCACCTTTTAGTAAGGATTCTTGGTTCTCAGGTTCCTAATTCTGCTCTCCCTGACCTTCCAAACTTCAGCAAACATATTTTTTAAAAAGAACCCATGAAATAATATGCCATCTAAGATAGCAGAGGAGAGCAGTGCATGTGTGGGGCCCTCAGGACACTGTGACTGGATAGTTCTTGCTTCTGAGGAAGTAAAGTTTGCACATCTAAGTCTGACATGGATCATCAGCCACTGAATCCATAAGCTATGCAAATGTTGATAACCTCAGCTACAGAGTAGTTAGTCCTCACATTTGATCTGGCAAGTCTAATATGTTCTAACTGGAATACAACATCTTGTAAAATAGCAAAGGCCTATTCAAGAGATAGTCCTTAAATTTTAAAATTTGGAAGAATCTTCATCAATCTTGTTCAGATACTATTAAATATTAAATGATAATTTTATCAATGAATATACAGTAAAAAGTAGTGTGTGTGTGTGTGTGTGCGTGTGTGTGCGTGTGTGTGCTTATACTCAATTCAGATTTATCCTGAAAGGTCCATAGGAAAGAATATCTATTATTGTTAAAACGTTTATAGCATTTTTTTTCTCTACATAGGGAAAGTTCAAAGTTGACAGTGAGTTCACCTGAAGAGTTGTAATATGAAGTCAAAGCAAAGGAAACTTGGCAGGACAAAATAGACAAGGCTTTCCATAAAATCTTGGCCCCTGTCATCTATTCTGTGACTTTACCTGAAACAAAATCCTGTCTGCTTTATCTTTCTGTATACCCAGGAGATTTAAGCAGTAATGATATTGTCTGCAGAGTGAGTACTGCACACATACAGAGGACTGTACTCTTGTCCACTCCTAGGAAGACTGTGCCCTACTGAGACAGCTTTTCCTGAGTGTTTCCTGTTCTTCCCCAGAACATGGTTTATGGGGCAGAAATAGGAAGATTGTTACTCTTTACAGTGCTTAGAGAGCATTTAGAAGCTTGTCTTTTTGTGTAATATTTTCCATGAATAATATTTCCTTAAAGACTCTAGAGACTATTCTAGGTCTTCTTGACCCAGATGAATGTAGGCACTTGACAGGAAATGATACAAAAAATTTCTAAGATTATTTTGACTATTCCACTCATTCCATAATACATTTACCTGGAAGAGCTTTTCATTGCATTCATATAGCCCATTTTCTGACAGACACATTCAAGAATCAGAACATATGTATTTTCTATACATGGAAATAACATGCATCTGATTAAAAAGTAAGGCAAGTTCTCACTAGTGTGGATGATATTCTAGTAAACAGACATACCAAAGAGTGTGCCAGAGTGTGTATCATCTATAATATGCCTCTTTAGAAAGGGTAAAGAGATAGGTAGATAGATGAGCAGACACATGATAGACACTTGCTGTGTGTGACCCCTGGGAAACAAAAGCTTTTTCAAGAACTTTCTGTAGGAAATTATTTTCCTTCGAAAGACTATTGAGGAGAAGAGGGTTCTCATTATTCACTCAAATTCTATTTGGTTTTTAAAAAAACAACAAGATTTATTTGAGTGATGATATATATGTGGAGCCATTTTTATTTTCTTTATACTTTCCTGTATTAAAAAAATGCAAATCAGTGTTAATTTTAAAGGTATACTTTCTGTATTTTTAAAAAATTTTATTAAGGATTCTATTTGAAATTCACAGAAACTGTTTTAATTCATCCACTATGAACTGAGGCCTGTTGCAATGACTACATAACATTAAAGTCTTAAATATAGTTGGTCAGATAGAGAAAAAATGTTAAATGCAATTAAACTTTTCCATATGTATATGACTTGCCTAAACTAATATATAACAAAAGAATCCCTGGTTTTCATTAAGTGTATATGAGTGTTCTGAAGGACTAAAAAAGGAAAGAAAAAATAATCTTCTTGAATCCAGCACAGCTATCCAAAGACCAAATACATGACCTCTAAACAAATTCTTCTTTGTCCTATGAATTAACCAGATACAGAAAATTGTAATCAAACTTATAAGCCACCACATTTATAAACCACCTAGTTATATTACTAATATATTTACTTTCCTGAAATTGCATATATATGAAAAAATTCAAACTCAAGTGCTCAAAATTAAAATAAAAAGAATATGACGTTGAAATAAAATATAGATTCACATAAAATGAAATTTAGAAAGCTGTTAGAGAAAAGACACAACTCACCTATCAAGGAAAGCCCATTAGAATTGCAGCAGACTTTTCAGCACAAACCCTCAAGTCAAGAAGAGCTTGGAGTGACGTATTTCAAGCCCTGAAAGAAAACAACTTTCAACCCAGACTGATGTACCTGGCAAAACTTTCATTCAAATTTAATGGAGAAAAAAGATACTTCCACAACAAACAACAACTGAAGAAATTCACGTCCACCAAACCAATCCTAGAAAGAGTACTGAAAGACATATTAGGCAGAAATAAAAATGATCACAACCCCCAAAACAATAATAGAAAGAAACCACCAGGTAGGATAAGCGATTAAATAAGGGGAAAAGCAGGAAGCTAACAACTGGAACATAAAATGGCAAAGTCAAGCCAGTATATATCAGTGATATCCATAAATGTAAATGGCCTCAATTCCCCTATCAAAAGAAATAGGTTGACTGGATCAAGAAACATGATCCCACAATACGCTGTAGACAAGAAACACATCTGACCCAAAAGGAAACTCAGAGATTAAAAGTCAGAGGGTGGAAAACAGTATTCCATGCAACAGGAACCCAGAAAAAGCAGGGGTAACTATTCTATTTGCAAACAACATGAACTTCAAACCTAAAATGATTAAAAGAGATAAAGAAGGTCACTACATACTCGTTAGTGGAAAAATTCAAGAGGAAGAACTAACAATTGTAACTATATATGCACCAAATACAGGAGCACACAACTATATAAGACAGATACTAATGGACATGAAAAACCAAATAAACAAGAGCACAGTTATAACAGGGGAACTTAACAGCCCATTGTCACAAAGAGATAGGTAAACTAGACAAAAAGTCAGCAAAGATATAACAGAACTGAATCATACTTGTGAGCAATTGGACTTAGTAGGTGTTTACAGAGCGTTCCACCCAACCACATCAGAATACACATTCTTCTCAGCTGCGCATGGGACATTCACCAAAATAGACCATATATTATCCATAAAACATTCTTAAGTAAATGCAAAGGTATTGAAATCATCCCATGTGTAATATCTGACCATGAAATTGGAAAGTAATGGCAAAAGAAATTGCAAAACCTGCATAAATACATGGAAATTAAATAACAACCTTTTGAACAACCAGTGGGCTACAGATGAAATTAAAAAAGAAATAAAGCAGTACCTACAATTCAATGAAAATACAGAAACAACATACTATAATCTGTGGGATGCAATGAAAGCAGCCTTAAGAGGGAAATATATAGCAATAAATTGTCATATTAAAAAAAATAGAATGAGCACAAATAACCTAATGCTCCATCTCAAGCTTCTAGAAAAAGAAGAGCAGGTTAAACCCAAAGCTCATAGAAGAGAGGAAATTGTAAAGATTAGAGCAGAAATCAACACAATTGAAACTAAAAAAAAAAAAAGAATCAATGAATCAAAAAGCTGTGGTTTTTGAGAGAGAATGAACAAAGTTGACAAACCCGTAACTAAACTTATCAAGAAAAAGAAAGAAAAAACCCAAATTCATGCAATAAGGACTGAAAAGGGAGAAATTATTACAGATCCCATGGAAATTCAAAAGATCATGAATACCTACTTTGAAAATCTCGACTCACATAGAGTGGAAAACACAGAGGAAATGGACAGATTTCTAGAAACATATGAACTGCCAAAGCTCAACCAAGAAGATATAGCAATTTTGAATAACCCAATATCAGCTATTGAGGTTGAAAATGTAATTAAAAACTTACCAACAAAGAAAAGCTTAGGTCCTGATAGATTCACAGTTGAATTCTACAAGAAATTTAGAGAAGATTTGATGCCAGTACTTCTTGAACACTTCAATGAAATTGAGAAAAAAGCAATCCTCCCTAAATCATTCTTGGAGGCAAGTAATATTCTGATACCAAAACCAGAGAAAGATCCAACTGAAAAGGAGAATTATAGGCCAGTCTCACTAATGAACATTGATGCAAAGATTCTCAATAAAATACTGGCAAATGGAATGCAGCAAATCATCAAGAAGATTATACATCATGACCAAGTGGGGTTCATTCCAGGAATGCGGGGATGGTTCAACATACGCAAATCAAAAAATGTAATACACCACATCAACAGAGTCAAAACAAAAAACCATATGGTCATCTCAATAGATGCAGAAAAAGCTTTCAATAAAGTCCAACACATGTTCATGATAAAAACCCTTCAGAAACTCAAAATACACGGTATCTACCTCAATCTTATAAAGGTCATCTATGACAAACCAACAGCCAACATTATACTAAATGGACAAAAACTGAAACCTTTCACTTTAAAATCAGGAACAAGACAAGGATTTCTCCACTATCACCACTCCTTTTCAATATAGTTCTGGAAACACTAGCCAGGGCAATCAGACAAGAAAGAGAAATAAAAGGAATAAATATAGGAAAGGAAGAAGTTAAATTATCACTATTTGCAGATGACATGATACTCTATATAGAAGACCCAAAAAATCTATTAAAAGACTACTAGAGGTAATAAGTTCAGCAGAGTACCTGGATACAAAGTCAGTGCTCAAAATCAATAGCATTCCTGTACAAAAACAAAAAACTCACTGAGAGAGAAATTATGGAAATATCGCCCTCTACAATAATATCTAAAAAATTAAATACTTAGGAATCAACCTAAGAATGTAAGATACTTATTTGCTGAAAATTATACTATGCTGAAAAAGGAGATTGAAGAAGATATTAGAAAATGGAAGGATATTCCTTGTTCTTGGCTAGGAAGAACCAACATTGTGAAAATGGCCAGAATCCCAAAACTGTTGTACAGTTTTAATGCAATCCCAATCAAAATACCATTGACATACCTCACAGATCTAGAGGAAATATTCCTAAAATTCATTTGGAAACAGAAGAAACCTAGAATAGCAAAGGCAAGTCTGGGCAACAAAGGCAAGGCAGGAGACATTTCAATTCCTGACTTGAAACAGTACTATAAAACCACAGTGATAAAATCAGCCTGGTACCTGCAAAGAAATAGACCTGAGGATCAACTGAACAGATTAGAAGATGCAAGCACAACTACAAAGACGCTCAGCCACCTGATGTTTGACAAAGGGGCTAAACATATTCACTGGAAGGATAGCCTCTTTAATAAATGGTGTTGGAAAAATTGGGTCTCCATATGCCGAAGACTGAAACTAGATCCATGCCTATCACCATGCACAAAACTAAAGTCTAAATGGATCAGATACCTAAATATTTTTTTTTGCCAAACAGATTTTTATGTTTAATTAAAGAGAAAAAAAAACATGAAAAGGGTAGAAATAATACAGAATTTCCAAAAAAAGATAAAAAGTAAGAAATCACTAGTTGATAAATTACATATTGTCCTCTTAGAAATAGTTGTTCAAGTTACAAAATCAAATCATACAAAGTAGATATTCAAACAGTGAGACTGTAAACAGCTATGCATTCATGAGTCTCTACATGTGTTTCTATCCTTTCCATATTAAAGGGAAAAACAAAACATAGCAAGACAAAACAAAACCAATTCCTATAGCATTAAAACAAAAAGTCATATACAACCATAGTACAAGGTGATCTACAATGATTACTGTGTTGTCTCTTATTATCTTCAATAGAATTGCCTTTGTCATCAGGCATAATTGATATTAGGTTTCTTTTTTTTTCTTTTTTTGCAGTACCAGGGATTGAACTCATGACCTCTCACTTGTGAGGAAGGCACTTATGCCACTGAGCTAAATCCCCAGCCCTTGGCATAACTGAATATAGCAGTATAATTGAATATAGAAGTACATAACAATATTAGTAAAAATAAAACATTGTAGACAGTGTAAAACTTCAAAGACAGGTAATAATCAAACCAGAGTGGATATTCTAGTGAATCTTGTCATCTTCAGTGTAGTTGCCTGAACTCTCAGACTTGATACTATTTATCATAACAGCTTTGAATAAAATCTATTGACACAAAACTGCAATCTAACAAACAAGATTTGATTAAGATCAGTCATGGTAAAACAGTGTAAGTTATACAGAGTTTCAGCTTAAGTTAATAGGAAATTAAGGATGATTACCATACTATATCCTGCTATTTTCAGGATAACTGTCTGTGCCCTCAAATCTAGTACAAGTAGACAAACTGGAACAGAATAATCCATCTAAGCAGAGTGGTGTGAGTAACATGGGTTTTAAATCCTGATATACTATTAACAATATCCTCTGCCTTCTTTTTTTAGGCTATTTTTTCCCTTTCACTCCCACAGGGTGCTGTGCATTTTGGGTCCCACCAACTCCCTCAGTTTTTAGATTGGAGGGGGAGACCTGCTTTTTATCTAAGTATTTCCAAGCCTTCTCACTCCTGAACTTGATCTCAAGTTGTATTCCTTTAACTACAAAAGCCTCAAGGTTTTCCTTCATTATAGCTGAGTAATTCTCTACTGCACATAAGTATACTGTCTTTCCAACCTATCTGCAGGTGGTGGTCGAGTTGCTCCTATTTTCTCTGGCTCCCTATCACATAGAGCATTGTTTTCTTATATTTGATTTTCAGTCCATAAACCCTCTCTCAGGTTGATTATAGTTCCTATACAGACCATCTCAATGGACCCTACCACCTGATCTAATCTGCCTATCTTTGTGTGTGTGTGTGTGTGTGTGTGTGTGTGTGTATCAAGGCCATCTATGTTAGAGATTATAGCCAACTTTCTCTGCCTCATTTCTGCTATGCTATTTTTCTGCCTTTGTTTGTCTACTTTTCTCCTTCATTCTACTGCCTGCCCCATTCATTACAGCCTTTCTGCCACTGTTCCTAAAATCTCTCTCTAGAATGTCCTTCAGTATTCTCTGTAGGGTTGGATTGGTGTCACAAACTCCCCCAGTTCCTCTTTGTCATGGAAGCATCTTGTCTCTCCATTAATTTCTAGTGACAGTTTTATAGGGTACATCAATCTGGGCTGGAAGTTATTTTCTTTCAGGGATTGGAATACTTTGCTCCAAACTCTTCTTGATCTGGCACAGATCTGATGGTCTGTGTTGAGAAGTCTGCCATGATCTTGATGGGCTTTCCTTTATAGGTAATGTTTCTTTTCTCTGATGGCTTTTCATATTCTGTTTTTATATTGAATTTCTGGTATCTTGATTATTATATGTCCGGGTGTAGCTCTGTTTTGGTTGTAGGTGTCTGGAGTTCTGTATGCCTCACATAACTGAATGTCATTTTCTTTTCCCATGCTTGGGAAGTTTTCCTTAATTATTTCCATGAATAGCCTCTGTAATGCACCTGTTTTTATTCCTGCTTCTTCGTTCACATTTCTTATTCTTAAATTATAGATTCTGTTGTCATCTTTTAGCCTTTGTATTGTTACTGCCTGTTTTCTTGTTATTTTTAAGAGATCTTTCCTTTCATGATCACACATTGCAAACTTGTCTTAAAGTTTGGTAGTCTATCCTTAGTTTCTTTCAAGGAGTTTTTCCAGCTTTCAATGGAGTTTTTAATTTCCTGATAGTCTCTTTGAATCTGCTTCATGTATTCTATATTTTCTTTATATTCTTTATTGAATGTTTCTCTCCTTTTTTATGTTCCTCCCTTTTTCTGCCTGTGTCTTCTTGAGAGTTGCTTAACATTTCTTTTATTAATCTACTTATATCTTGCTTTACCTGATTTAATATTTCAGTTTTGAGCTCATCTATAAGGTCCTGAAAATACCACTTAATGTCCATTGAAGCCGTGTCTGATGTTGAATGTTTGCTGCCCTCAGTCTCTTTTGTTTTTCCCTCTCCTGGATCAATGTTCTCAGCGTTTTGGGCTGGGGACTTTTTGTTGTTTCTCTCTCTTGTCATGTTTTTGGTTTCTTCCATACAGTTGCATAGTGGAGGTCTCAGTCCCTTTATTTGTTGGTTATGGTTCTTCTGAAGCATGCTGGCAAGGGATTTCTGCCCTCTCCTGTTTGTTCTTGTCATTGACGTGTAAGCAGGGGTTGCATATGCTTGCCTCTCCCCACTGGGCCAGTCAAACTTCATGGGCCATCACCAGGTTAATGTGTGCTAGGCAGAGGAAATCAGTTTGAGATGACTTATTGGGTCCAGGCCAGGAGCATGACCCAGGCCAAGAAAATCCCATGAATCTGCTCTGGGGTTGGAGCAACCAACTGAAGTCACTGTTGTTCCTACTTGAGGCTCTTCCTGCCCAATTCCAACATGTCCCCTACTTGCTAGTGCCCTTCCTGTGGGGGGAAGTCTTATTCCCAGCACTGACCATGGATTAATGAAGGTCCCTTCCCTGGCTCCATTCTCCATTGGGTTCACCAACCCCTGTCTTCAGTGTGGCTGTGGCTCCTGTGAGTCACAGCAGGAACAAGTTCAGGCGGCATGGCAGGTTTGTGGCGGGTCATGGCTGGTGGGAGTTTGGGCTGCTTGGAGAGTCACAGAGAAAGCACTGTGTCTGCTAACTTTAACCATTCCAATTGTCGCCCCAAGACTGCATGTTTGATGAGATTTTTTCATTTTGGCTTCTTCCTGTGTCAAGAGGATCCATCTCCCTCTGTCTGTATCTTTCCAGGATGCTTTATTCTGGCATATGAGTTGTTTCTCCCCAGGAGGCTCTGTATTTTGTTGCTCACTGATCGGCCATCTTTAGGTCCTCCCAAAGACCTAAATATTAAAACAGAAACATGAAATCTACTGGAAGACAAGGTAGGTAGAAGTCTTGGAGACATAGGGGTTGGCAGAAAATTCATGAACAAAATGCAAACTGCATGGGAAACACTTCAAAGAATCAACAACTGGGATCTCATGTTATTGAAAAGTTTCTGCACTTCAAAAGAAATCAACAGAGTGAAAAGAAAACCCACAGATTGGGAAAGAATTTTAGCCAGCAACCCCTTAGACAAGGGCCTTATATCCAGAACATATAAAGAATTGAAAAACATCAAGCCCCCCAAATTCAAAGACTGTCTCCAAAAATGGGCATCTGAGATGAACACATAGTTCTCACAGGAAGATATACAAATGGCAAATAAACACATGAAGAAATGTTCACCATCACTGGTCATTCAATAAATGCAAATTAAAACAACATTGAGATTTCACTTCACTCCGGAAAGAATAGCTGCCATCAAGAAATCAACTGATAAAAAGTGTTGGCAAGGCTGCGGTGAAAAAGGAACACTGCTCCACTGCTGGTGGGAATGATTACTGGTGCAACCATTATGGAAATCAGTATGGAGAATTCTCAGAAGACTAGGGTTGGAAGCTCCATTCAATCCAGCTATTCTCCTCCTGGGTATTTTCCCAGAAAACCTGAAAAGGTCGTATCACAGTCATATATGTGCACCCATGTTCATAGCAGTATAATTTGTAATAGCTAAATCTTGGAAACAACCAAGATGCCTGTCAATTGAAGAGTGGATGGAAAAGATGTGGCATTTTTATACAATGAAATATTACTTAGGTATAAAAAAGGATGATCTTGAGGCCTTCATAGGTAAATTAAGACAACTTGAGACTATCTTCATTAGTGAAATAAATAAGAATCATATTTATAAATATCACATTGTATTTCTAGTGTAAAAAGTAATAAGAACTATGAGAGTAATAAAACTTAAAAATGTGTAATTGCTATTGTAAAAAAGAGAGGAAAAGAAAGGGCTCTAAGGGATATAACTGCATGTATGTTTGAGTGTGTAAAATAGATTACCATATTGGTGAATCTTTGTTGAATCTTTGAGCAGAACTATTTGCAGTCTCACTGTTTGAATGTCTACTATGTATCCTTTAACTTTGTAACTTGAACAACTACATCCAAGATGACAATATGTAATTTATCAACTAGTGATTTCTTAGTGTTTTTTCTCTCTTTTTTTCTTTTAGAATTCTGTATTGTTGCTGCACTTTTTTCTGTTTTGCTTTTTTTCTCTTTAAATAAAATTTTTTAAATGTGTAATTGCTATTGTAAAAAAGAGAGTAAATAGCACTTAAATAGTAAGTTTAGTGCTATAGAAGATATAACTGCATGTATATTTAAGTGTGTAGGATTGATAATTATATTTCTGTGTTCTTGTTGGATTGTTGAACAGATCTGTTTGCAGTCTCACTGCTTGAATGTCCACTTTGTATGCCTTAATTTTGTAACTTGAACAACTATTTCTAAAAGGACTATATGTAATTTATCAACTAGTGATTTCTTACTGTATATCTTTTTTTAAAATTCTGTAATATTTCTACCCTTTTCCTGTTTTTGTCTTTAAATAGAAAAGAGAAAAAATGAAATTTAGGTTATATTTCTATTAGAAAAAATAGAAATATTAAAATTATTATTAATGATGTTGAGATGTGCTTTTATCTATTTATGTTTAAATAAAACTGTATGACATATCTAATATGTAAATAATGAAACTGACATTTTTCTAATTCATTTGGCAACTTTTAAATACAGCTTTTATATGTATTTGTTAGAAATAAAATTATTTTGTTTGGTTTTGTAAGTTACAGCTATGCCACAGATGTTTGGGTTTTAAACAAATACCAGGTGCTATTTGGGTCACAAGAAGCAAACATTTTCCAGCCATTGCACTATTTTATTACTTTAGACCAAAGGCCATCTCAAGGCTCAGGTCAAAGTACAAGCAGTGTATATCTGGAGTATAAATTGGAAGACATTTCTAAGGAGGGTTATATATCATATTTATATATGATATTTATATATATATCATATTTATACTCCCATAAAGGATTATAACCAACCTAGCCTTCTGATGGGCAATTGAAGCTGTTCTAATAGAAAAGGACACACCTCTCTGCATTGTAGGAGTAGTCAGTTGTGTTTCATCAAGCAAAGATATGTTGAGTTGTAACAATTAAAGGGTTAACAACTTTGCTGTGAATAGCATACACTAGACACAATTCTAATACCCAGTGTTTTGGGTGCCTATGTAAGTTGTGAATCTCTGTCCTGTGCTCATATAATTAAAAGTAAACACAACATAATTTAAATCAGTCACTGCTAACTAATATGCATGGGAGTTTGCAGAATTCAGTTTTCAGAATGAATTTCTAAGTGGAGATGAGGTCATAGTCACTCAACATGATGCTTCCCTCCCCCCACCCAGAATGTGTGCAGTATGTTAAATCTTTTCTGTGCACTTCTTCAACTGACTTCCAGATTGCACCTCTGTACCAGCTCTGGTGATGCCAAAGAATGGCAAAGAAAGAGATCTAAGTGCTTGAGACAGGAAGTTGACAGAAACCTGAAAGTATTCTCAGCTGCAGGTTTATTTAGTTGGTCTTAAGGGCTATGAGCAAAACCCCCAAATTGCCTGCTGTAGTCTGTGTTTTCCCTTTTTGGAAAAACCTCATAAAATATAAGATGTGGCTATGTGATAGATAGATAGATAGATAGATAGATAGATAGATAGATAGATAGATAGATACCAAGAAATATATATGTACATATATACATATATGCATGTGTTGATATATGTATATATTGTCTATACATGTGTATGTGTGCGTATGTGTCTTATATTGCCCACACATACATCTGGCCCAGACATGATAAAAGCAAATCAATCCTACATTGTACAATTTAGGTCAATTGAATAAATGAGAGGAGACTTTGCCATATAAATATTGTACAGTGAATCATGCACCTGAATGTTTGGGCTCTAATTTTGAGCCTCATTGTGTACTGTGCACCTCTAGAGCCATACCTCACATCTATTCTCCAGGAATCCCTGTGTCCCTAGAGTTTCTCATAGTTTTGAATCCTTGCAACAGGTGAGAGGTTTGGGCTGAGACTATGGCTCAGCAGCAAAGCACCTGCCTGGCAAATGTGGGATCGTAAGTTTGATTCCAGCTTCAAAGGGGGGAAAAAGATGTGAGGTTTTACAGGGGAGTTATTGCTCTGATTTTCTTGTTAACAAAACTTAGACCAAGGATGAAAAAGATGGGTAAAAACACTTGCTTATTGGTATCAAGAGACCTGGTTACTGCCCCTAGTTGAACCTCTAATGTAAAGATATGCACTTTTCTCCCTGGGGTCTCAGTTCATTCATATGGAACATGAGGAAATTGATAGAATTAGTATAAATTTTTGAGTTTTCTGAAATGCAGATCTGGGACATGAATCAAAGACTCTTGGAAACTCCCTGCTGTCAGATTCCACAGGACCCTCTTAGTACCCATAAACTCAGTAGGCAATATACAGAATAAATTAATATGTATCACTATAGATTAAAATAGGTATATTATTAAAAGCTTTAAAAAGATAAACAATGTAATAATACAATCATATTCATATTTTGTTCACATATATATATATACATAACATAAATATATCTGTGCATTTATATTATGTATGGTTATATTTTTACTTGGAAAATATTTCAAGTTAAAATATTCTATAACTGTAAAGTAGTAATAATAATTTAAAGTATTCTATTGATAGTAAATTTACATAGTCTTTTGATATACCAATAAAACTATTTTCCCAGCATCAAGTCTATTTTATTTTCCCCTGCCTGGGCTTTGTGGTGCAGGCCTTAATCCTAGCATGTTGTGAGTCTGAGGCAAGAGCGTTGCAACTCTAGCTCAGCCTGAGGAACTCTGTGATTTAGCAAGAAACTTTCAAAATTAAAAGGGCTGTGAATTCAGCTCAGTGCAAAGACTCTGTCTTCAATGTCTCCCAGAAAAAAAGAGAATATTTTATTTTATGTAATAGAATTGATATCTTGGTCTCATAACACGTGAATGTTTCTTTCTTCATGAAAAGTGCATCATATTAGCTTGGATCATATCATGTATCAGATTTTAATTTGGCGACTTGGTTATTATCATGGATGGCACTCAGTGTTTCTGCATGCACACCATTAGAATATTTAATTAACACTGAATCATTTTGTATTAATTGTGGATTTTAAATGATTGAATTAGCTCTGAGTCATTTTGTATTAGTTGTGGACATGTGCATATTTTAATATGGAATATGTTATTTTTTTCCCTATATCTATTTTTCTTTACTGATGGACATTAATAACCTGGTTCTCATACTTCATTGTCAGTGCTAGGTTATTTCTATTTTGAAGATTTAATTGCATTCATTATTTTGAACTGAATATTGGTTAGGAATAATCTTCAAAATATAAGCTGTTTATTTGGGTATGAAGACTCAGCAATTTGCCAGAATCCTCTTTTTTACAAGAGGGAGCTTTTCTGTCCAAAAAAAAAAAAGAAAAGAAAAAGAATGAAACATAATTTTTTCAACTGATATAGTTGTATGAAGTTGTTAAGGCAAAACACTTGTACTTCAAAACACTGCGACTACACAGTATGCAGTGAGGACCTAGGCCGTCACCATGAACATTGATAGTTTCATCTCAGAATTAGGGTAACCTCCAAGATTTATCCCCATGTTGGAAGTTCTGTTTACCAACTTGTTTCCATTTGCTTTCCTCTTTCATCATTGCCCTAGTGAGTACCACGTGGACCCCTTTCTTATTAGAGTGGTACAGTCATTGGAGAGCAGTCACAGAGCTGGGCTACTGCTGCTGTGGAACATAAATGTTGGTGGTTATGTTTACAAATACCAACACCATAATGCTACTAAATAAAAGTTATCTTAGTTTTGAAAAGTGTTTATAGTCGTCCACTCAACAAGTGTTTACTGAGTACCTGCTTTTACATGTTTCCATCTCATTTATGACAAGAAATATAGAGGTAGGTGAGTGAGGGCACAGAGAATTCTCTGATTCCACAGAGAATGAGAATCCTGTAGTTGTAAATGTATGGGTTGAATTTTTATGGGGGAGAGGTTGAATTTTTTACTTAGATAGTTATGTATGACTCTCGCCTTTGCTTCTAATTGATCTGTATCTGCGTGTGTATGTGTGTCTGCGTGTGTTTGTGTATCTGTGTGAAGTGGGTATAACTTCTGTGTTAGGTTGTATTGTGAGTGAGAAATTAGACATTTTGAATATTTTGAATATTCAATATTTCACAGTATTCAGTAAAAGCAGAGACAGAATAAATAATGGTAATATTAATCATGGTGGTGTTAACAAGACCCAGCGTATATCCTCAAAGGAGGTTACATTTTGTTAGGACAATACATGAGATCCCTAACATAGAAATGCTCTGATTTATTGATTAACCATGCTGATAACTTATCTCGTCTTCCCATAGTGCATTTTCTGGTTCATTTCTCCTTTTAGTTCACTGCAAGCCACATTCTCTGACCTCCTCTGTGTCACACTAGGTCCATTCAGCAAATGGGGATTCTTGGTAGTTATTTCAATTGGAAAAGGCTAGTATAAGAAATTGATCATTTATGTGTTAGATAGTTAGAAAGGCAAAAAGCAAACTGTGAGCTAAGGATGGGGAAACAAGATAAAGACATTTGGCTCATCAAATCACAGGGTCACAAAGAAACTGCATAAAACTTAGGCTTAGACCCTACCCCACTGGTTCTGATAGCACCCAGGTTTCAGGGGACTCTTTAGAAGCTGCCTTCCTTAAACCCCCTAAGGGAACAACACAACTCCTGCTAGGAGAGCAGCAAGAGAGGAAACAGAGCCCAGGCCACCTTTTCTGCTTGGGTGGGGAGCTGCCTGAGGGCTGCTAGCAGTATTCCTGAGCTGAAATAGGAGGAGCCAATGTTTTCTCCCCTCCTCCTGCTGCTGGTTCCTTCTAGCACCCCTGTAGGTAGAACCTAACAGGAAGCCAACTGTTTAAAGATGTCACTTCATAGTCCCAGCTCCACAGAACAAGAAGAGAGAAGGATGGGGCTGGGCCTGAGACATAAGAGTTTGCTAACTACACAGCTGGATTAGCAGAGTAATTTCAGGTTTTGATTTGTGGGATGAAAATCTGTCCCCAAAATATGGCTCCTTAGGCTTACTGTAATATGATATGTTCACTTTGGAAAGACTTAATTCATGCACACAAATGTTTAAAGTAAATGTTGGTGACTATAGTCTCAAATTTGCAGATTCAAACTTCTTCTGAAAAGAATTGTTATGAATTTTCCTACTTATTGCAATATCATCAAAGACTACCTTCTAAGTAGAGAAGATAGAGTATTTTTATTCCTTAAAAATTCTTAAAAGGAATAACATATCCCCATCTAATTTATATAATCCTGTTAGATATCATCAAAGAAAATACCTAAATATAAGAGATACTTCTCACTTACTCCAATGCATATTAATATGAACTTGTTAAACTGTGTTAGAAATATGACCATTACCATTAGGAAATTTTTTATGGGATTAAAAATTTATTTTATGCTAGAAGTTATCCAAGAAATATGAAACAAGAGATAGTTAATTACATTTGGTTTCAACTGAAATAGCCAGATTGTGGCATCATGTCTATAAGATGTGGAAGATGAATTTTGGTAAAGGATGTACAAATTTATATTTTGTTCAATAAAAACTAATATTTTATAATTTCTTCTAATATTAAAAATAGTATTTTCATGACCTGTAATTAATGGTGTCTCATACATGCCAGGCAATGAGGAGTCAGAGTGAATAGGACCTGCACAGTCCTGGCATGCTAGAAAAAAATCCAGCAATGCAAGGGGAGTAGTAATGAGCAAATAAACATAGAAACAATGTAAAAGTGCTGTAAACAATAAGCTGGGATATTTTTTAAGGTGTTCAAGTGTATAGCGTACAAACTTTTTCAAGAGAGGCTGTGTGAGATAAGATCTGAAGGAGGAAAGGGAAAGTAATAGCTGTCCAGAAAGTCTTCAAAGTATGGGATCCTTGAAGGGAGAGAGCCTTGGTCATTTTCAAGGTACCACCCTACAAGATATTGTAACTGCAACACATTGAGAAAAGAACGACTGAAGAGGTAGAAAGTGTTAGACCATGAAGGATTTCTTAGGGTGTATATTCCAACAAAAATTCTTTCCAGTTTTCAGCTATGGCAGTCACATAGACCAGTATGTAGTATTAAAGGTCACTCTGGTAACTGTGACTAGGTTCTCAGAAGTTAGAGTAGAAACATGGGAAGATTAGAAGAAAGTCTGGATCTAGACAGGAGGTGATGTTGATGGTTTGAGATTCAATTTGGATGTGAGCCTCAGAGTGCTAACTGCTGACCTGAATATAAGAGTTCACAGTGCAAGAAGTTGGGGAAAATAATCAAGAATGCTTCCCATGGAGTAGATGAAATGTGTCATTATGAATCTGGTAGAAACAAAGAGAAGAATGAAGTCTTGAAAGGGAGGAAGAAAAGTGAATCCCACATTAGATCATAGGATGTTTGAGAAACCTGTGAGATATTAAAAAAAATGGTTGAATATCTATGTCTGGAGAATACAGATGAAGTTAAGAACAGTGGCATAAATTAGTAATTTATTTATTTTGGTTAATGTTTTTAAATTATGTGAACTATAAAGCCATATGCCAAGATATATCCATTTAGGGAGATAATACATAAAAGAGAATATCTGGCATTTCAAAAGACTGAGGTAGTAAAAGGAGCAACTAAAGGCAACTGGAAGGTAAGAGGAAAGCCAAGAAAAAAGGATGTTGAATGAAAGGAGCAAACTATCTTGTGGGAGCCAAGTGGGCTTACAGAAAAATCCAAGGAGCTCAAGGATAGAAGTATTCACTGGCTTTGGCCACATGGAGACTTACACTGACCTTCAAGTAAACAGTTCCATATCATGTGAAGTTTTATGAGCCTATATATATTCAGAATTTTATGAGCCTCAGGTGGTTGATAGGAAGGAATAGTAATCACCACATTTTTTGTCAAGGCTAAGGAAGAACTGTCTGCTGACTTACCATATTTTCAGTTAGGTGATAATATTGGATATAAGTGGCTCTGAAAGGTTTTCTGCTTCTTCTGTGATTGGAATCCATAACTGAAAATTGATCCGGTATTGTTATAACAATGCTATCATCCTGTTTAATCTTTTTCTCTGTAGGGCACTCACTAAAAATGATGGCCAAGAATCATTTTAGTGCATTCAGCCTTAGGAAACTAGTAGCATAACCAGTGTAGGAAAAGTAAGCACTGTTTCATCTGAACAACCAAATTCTTTTGATGAGTAGTATTCCTTGTTTGACCAGTTTCACCTTTATACAATGTCAATTTAAATCATTAAAAAGTTTAGTAAAAACAAATGAAGTAAATCTTGTTTATTCAATGATACTCTATAGCAGAAACCCTAATGTCTGTGGGTGTTATTAAATTATTTCCTTATTGAGGGTAAACTGATTTTGCTGTTATTTTAGTTGTTAAGGACACAGCATTTATTTTGTTTTTTATGCATTCATTTTTGTTTTTGTTATTGTGTTTTTGTTCGTTGAATTTTTATTTTTGATGGCAAAAGGCATTGCTATCCTACTACATACTAGAAGTGCTGAATTTTAAGTGTAGAAATGTGGCCTTCATATTTTCACCTACATAGTTGGGCTTTACCATGTAGAGCCACAATATATTTAATGTGTATCTTTACAAAAAATGTTAATGAATTTTTTAAATTTTCACTTTAAATTCAGTTTTAAATTTGTCAACAGGACATTATGTTATACAGCTTTTCTTTATTACAACAAAGTACCTGAGACAAACAATTTAAAATAAGGAAAGCTGCCAAATTTGGTGGCACATGCCTGTAATCCCAGGACTTGGGAGACTGAGGTAGGAGAATTATTGCAAGTTTGAGACTAGCGTAGGCTACAAAGTGAGCTCAAGGCCAGCCTGTCTGAGCTGCACAGCAAGACCCTGTCTCAAAAAGACTGTAAAATAAAATAAATAAAATAAAATAAAATAAATGAAGGAAAATCATTTTGACTCAAAGTTTTAGAAGTTTTAATTTCCTCAGCCCCTTCACCTTGGGCCAATAGTGAGGCAGTTCACCAAGGAGAAAAAAAATATGTGGTTATAGAGGAGGCAGAGAGAGAAAGAGAAAGAGAGAGAGAAACAGAGAGAGAGAAAGAAAAAGAGAGAGGGGTGGCCCCTATATATCTAGTCAGGTAACAACGTGGTGACTAAGACCTACCTCGTAAGTGTTCAGCTACTTCCCAGTGGCTTCACAGGATGGTGACTAAGACTTTTTACCACATGGCCTTTGGGCGCCATTTAAGATACAATAACAACATCCATGTGTTGCTTTGTCCCAGAAACTTCAGGCTGATGCCTTACAAATTTGTCTCCAGTTTCATGTACACTACACTTTTCTCAACATTTCTTTTAGCTATCTCAGATACACAATGTCTGGAACAAACTCATGATTTTTCTTCATAAGGCCCCTTTTCCATTGTTCCTTCTCACAATACAAATACCATCAAAGAAGTCAAGCCAAAATCTTGAATACACGTTCTCCCTTATACTATGACCAATTAATTAGCAAGATCTATTTTACCCTGGATCTGTCCATTTATTGTCTTGTCACATTTCCAGTCCAAATTGCCATCAACACTAATCTAGACTATTGCAATAGCCTTCTCAATGGTCTCCATACATGGTCTTCAGATCATGATGTTTTCAAAATCCAAGTCTGAGCATATCATTCTTCTGTTTAATATGTTCCAATGACTTGCCATTGTCACTGGGCTGTTGATCAAAATTCTTAACCCAGTGTGCCAACTTGCTTCTACAGGTCTTTCCTGCCACGTCTTGTAGCACTCTATCTGTCTCTGCTTGTCTGTCTATCTCTCTGTCTCTGTCTTTTTCTGTCTCTCTGTCTCTGTCTCTCTATCTCTCTCTCCCTCTCCCTGCTTTTCTCTCTCCCCCATCTCTATTCCAGACACACTGCCCTTCCTTTCTTTTTCTTTCTGTCTTATGGACTGAGGACCCTCTCTTTCCCTCTCTCTTCTATGCTTATGAATGAATATACCTACTTATGCATATGACTCCTTAAATGTTACTTTTGCGCAAAGCCATCCTCAGATCTCAGGTTTAATCTCATCTCTTTGCAGTTTGGGCTATGTTTTCTTCATAGCACTTTTAAAGATTTTTATCCATGTGCTGTGGTAGGAGCTGTGAAGGATTCTTGATTAATATCTTTCTCACTGAATGCTGTAAATTCCATGAAGTCCTGAATCCTTCCTGCTTTGGTTCACCTGGAATTTCCAACACATATTGCTAGTATTATAAAAGTGCACAGTAGATATTTGTTGATGAGTGAATGAATGAATAAATGATCTCCAGTGGACCACATAAAAAGATAAGGCTGACTCATTGCATTCTATTGCCGAGTGTGGAAAAAGAAAAAAAAACTCAATATTTTTATCCTACTAAGCTAATAAAACCTTCCTTATATGAAAAGGTCATACATTTTATGATTAAAGTTGATTTTCTATTAACTTACTATATGTGGATTGTCATGAAATTAATGTAAGAATATGAGGCACTATAGAAAAGTAATTATTTTCAGATGTGTTCCACAATACTTGTTGTTCGTAATTGTATTTGCCACCATTGGTAGCTTGTTAAATCACTCATGAGCTTTATTTAATTTATTTAAAATGAATCAATTATAATATATAATTGAAAATAGTGCTTTAGATATAGATTTAGAGTAAACTTTACTATAAATGCACTGAGCAGGAGCCCAGTTTTTTCCTCTGTGTTCTTAAGCTTTTAATTCGTCTATAATTCTTCAAATTGGATTTATCTTAACAATTTTGCAACAGAATTCTAATTTGGAAAGATTATTGTTTTTCTATTGGTAACTGAAGTCTCTGCTAGAAAGTATTCATCATTTTTATCACATGGGTACTTGGCATTTACTTCATGGTAGATTTGGTTTTTTATTTTATTCCTTAATTTTATTCAGTCGATTATTTGTTGTATTAGTTTAATAATAATGACTAAGAATAATAACTCATATTCCACTGATTTTATGTTATGGGTATGCAATAAATATTAATCACTTTAAAACAAGTGCAATTTATAATTTAGGAAGTAAATTCATTTAAGTTTCTTTCTGATCTTATCATTTCTTTCAGGAATTATCTTTGTTTTAGATATAAGTACAATCACATAAGTGAGAAAAGATATCTTTATAACCTGTTTTAATAACTTGGAAATAATGACACATTGATAAGTACATTAATTTTATACTCCAAGCTAATTTTTATTTGTCATATTAATTAAATCTTCATGCTAAGGACTATCACTTTCAAATTTTTACTACTAAAATCTCAGTAACATACATATTGGGGCAAGTTTTCTAGAGTAGAATTAAATAATATTTATTCAAATATATATAAAGAATATATTGACAGATATCTGTTAATTTAACATCAATGTCTCTCAATGTGTACATTAGTATAATCCTTTACCTTTTAGAAATTTGCTTGAAATAAATTGTTAGAGAAGGGTCCCATGTACAGGTAGAAAAAAAACATAAAATACAGAAATTTCATACTATTTTTTAGATACATATACCTCATTTATGTAACTTTGCTTTTGCTGAGTTTCAGATTTTGAAGAAATTAAGTCATTTTTCTGTTTCCCAGATCAACTTGATGAAGCCCTTTCTTATTAACATTTTAATTTGGGAAATCCCAGCACAATCATAATATTAGAGTAATAGGAAGTGATAGTAATTTTGATTGTCATTATGACCCTTTTAAATAGTAGCATACTAACTGGGTAGTTTATGCAAATTATAATAATTTTTCTTTTTAGGAAATTACTTAAAATTGTTACAATTTTTTTCCTACTCAAATTTAATCTTAACATAGAAGATGTTGAGTGCTGTACTGACAAGGAAAATGTCAGCCTTGTTATACAAGAGGGTAACATCTTTAGATAAAGGCAAAAATAGGTATGGTTTAAGTTTTAAATAAAAATTTATTGTCGTTGAGTGTTTCCTTAGAAGATGTTCCAACGAATCAATGGCTAAGCTTCCCCACCAGCTTCCGGGACCAAATGACTCTTCCATTAAGTGCATTAGGTAACAACATGGAACACCAGGATAGTTTTCCATCTAACCAAGAGGCCTGGTCCCTGAGTTAGAATCTCTCTTGGGGCCCTGTTTGTTGACATATTTTCAACAAGAAGCCATTAACTTACAGGTCAAGGGGTTAATGGAAGAAACAGTCTTGTCTTCTTACTATATTGCAAGGAATTGCTGAGAGTTGAAGAAAGACAACACTTTTCTTCCCAGTTTCTCTTGTCAGTTTTAAAAATGGTGACATCATGTTTCTGTGGCTAAAAAAAAGATTAGATGCCAATTTGGGAGGCTTTAGAATTGCATTTAGTCAAGTGGACAGTTCAGACAAGTGTTCCATCATGACCACTGTGGCTAAAGTCACAGGCGAGTAACAAAAACTAAAAGGAAGATACCTTAATGATTTCATTTCCATGTTTCAAGATTTTTTTATCTGGTTACAAATTAGGTAAATTAGAAGGCAAGGCAAATTTCAAGAAACTTAAAGAAGAGAACCAAAACTATTTCTCCTAATGCAAAAGAAATTTTATGTCTGTGAGAGAATTTACTCAGATTGGTGTCCCTCAAAACTCAAGTATTTTAGAGTATATAGGGTGTAGAGAAAACTCCTTGTGCTAAAGAAACCATTGATGATTTTAGATTTATAGAAGGAATTAGAATTATAGAAGGAATTAATCTGTCTAGATTTTTATGGGTGGAAATCATTGCATGGATTAGGTTATTTCTGTTGTTTTTCTTTGGAAACAATATACCACATAGCTCAACTATTCCAGTACAATGTATCTGATGAGACTAGATTATGCAGTGCAATTTAAGAAGGTCTTCTTGTAAATAAAGTTTCCACCAGAAATTTTCCATAGAAATTCAATCGATTAGGGAGATTCTTGGAATTAATTAAAATAGTCCTTTCAGGACACAGAAAGTATATTATTAAGTACCATAGGAAGCTTGTCTTCTTTCTTTATGACTGCCAGAACATCTTTATGATTTTACTTAGAGGTTGATCATAGCCATGGGCATAGTTACCATTCCTGAGTTGCCTTGAATTAAAATAATACTAGCCTATTTAATTGAAGTGCTCTGCCAACAAACAGAGGTTGTGCTAGTTTGATTTGACACAGCTTGGATGGTGGATTTGACTAATTTTACTAATTAAATCTGCTACAACAGTCAACAATGTGAACACATATGGTTACAGTCCTCCCTTTCACCCATAATTTAGCTTGACAATGCACATGAGTTTTTTTTTTTAAGTGAATGCTTATATAAAGGGAATTTTTAGCACATAATTTTCTAGTTCTCCGGAGACTCTAAACTCAGAATAATAGGAGGGATGCAATTACATCTCTGTTTAAACAATTTTTAAAATAAAGAAGCTGGTGGAAAACTTTTCCATAATTGTGATTATTTTTTTCTCTCAGAATGAGTAGAGATCATTCTTTATAATAGGTTATCCAGTGTTATTGATAAGCAAAGATAAGCTACCTTCCTGTGTTCCCCAAAACTCATAGCTTGTCATTTTATACAGACTAGTGCCTTCTTCTAAAAAGCTTCTCTGTTTCTAGGCAGCATCTTGGTTTCTTTGGTTTCATGGATTTTATAATCACTAGGACAATTTGCCAGTTTAACACCTCTAATAGTCAAAGTACAGACTTTATGTATTTATTTGTGCAAAATTTGTATATTCATAAGCTTGTTAAAGAATTCAAAGTTAACATTTTTCTCCTAAGAATTTTTAAAATATTTTTCTGTAACCTGTTTATCTCACATATTTTCACACTAGAAGTTTTTTGTATAGGAATAGCTGCTATGACAATATATGTTGGCCATCTGCTAAGACATATTTCTATACTGTCTCCTATCAGAAATCCACATGTTTTTAGGGTTCCCAGGGAGAGCTCTGTGATGCTCACCAACAGTGCAGTCAACTGTTCTGATTGCTACTGAGTCGTGCCTACTGTTCTGGCCTCATCCACGTTAACAGGGTGATTAAACTCGGTGGTGTCCAACTGAAACCCTATTATTCTATGAAAAGGCAAGAAGTCAAATACAGGCAACTGATGAACACAGAACATCAACATGCTTGCATTTTTACAGTTCTTGGTCCTACTTTTCTAAATATTTTCCCTGGAATTTTTCAAAAGATGAAATCTTAGCAATTGCTGTCTTAAGTTTCAGTTACCAAAGCTACCATGGAGTCAAATTATTGGTCTCAAAGTTTCTCATTTATACTTAAATGCTTTCATTAAACAAAGTCTGAAAGATTAGGGGCATTGTTAAATATTCTCTACTGCTACATAACTTCAGAAAAGTTCAGAAGCAAGAAATACCATTAAACCATTACTTTACCTCACTCATGCCATTAGCACCTGTGCTTGGACATTCAGCTACACAGACCTAACTATGCTTTTTAATTTGCACTCATATTATTTTGAGTTTTAATGTAAATGTAAATTTTAACAACAGTATTTTTGAACTAAAGAGATATATAGCACACATGATTCTTGTAAAGTAAATGCCAAGATAATCATTTCTTCTGACAGCCTTGTGATTGTCTGTCTCTGTATCTCTTTAGTCTTCTCTTACAATACACACATGTATACACACACACATGCACACACACACACACACACATACACAAACACACATGTACACATACCCTTCTAGTGATTTCAAAAGAAAGAATTGGTTTTATAGTTCATTAATATCTGCACGATATTTGTGGGTTACAATTTCTCACTTTGAATGATAGTACTACATTTGTGTCTACCATTGCTGTTATACTTAAATTGAATTTTTTATTAGTCATCTTTCACCAGCTGCTTAACATCAGCTGGAAAGAATGGATCTTTCATTTTTAGATTCTAACTTAAAATAATTTTTCACATGTACTTCACATGGTTTGGCGCTCACTAGCTCTCACTACAACGATGCTCCCCGTCAGCCACATACAATTTCATTTAAGACAGAATAGCAGCTCCAGCAGAAAACAAGCACAGTCTTCTTCTCTGTAAGTTGTAATTGAGGTTATGGCACAACATATTGCCTGTGGCAGAATCTATTACTAAGAAATGGAGACCATGATTTGATGCTGGGTGCAGTGTAAGCAAAATGAATTAATTATTAGCAGCAGAGAACTGAAGAAAAATTCAGGGTTTCCTAAGGTAAAAGATACTGGCATTTTTTTAAAAAAAAGAACACAGCAAGGAATTTACTGATGAATCACCCCATCTTTCTCTTTCTTCTTGACTTTTGTAAGTTTTATATGCTAAGACTAAGATGACTATTCATGAATGAAGTCACACTTTATTTAGAATTCATGGAAATGTTTTATAGTATATTATATTCTTCCATAATTTTACATTCACAAATTATAATGCCTAACTTTAGTTTCATTTAATAGACAAATGATAAAATAGTAATTGGACTAAATTAGTGTTAGTATTATTACTCAGAAGAAAAGTTGCATTTTCTTTATCAGGTATAGCTCAATGAGGGCAAAAATGAGACTTGTTTTGAGTTTATTATTACTTACACCTTCATACGATACACTGTCAACTTTAGAGTATATGACTTGGTAACTACAAAGATTGTTTGCAGGAAACTAGCCTGGTTGCATTCTTTCCACATTCAATAGTTTTACTGGGAATTATAGCTTTGTTACTGTTTTACAATCTAATTCATCTATCTTGGATTAGACCTTCAAGTGGCTTATATTTCTTAATTCAGAAATAAAAACAATAAAAAGGTAAGAGAACACTTAGTAAAACATTATTTTAATTATTTTGTTTCAGTTGTACAAAGAAGAAATTGTATGGTAATAGAGACATAGGTGTGTAGACAACTTATTTATATGTCTAATGTAGATAAATTCTTGAACACTTGGATTTGTAGATGATTCTGTTATCATGCTCCCTAAATTTTCTGTTTCTCTCACTTTACCCTCTCCATATCTATTTTTTTTATTTAAAGAGAAAAAAAAAACATAAAACAAGGGAAGCAATAAATACAAAATTCCAAAAAAGTGAGATAAACTAAAATAAACACTAAAAAAACACTAGTTGACAAATTACATACTGTCATCTTAGAAATAGTTATTTAAGTTACAGAATTAAAGTGCACAAAGTGGATATTCAAACAGTTAGACTGAACAGAGTTCTGTTCAACGATCCAAAAAAACCTTAGTAATGTGGTTATCAGTCCTACACACATAAACATACATGCAGTTATATCCTTTAGAGCACTTTTCCTCTCTTTTTTACAATAGCAATTATACATTTTGGGTTTTATTACTCCTATATTTCTTATTACTTTTTACACTACAAACACAATGTGATATTTATAAACATGATTTTTATTTATTTCCCTTATGAGAATTGGCTCAAGTTGCCTCCATTTGCCTGTGAAGGCCTCAAGATCATCCTTTTTTATAGCTGTGTAGCATTCCATTGTATAAAAATACCACATCTTTTCCATCTACTATACATTTGATGGGCATTTTGCAACCCAAATTCCAAGATTTAGGTATTACAAATTGTGTTGCTATGAATAAGGGGGGACATATATCACTGTGATATGACCTTTTCAAGTTTTCTGGGAAAATACCCAGAAGGGGAATAACTGGGTTGAATGGACTTTCCAGTCCTAGTCTTCTGAGAATTCTCCATATTGATTTCCATAATGGCTGCACCAGTCTGCACTCCCACCAACAGTGGAGCAGTGTTCCTTTTTCACTGCAGCCTCGCCAACATTTGTTATCAGTTGATTTCTTGATGGCAGCTATTCTTTCCAGAGTGAAGTGAAATCTCAAAGCAGTTTTAATTTGCATTTCTTGAATGACTAGTGATGGTAAACATTTCTTCATGTATTTATTTGCCATTTGTATATCTTCCTGCGAGGACTGTGTGTTCATCTCAGATGCCCATTTTTGGAGAGGGTCTTTGAATTTGGGAGGTTTGATGTTTTTCAGGTCTTTATATATTCTGGGTATAAGTGCTTTGTCTGAGGGGTGGCTGGCTAAAATTCTTTCCCATTCTATGAGTTTTCTTTTCACTCTGTTGATTTCTTTTGAAGTGCAGAAGCTTTTCAATAATACGAGATCCCAGTTGTTGATTCTTTGCAGTGTTTCCCATGCAGTTTGTGTTTTGTTCATGAATTCTCTGCCTACCCCTATGTCTCCAAGACTCCCACCTACCTTGTTTTCCAGTAGATTTAGTGTTTCTGTTTTCATATTTAGGTCTTTGATCCATTTAGACTTTAGTTTTGTGCATGGTGTTAGGCATGGATCTAGTTTCAGTCTTTGGCATGTGGAGAGCCAAATTTTCCAGCACCATTTATTAAAGAGGCTATCCTTCTTCCAGTGAACATATTTAGCCCCTTTGTCAGATTTCAGGTGGCTGAGTGTCTTGTTGTGCTTGCATCTTCTAATCTGTTCCATTGATCCTCAGGTCTACCTTTGCCAGTACCATGCTGATTTTATCACTGTGGCTTTGTAGTATAGTTTCAAGTCAGGAATTTTGATGCCTCCTGTCTTGCCTTTGTTGCCCAGACTTGCCTTTGCTATTCTAGTTTTCTTCTGTTTCCAAATGAATTTTAGGAGTATTTTCTCTAAATCTGTGAGGTATGTCAATGGTATTTTGATTGGGATTATGTTAAATCTGTACAACAGTTTTGGGATTATGGCCATTTTCACAATGTTGGTTCTTCCTAGCCAAGAGCAAGGAATATTCTTCCATTTTCTAATATTTTCTTCAATCTCCTTTTATAAAGTAACATAATTTTCAGCATATAGGTCTTTTATATTCTTGGTAAGGTTGATTCCCAAGTATTTCATTTTTTTAAGATGCTATTGTGAAAGATGATATTTCTATAATTTCTCTCTTAGTGAGTTTTTTGTTTGTGTACAGAAATGCTATTGATTTTTGAGCATTGACTTTGTATCCAGCTACACTGCTGAATTTGTGTATTAGCTCTAATAGGCTTTTAATTGATTTTTTTTGGTCTTTATATAGAGTATCATGTCATCTGCAAATAGCGATAATTTAACTTCTTCATTTCCTATCTGTATTCCTTTTATTTCTCTCTCTTGTCTGATTGCCCTGGCTAGTGTTTCCAGCACTATATTGAATAGGAGTGGTAAGAGTGGACATCCTCGTCTTGTTATTGATTTTAAAGTGAAAGCTTTCAGTTTTTGTCCATTTAGTATAATGTTGGCTGTTGGTTTGCCATAGATGGCTTTTATAAGGTTGAAGTAGACACCATGTATTCTGAGTTTCTGAAGGGTTTTTATCATGAACATGTGTTGGATTTTATTGAAATCTTTTTCTGCATCTATTGAGATGACCATGTGTTTTTTGTTTTTGGCTTTGCTGATGTGGTCTGTTACATTTATTGATTTGCATATGTTAAACCATCCCTGCATTCTTGGAATGAATTCCACTTGGTCGGGATGTATAATCTTCTTGATGATTTGCTGCATTCTATTTGCCAGTATTTTATTGAGAATCTTTTCATCAATGTTCACTAGTGAGATTGGCCTATAGTTCTTCTTTTTGGTTGGGTCCTTCTCTGGTTTTGGTATGAGAGTTATACTTGCCTCCAGGAATGATTTAGGGAGGACTGCTTCCTTTTCAATTTCGTTGAAGAGTTTAAGGAGTATTGGCATCAAATCTCTAAATTTCTTGTGTAATTCAGCAGTGAATCCATCAGGACCTTGGCTTTTCTTTGTTGGTAAGTTTTTAATTACATTTTCAATCTCAATAGCTGATATTGGGTTATTCAAAATTGCTATATCTTCTTGGTTGAGCTTTGGCAGTTCATATGTTTCTAGAAATCTGTCCATTTCCTCTGTGTTTTCCACCCTATGTGAGTAGAGATTTTGAAAGTAGGTGTTCATGATCTTTTAAATTTCCATGGAATCTGTAGTAATTTCCCCCTTTTCAATCCTTATTTCATGAATTTGGGTTTTTTCTTTCTTTTTCTTGATAAGTTTAGTTACGGGTTTGTCAACTTTGTTCATTCTCTCTCAAAAAAACCAGCTTTTTGATTCATTGATTCTTTATATTTTTTTTTTAGTTTCAATTGCATTGATTTCCTCTCTAATCTTTACAATTTCTTCTCTTCTATGAGCTTTGGGTTTAACTTGCTCTTCTTTTTCTAGAAGATTGAGATGAAGCATTAGGTTGTTTATTTGTGATCATTCTGTTTTCTTGATATAACTGTTTATTGCTATATATTTCCCTCTTAGGACTACTTTCATTGCATTCCACAGATTACAGTATGTTGTCTCTGCATTTTCATTAAATTGTAGGTATTGCTTTATTTCTTCTTTAATTTCATCTGTAACCCACTGGTTGTTCAAAAAGGTTGTTATTTAATTTCCATATATTTATGCAGGTTTTACAATTTTTTGCCATTAATTTCCAATTTCAGTGCACTATGGTCAGATAGTATGCATGGGATAATTTCAATACCTTTGCAGTTACTTAAGAATGTTTTATGGGATAATATATGGCCTATTTTGGAGAATGTCTAATGTGCAACTGAGAATATATATTCTGATGTAGTTGCTTGGAACACTCTGTAAACATCTACTAAGTCCAATTGCTCACAAGTATGATTCAGTTCTATTATTTCTTTGCTGACTTTTTCTCTAGTTGATCTATCTCTTTGTGACAATGGGGTGTTAAGATTCCCTGTTATAATTGTGTTCTTGTGTATTTGGGATTAAAAGTCAAAGGATGGAAAACAGTATTCCAAGCAACAGGAACCCAGAAAAAAAGCAGGGGTAATTGTTCTATTTGCAGACAACATGAACTTCAAACCTAAAATGATCAGAATCATTTAGAATCATTAGAATTTTGAGATAAAGAAGGTCACTACATACTTTTTAGTGGAAAAATTCAAGAGGAAGAACTAACAATTATAAATATATATGCACCAAATAAAGGAGCATCCAACTATATAAGACAGATCCATATCTATTATTAACTTAATATAACATTTTAAAATACTATGTTTTAAAATACTCTTGCCCTCTAATGTAAGTTATACAAATATTACTTATTTAATATGCAGTGGTAATTTTATTTAGTTCTTATTTACATGTCTTGGCACTTATAATTGATAGTATCACTTGGATATTCATTAGATAAAAACAACAAAATAGCAAGTCAAATTTAATAAAAATAAGCTGTTTTGCTTTCTATGTTATTAAGATTTTACTCAATTTACTAATACTGACATAGTTCACATGCTCTTACCAACAGCTGCCATGAAAAGTACAGTTACCAGTATGAGCTTCAAGAAAGTCATCTCTCTTCTTGGGTACCGTTGGTTGTGCCTGTATTCTTCTCAACTTTTTTTTTCAATTTTTTTTAGGGTTTTTGATTTTGAAAGAATGATATAGGAGAGATGAGGAGATATGCAGATATGTGGGAAAGAGTTAATGTCTGTATTTAAGATGTAAATTTTGGTATCTCAGTAATGTGTTTCCATGCTGAAAACCACAGTTCTTAATTTTATACCTGTGAAGCTCTATAAGACCTTCAAATGAGCTTCCCTAGGTCCTTAAAATTTTGTATGCTTGTTTATATACCCTTTCAAGGAAGAGAGTCATGGCTTCTATCAGATTCTCGGAAATGTTTCCAAGAGAAAATCTCATATCCTTTAGTGAAATGGTTTCCCAACATTTTGGTTGCTGGATATTTAATATCTTTAAGGAAAAGGTAGAGATTTTCCATCTACCCTTGAGTAATCTTGTCATGTATGGACTGTGAGTTGCATTTTAAAATCTTGTTTAGTTGATCTTTATTTTTTTAGAGCATATGACATTTTTATTTAACTTTTATTTGTACATGTTTGCAGCACCTAAATAATGCTTATATTCCTTGTGACAAGTTGGTACCCATACATCGCACATCTTAATTCATTTTTCATCCCCTTCCTCACCCTTTATTCCTTCCCCCTACCTCTTAATCCTTTTCCTATTTGAGAAAGATCTATCTCACTACTTCTTATTATGTATCTTTTATTTTGCCCTTTATTTGTATTTTTGGTTCTCATATAAAAACATACAATATTTAAGTTTGTGTATCTGATTTATTTTACCTAAAATTACAGTCTTGAGATGCATCTGTTTTACTTCAAATGACTCAAATTTATCGTTCTTTGTGACAGAGTAGTATTCCAGTGTATGTAAATACTACATTTTCTTTATCCATCTGTTGATTGACACATAATCTGCTTCCAATTTTAGCTATTATGAATTGTGCTGCTGTTACTGTGGTTATGCAGGTATCACTAAAATATGATGTCTTTAACTCTTTTGAGAAAACACCTACAAGAATAGTTGGGTCACATGGAAGTTTTAGTGCTAGTTTTCTGAGGTGTCTCCATGATAACTTCCATAGTGATTGTACTAGTTTAGATTCTAACCAACAATCTAAAAGTGTTGTTTTTCTCCAACATACTCCCGAGCATTTGTCATTATTTGATTTCTTGAAGGTACCTATTCTTTATGGGGTAAAATGGAATCTCAGTGTTATTTCAATTTGCATTTCTCTAGTGTTTTAATTTGCATTTCTCTATTGATCATTTGTACTTCTAATAAATTTATTTTACTTTTTCATTTTTGAATGGGTCTTTTATTTTTAGAGTTTCTGTTTCTTGTTTTGTATTTTCTAGATGTTAGTCCTCTGAGGACTAGCTGCCAATTTTTTAAAATTTTATTTTAAAGAGAAAAAAACAGTGATGCAGAATTGCAAAACAAGATAATAGGAAATCAACAATGGTTAATATGTTATGTATTGTTATCTTCAGCGTAGCTGTTCAGATTACAAGAATAGGCCTGCAAAATTGATCAAATAACATAAGCACAAACCATTCTTTTCAATGAACTAAAAGAATTAGTAGTATAATTATTTATTTTTTCTTTCCATTCCTTCTTTTCTCCTTTTCTCCATCCCAATAGTTCTTTCTTTTTCAGCAGTTTCTGCCCCTTTCACAATATCTGTTGTACATTTTGGATATTATTAACTATTTGAGTTTCTTATACTAGGAGACAATATGATGTTTACATATGTGAGTCTGATTTATTTTGCTTATGAGCTTGGTCTCTAGTTGCTTCCATTTCCATATAAAAACCTCGAGTTTATTCTTCTTCATAGCTGAGTAGTACTCTATTGTATAAAAATAGCACATCTTTTTATCCATATCTTGGTTGATGGGCATTTGGGTTGTTCCCAAGATTTGTGGGGTAGTTGGCTAATTTTTTTTCCTACTCTGGATTATCTTTTCAATCTGTTGGTGATTTATTTTGATGTGCAAAAACTTTTTAATAAGATAGATCTCAGTTGTTGATTCTTTGAACTGCTTCCAATACAGTTTGGGTTTTGTTCATAAACTCTTCCTACACATATGTCTTCAACATTTCTACCTAGTTTTTCATCCATTATATTTAGTGTTTGTTTTTAATATTTAGATCTTTGATCCATTTTGATGTTAGTTTAGAGCAAGATAATAGGCATGAGTCTAGTTTTAGTCTTCAGCATGTAGAGATCCAGTTTTTCCAGCACCATTTATTAAAAAGGTTATCTTTCTTCCAGTGAACATGTTTAGCCCCTTTCTTAAAATTAAGGTAGCTGATATTGCTAGTACAATGCTGATTTTATCACAGTAACCTTGTAGTATAATTTCAAGTCAGGGATTGTGATGCCTCCTGCCTTGCCTTTATTGCCCAGGATTGCCTTTGCTATTCTAGGTCTTTTCCACTTCCAAATAAATTTTAGGAAAGTTTTCTCCAGAACTGTGAGGAATGCTAGTAGTATTTTAATCAGAATTACATCAAATCTGTATAATTGTTTTGGGAGTATGGTCATTTTCTTAATGTTGGTTCTTCCTATCCTTGAGCAAGGGATATCTTTCCATTTTCTGATATCCTCTTCAATTTCCTTTTTCAGAATACTGCAATTTTTGATATATAGATGTTTCATTTCCTTTGTTAGATTGATTCCTAACTATTTCAGATTTTTGGATGCTATTTTGAATGGTGTGGTTTTCCTATTTTCTCTCTCACTGATTTTGTTGATTGTGTATAAGAAAAATATTGACTTTTGAGTTGTTAACTTTGTATCCAGCTACTGAATTTGATTATTAAAATCTAGAAGGCTTTTGCTGGAATTTTTGAGGTTTTCTATGTAGTATATCATGTCATCTGAGAATAATGATAGTTTAGCTTCTTATTTTCCTGTCCTTATTCCTTTATTTCTCTCTCTTGTCCAATTGCCCTGGCTAGTGTTTCTAGAACTATATTAAATAGGAGTGGTGATAGTGGCCATCCTTGTCTTGTTCCTGATTTTAGAGTGAAAGCTTTCAGTTTTTGTCTATTTAATATGATGTGACTGTTGGTTTGTCATAGATGGCTTTTACAGAATTGATTCCAATTTTCTGTATGCTTTTTTGTTTTATTATGAATGAGTGTTGGACTTCATCAAAAAACTTTTTCTGCATCTCTTGAGAATATCATGTGATTTTTGTCTTTGGCTCTGCTGATATGGTATATTACATTTATTGATTTGCATATGTTGATCAATCCCTGCATTCCTGGGATGAATCCCACTTGGCCATGGTGTGTAATCTTGATGATTTGCTGCATTCTGTTTGCTAGTATTTTATTGAGGATTTTTTCATTTGTGTTCATTAAGGGTATTGGCCTATAAGTTGAGTTTTTTTGCTTTTTTTTGTTTGTTTTATTTTGTGTTTTTGTTTGTTGTTTTGTTTTGGTTTTGGCTGGGTCTTTCCCTGGTTTTGGTATCAGGGTAATACTTGCCTCCAGGAATGAGTTAAGGAATATTATTTCTCTTTCAATTTCATTAAGAAGTTTGAGGAATACTGGCATTAAGTCTTCTCTAAATTTCTTGAAAAATTCAGAAGTGAATCCATCAGGACCTTGGCTTTTTTTGTTGGTAAGATTTTAATTACATTTGCAATTCAGAATTTTTATATCTTCATGATTTAGGTTGGTAATTCATACTTATATAGGCATTTGTCCATTTCTTCTGTGTTTTCTGTCATATGGGAGTTAAGAGTTTTGAAGTAGGCATTGATGAGCCTCTGAATTTCCACAGGATCTGTAGTTTTACCCTTTTCATTGCTTATTGTGTCGCTTGAATTTTTCTTTCCTTGTTTTTTTAATTAAGTTGGCTAGGAGTTTATAAATTTTATTTATTTTTTCAAAGAGTCAACTCTTCAATTCCTTCTTTGTATTGTTTCTTAGTTTCAATTGCATTAATTTCTGCTGTGATCTTTATAGTTTCCTCCTTGGATGATCTTTAGGCTTGACTTCTTCTTTTTCTAGAAGTCTGAGGTGCAACACTGTATTGTTTATTTGTGATAATTCTGTTTCCCAGATGTGATAATTTACTACTATAGAGTTCCTCTCAGGACTGTTTTCATGGTATCTCACAGGTTCTTGTAAGTTGTGCTTGCATTTCCATTTGATTGTAGATATTGTTGAATTTCTTCTTTAATTTCATCTGTGACTCTGGTTGTTCAGGAGGGTATTATTTAATTTCCATGTATTTAGGTAGTTTTTGTGGTTTCTTTTGTCATTAATTTCAAATTTTATAGAACTATGGTCAGATAGTATGCATGTGATAATTTCAATTCTACTGCATTTAGTTAAATGTGTTTTATGGGCTAGTATATGGTCTATTTCAGAGACTGTCCCATGTGCAGCTGAAAGGCATATGAATTCTGATGTTGAGGGGAACACTGTAAATGTCTGCTAAGTCCATTTGTTTGATTCAGTTCTGTTATTTCTTTGCTGACTTTTTATGTGGTTGATCAATCTCTTATTGAGTTCTCCCATTATAATTGTGTTAGTGTTTATTTGATTTTTCATGTCTACTACTATTTGTCTTATGTAGTTGGGTGCTCCATATTTAGTACATATGTATTTTGTGATTGTTATCTCTTCTTCTTAAATTTTTCCCCTAACAAGTATGTAGAGGAAATATTCTTTATGTTTGAACATTCTTAGTTTAAAGTTCACGGGTTGTCTATAAACAGAATAGCCACCCTTGCCTTTTTTTCTGGATTCCTGATGTGTGGACTTTTAGTCTATGAATTTCTTTTTGAGTTAAATGTGTTTCTTGTATACAGCGTATTGTTGGATCTTGTTTCTTGATTCATTCTACCATTCTGTTTCTTTTGATTGGTGAATCGAGGCTACTAACATTTATGATTTTAATTGATATGTATTGTTTTGTCTTTGTCATGTTATTTTCCTGATGTTGGTACCCTATTCTTTCCTTCTCTTTAATTTCTTGCCCTGTTTGGTGGTTTCTTTCTGTTGTTGTTCTTGGAATTGTCCATTTCATCTCTATTTAGAATATCTTTTAGTATGCTTTGTAGTGTTGGTTTTGCGGTCATGAATTTCTTAGCTGTTCTTTGTCATGGAAGTATCTTATTTCTCAATATATATTGAAAGACAGTTTTTTAGGGTACACCAATCTGGGTTGGAAGTTGTTTTCTTTTAGGATTGAAATACTTCACTCCAGGCTCTTCTTGACTTGAGGGTTTGTATTGAGAAGTCTGTCATAATTTTGCTGGGCTTTCCTTTATAAGTGATCTATTTCTTTTCTCTAACAGCTCTTAATATTCATTCTTGTGCTGAATTTTTGGGATCTTGACCTTTTTATGTTTGGGTATAGATTTATTTTGGCTATGCAGTTCTATATACCTCATTTATCTGAGTGTCAGATTCTTTTCCCATGCTTGGGAAATTTTCTGCTATTACTTCTGCAAGAAGTTTTCTCTGTCATTTGTGTTGACTCCTAATTTTTCATTGACTCTTATTATTCTGATAGTTTTTCCTTGCATCATCTTGCAGCTATTGAATTGTTGTTTCTTGGTCTTTTGCTTTTTTTTAAAGAGATTTTTCCTTTTATTACTCCCGGCCACAATCCTACCTTCAAGGTCTGCAAATTTGTATTCAGTTTCATTCAAGCAATTCTACCTGGCAAAATTTTGCCTCATTTCATATGCTATCACTTTATTATTTTGGTTGTTTCTCTTGCTGTGCAAAAGCATTGCGTCTATATATAAGACCACTTCAGTTAATTTTTAACTAAGGAAAATTCTTCATTCTAGCAGTGACTTGACTTACCATTTTCAATTTTTCTTATTTTCTTCTTTATTCCTATTCTTTTCATAAATTTTGAATTTAAAACTAGGAGAACGCAGATAAATAAGCTGCCAACCATGTACCTTATTAAACATAATCTTTATGTTCAACTTAAATTGGCCACTTGAACTACCATACTTTCTACAAGCTTAATGTAATGATGCATATCTTTGTATGACAGAGATTCATGCAGCATGATGTGCTATGTCTGAATCTACTTTCCTCTTTCATTAACTGAACTCTTGTTAAAATGTGGTAAATTAGGTTAAATAATTTGCCAGAAATGATGCAGATAGAGTGTAACAGTCAGAGTCATACTGGAGCTCTGATTTTAGACTTTATGCTCTTAACCACTCTGCTCTGATGCCCCTCCCTGAACTAGTACCATGCAGTCACAGAGCCCACAGCTTTTACATGTTTGAATTCCATACATATAACAAGAATCATCTTCTAATCATTTCCTTTTTTCTTCTCCTGGAATTTAACATGCAATAGCTTAATCACACACACACACACACACACACACACAAAGGTAGCTAGTTATAGTTCACAAAGATAAGAATTTCAGAATGTCTCTTTGTGTAGATTTTCATGGATACTCAGATTTTAGGATTAACATTTTTCTGTGTGAATACGAACATATAATCTAACATCTCCCATGCTTTGTTTCCTTTGTGTCATTATGGGGATTCAGGGCATTTGTTGAATTAAAACATTAGAAATAGTGCCTGTGCATAATTACACTCAATTAAAGCTGTTTTTATTAGTTATAACTCAAATAGAATGTTTCTTGACACCATCCAGTTTACCTCTGCATAGAAATGGTCATGAAAATGACAGCGATTCATGCAGCATGATATTCTATGTCTGAATCTACTTTTCCTTTCCTTCATCCTTAAAAAGTGTTTTTTTTCTGTTTTATTTTTCCTTATTTTCACATACCACTCAACAGTACATTTCTGACAACAGATGTATGGAAGTTTCTTTCCACACATCAAGCAATCGATTTGGTAATGGTCACTAGCTAGTGTCCTCTAGTTCAGCACAATTCTAATACTGTCTACTTGGAGTTATAGTCAGACTTCACAGGTGAAGGACTCAATCACCCAGGACTACCCTTCCTTCCTTCCTTCTTCCTTCCTTCCTTCCTTCCTTCCTTCCTTCCTTCCTTCCTTCCTTCCTCCCTTCCTCCCTCCTTCCTTCCCTTTTCCTTCCTTCCTTCCTTCCTTCCTTCCTTCCTTCCTTCCTTCCTTCCTTCCCTCCTTCCTTCCTTCTGCCAATTAAAAGCTCCACATTGTAATCTGAGCTTCTGATAAAAAATTATGAATTGAGGTTCCACAACCCCCTTTCTCAGGTTCAATTAATTTGCTAGAGTGGCTGATCAAACATAGAGTCACACTTTACTTAAAATTACTCATATTATAGTCCAAGGATATTTTGAAACATGTGAATGAAAACTGGATAGAATGGTTGTACAGGACAAGACTTTTGAAAGGGATGCAGAACTTCCTTGCCCTATCTGGATATACCACCCTCTAGAAGCCTCTGTGTGTTCAGAGATCTTCAGGTTCTTCTAAACCCTATCTTTAGCCAGTCATAGTTGAACATGTCTGTAATTCCAGCATTCAGGACGCTGAAGCAGGAGAATCACTATGAGGTTAAGGTCAGTTTGGGCTACAAAGTGAGTTCAAGGCCAACCTGAACTGCATTGTGAAATTCTGTCTCACAAAAGACAAGTAAATAAACCCTTTCTTTTTCAGTTTTTATAGATGTTTTATTATATGGACAGAACTGATTACTTTATTGACCACTGGTGTCAATTCAACCTTGGTCCTTCTCTTCATCCTAATGGTGAGGGTAGAGATGAATGTGTCAACCTTCTAATCATGCTTATGCTTCTTATTATAAACTGCAACATTACAACCCTCTCACCCCAGAAACTTCGCAGTGCCTGGAAGAATAAGCTTTGAGCATTACCAAAGCGGAAACATTGGAAGGGAAGCCTAGCAAGAGTATGAGATTAGAGTACAATAGGTGCTATTTTGTATTTTTCTTCACAATGTATAATCTAAGGTTTTTCTGAGAATTTTACTATCTTACCATTACCCACTTCTGAATGGAAATTCTCTGCCCTGCTGGCAACAAGAACCTATGGCGAGCAGCAAGAGATACCAGGTTTCTAGCTTTTCATTGCCTAGCAATGGTAAATTGTTACAATTTTTTGTAAAGTAAAATTGATATTATAACTTTATGGAAATATGTTATGAAGGGCAGCAGATATTTTATCTTAGTAATAAAACATTCTACTGTTGCTGGATACAAACATAATCCTTTTTTGTAGATAATTAAAATTAAAGTTTTGCAATGAGAGATGAAAATAAAATCATCACTAGAGAGAAGTGGGTGCTCTCAAAAAATAAAATATTGGTAGCTAAAGTAGCATATATCATGATCATTATGTATTCAGCAAACACCATGGATACGTATGTTTCAGGTATGTAGCTATTTTCTGGGACAACAAAGATAAGATGGTTAAATCATTATATTTGCCTATAAAATTCTAGCTAAATGAAATAGATAATTGAAGAAATAATTATGCAGCATAGCACTGAGTATAATGAAAAAGGCAAAAAACTAAAAAGACTGTTGTCATTCCAATATACTTGGAAAAATCTTGGAAGAAGAGGCATGTTACTGAACTTTTAATGAAGCAGCAGATAGTATCACAGAAGCTTGTGTATTCCTGTGTTAAATGCTGTGTCCCTAGGATATGACCTAGGATATGGCAAATCAACTGGGGAAACTCAGTGGAATTGTCAGGGCAGAATGCATATTTTGGAACCTCAAGGTGAGAGGAAGCAAGAATTCATCTCCTATAGACACCAAAAGTGGTGTCAGTGTAAGGTGCATGTTGTTATTTCCTAAATGCCAGCTGGTGAAATTTGCTGAGGGTAAGTTGTGTCTAGATCAAGTTTCTACATGTTAGACTATTTCAAAATATAGGTTATGTATTTTAAAAGGAACCTGTGGTGAATCTTTTCTGGAAAAAAATGTTAAAATTTTAATAGGCTCTTTTTATTTAAGATTTTGTAAGTCTGCTTCTAAAAATAAGTTTTTGTGTCTAGATTGTTAAGTTTCCAAGTGACATGGATGTTTTTATAGATGTAACACTTACTATCATGGACTATATCACTATGTTGATTCGCTGAAATCATATATATGTGTGTGTAGATATATGTGCACAGACATATCAACATCTTTCAACATCTGAACACTCTGTAATAATATGAATGTAAAGTTGGTGTGTCATTCTTAGAGGTGCTGCTCATTATTAAATTTACAGGTAAATACTAATTTTAATTACTCTGGGGTCTCTTGCTGGTCTAATGAAACATTTAACCACAAGTTACTAACAATAATGTTAAAAATTCATAATGAACTAGCACGTATTGTTTACTATGTGCCAAGAAATGCTGTCAAATCTTTTCACACATTATTTCATGTAAATCTTAAGATTAGCAATCAAAAATGCCAAATTTTTATAAAAGTGTCATTCATGGACTTGTAACTTTTCTTTAAAAGCTAGGCTTTTCACATTCTACTTGACTATTACATTGAATTATCATATTTAAAGTAGGTCATTTGGCTGGTGATTTACTCTCAAATAACAGGTCTTCTTTTATATCAATTTTTTTTTCTGCTTCCAACTGTGGGTTTCACATTAAAATATGTTGAGTAGTAAATGGGATTTGAAATAAATTCTCAGTAGACTGTTCCTTCCAGAATTTTGGCAATGAAAGGACAGAAAGATAAGATGATAGGTTTGCTGAGGGAAAAAGGTGAAATGAGGACTTATCAAAAGTGAAAAAATAAGCCAGATGCAGTGATGCAAATATATAATTCCAGCACTCTGCACGATTGAGGCAGGAGCCAAAAGATGAAGCCCAGCCCAGGCAACTTAGCACCTTACTAAGAATATATATTCATATAGGCTAGGTGGTGGCTCTGTGTGAAGGCCCTGAGTTCAACCCCCAGTAACACACACACACACACATGCATACACACGTGCGCACACACACACACACACACACACACACACACACACACACAGGGGAAAGTAGATAAGGTTTTAAAATGGAGAAAAAGAAAACATGCTGGTCTAAATTCTTAGAGATGGAATCCAAAGAAATCCATTGTCCCTGTCTACTTCTATTTTCTGTTTTCCAAACATCTGCAAATTTTTGTTTTTTGTTTTATGCTATTCTAGGATTGAACCAAGGGCCTTACACATGCTAGGCATGTACTCTAACCCTAAATTATCACTCCACATGTTCTTTGTTGATGTTATAAGAACAAAAATATTATTTGAGAAGTCAGTAGTTCATAACATTTTTATGATGAGTTAAAGTAGGATTTTCAATGTAAGGCAAGTGTACAGATCATAAAAATAGTATCAGCATTAAAAGAATAAAATTAAATTACAAAAGGCTTTTAGAACCTTATAGAAACTTACATATTTTTGTATATTTTTTAGTCTAGACAAATTTCCTTATATCAAAAACATAACATTCCTGGAACTTTTAAAGGATCAGGGCCACACATGTTTGTTATTTTATGTGTGTGTTATACATACACATAAAACAGTACACAGATTTCTTTTTTCACCCAACACTAATGTTAGAAGTGATATGATGCCACAAGTAGGAGGACTAAAGTACTTTTCATTATTGACTCTGTTCAGGCAAAATAGTTGGACAAATTGAGCTAAATTATATGGAGTGCTTGTGTTAAAGCTATCATTCTATTATGCCTTCTGATGAGATAAAATGTATTTTATTTATGTAAATTTATAAAAATAATTATAGTATGCAAAGTGGGAAAAACAGCACCAGTTACATGAAATGAAAGGAAAGCTACTTGCCTAAACAAAAATTTTCTTAAATATGCAATGCACATATACTAATATTTTTAAGAACAGGCCTAACTGAGCAATATGATTTTCTGAACGTTCTTCTAACTTGGCTGTTCATAAGTCTTTTAATTTTAAACTGCTGATTTACTGTTTTTCTTTTCATCCTCTTGTTTTGAAGGCTTGAGGTGGGAGTGCTAATTAATGTTAGAATTCTTAACTGATATACTTGTTGCTAAGCAAGTAGAACTGTCAGAGCATTTTATTTTGAAACTGCACTCTTGTTTTGAGCAATATCACATTTGAAACCATGCTTGAAGAAACATTCCATGGCAGAGAGCCAGGGCTTTCATTAAGAACATATTGCCCATGACCAATTCACTGGTTTATTTATTCCCACAATGCTTATTATTCCTGTGGTTCATACATGTCTAATGTTGGAAATTGCACATAAAGTTTATATGCACTAAATTGTCTTATGAATATGATAATACACAACTCAGAAAATTATGAAACGTGAAAGTTAATAAAATTTTTATTTAGAACTGTACATTTTCGTGGTCAGGCAGGAAGATCTTAGCAACTTATTTGGCTGTGTTACCTAGAAGACCTGTTAACATCTACATTTTTCATATGCTTCCTTTTCTTAATTTGGGTCTATTCAGAAGTAGTCCCTTCATCGAGGATTTTCATGTGAGTAGTTTATTTGGCAAGTTCAGAAAATACTGTTAGAAGAGTGATACATGGGATAGGAAAGGTGGAACAACTGGGAGAGTTCTTTGTGATAGTTTAAAACCATGCCTGGCCAAGGGTAAGGGCAGTGGGAAATCCACACACCAACTCTCTTATCACTGGCTGAGTGCCACAGGTTTGAAGATGTGATTTCCCTACACAGGAGTGTTCTGGCATTAGCTCCTAGAAATAGAACATAGAGGAACCCTTAAACCTTGTCTGCCTATATTTGCCTACCATGCAAATGGGTTGTGTAGTCTTCCAGCTATAAGAAAGCTCTGAGGTGAAGAGAAGTTTGGCAGTGGGAGCAACTGGAGCAGTAACATCTGGGAACTCGAGGTGAACCAAAGCATCTGCCATAGCTTCTGTGTGCTTGTGACCACCCAGTCAGTTCTTCTTATTTTCATAGATGGAAAGATAGGTGATTTCTCAATTGTATAGCCATTTTGTTAGCTAGCACATATTTATTGATCTCTCCTGCTAGTGGCCAGTCTTCTAGGCATGGAGGCAGACTCCAGAGAAGGGTATAGTATGTCACAATCATTGATTCCCTCCTAGCCAGGGTGAAGGCCAGGAGTTGAGGACCCATGAAAAGGCCTTGAAGTCCACAGAAGGATGAATCATTTACTCTATCTATGGGGATTACAGGCTCCTGATACCTTTTGGAGTGGCTCGGCCCTTTGTCTAGCATTGACTTTCTATTTTAGCCCCTTGTCTCTTTAAACCTCCCCTCACACTGAAAGATGCATGTGTATAGTGAAAGAGGAGTTGACAATAGATGATTCATCTATCCAGGGTATTTTAGTAACTGTATCCTCTGACTGGAATATTCAGATGATGGTTGAAGATTTTGAGTTGGAGAATCTTAGATCCACTTATAGGAAAAGATATGAACTTTGTCTGCCAAAATTCTAGTTTTATCTAATGGATAACTACTAACATGTGGCCAATATACATTTTTTGAAAGAGTCCACATTGGAAAAGTTGCAAACATATAATATTTAAGAATATTAAGAATACTAATTAATCCAGAACAAAAGGCTCAACAATAATGATATGCATTATCCCAACTAGTACTGCTCTTAGAAAATGTTCTCTTTATTCTTCCTTGGATCTCCTCAAACATTAGAGGTAGCTGCAGAGATAGCAATGATAGCTAGGTTATTATTTCATCTAATATCTGTTATTTGTTATCAAACATACCTTATCTTTAAAAGCTTGACAACTGTTCCACAAGGAGGATTTTCATCTTCATTTTATATTAATTAAAGTGAAATTCAGAAAAATTAATTAGCCTGTCTAGAAATCATAACATTAAATCACTCAAGAACTAACACAGATATCTCACATTCCAAAATGTGACTACAAATCAGTTGAAAAGACAAGCTACAATACAAGATACTTCAAGTTTCATTCTTTATCTAGTTCAATGAATGCTATCTGGGAAATCCACTATAGGGTAATGAACTAGCTAGTTACTTTGGCAGCCATCATGAACAAGACAGACAAACTTCTTGCCTGCTTACAGCTTCTAATCTAGTAGGAAAGGAAATACTGATGCTTTTGGATTTTAAGGTGATGGAATTAGGATTTTTTTCTCTTTTCTTTGTTTTCCTTTCTTTACTTTTATAATTAAAAAGAATATTTTTCTTATAAAGATATAGCTACTGTGATATCTTTAAGTGAACATGCATGTCAACTTACAAGGTCAGGAGTTTTGGAGCACAAGTATTAACTGCTTAAACTAAAGAAAACACAATTTCATTAACACAAAAATTAAATCAACTGTCCTTGAATATTGAAAGTTAATTTCTCATCTAAGTAATATGGATCTAGGCATAATAGTTTTTGTGTTTATTTGAATCTTATATTGTCATTAACCAGTTTGTTACATCAGTTACCCTTGGGATTGGGAAATAGATTTCTGTTTCATTCTTTTTTTTTCTTTTTAAGGATTTAGGGTATTATGCCTGACTGAATTGATTCATAGGGATTTTACTTATTCATTGTGTGCAGCTGCGTTTTTGTTCCCCATCTGGTTAAGCGGCATGCCTCCCTTATAGTATTTGCACAGTGTTCACATGAAGCTTGGATACTTCAGTGTCAGTTTTTCATTATGCCTAGATGATGTGAGGTGCAGGGAAAGCCTCCAGAACTGTACACTCTAATTTCCCAATCATGAATAGTTAGGAAACCAGAGTTCTGCATTTTCATTAACACAGGGCCCTACATGGCAGCTAAGCTTACTACCTGCTAAGCCTCCTAGGTCTGTTAGAAAATGTGCATTGGCAGTTTTCCAGTCTTGCTAAGACTCATAAATAAATGCCTTTCATATGAAATGTATTTGGTTTGGCATATTGACACTGTAATACATTATTCTTTTAGCAGATGAATAAATTAAAATAAAATGATGGCTCCATTTTTTCCATGTAATAAGATGAGCACAATTGGGTTAATATCTTAATCTGGCAGTCAGGAATTAGATTGTGTATGCAGAATCACACAGTTTAGCTAGAAGGAATTATGTGTTTCCTTTCCCTTTCTCTGGATGATCTTCCCACACATTAGTGACTAGGGGAGGAATTGGTCAGACAGAGACTGGAATAATGTGGAGAGATTACAAAAAAGCTCTGAGATCAGAGACCTCTGTCCTCAAAATCCTGATTTAATTAATCTGAGGAGCAGTTGGGGCACCTGGATGTTTTAGGGCTCCCCCACAATACCCATGTGCAGCCAAGGTGGAGAGTCATGTTCCTGTCATGGATGTCAGAGAGAACATTTCTCTAAGGAACAAATTTGCTGGTTTCCCTGTTCATCCTTCCTCTTTTTTCCCCCCCTAAATATGGCTCACACTTGTGGATTTTGACTAGAAAAATAAATAAGTTGTTGAAAATTAAGAAGATTGAGAAGAGGAAGATTCAGGAGGCTCTACTTTGTAGTCATATGGGCATATAGAAGTCTGGGGAGAACATCCCAGACACTGTAAACTGTGATATAGTGGAGTCAGTTTGACCACAAGCTCCTTGGCCCTTGCCAGCTTTCCTGGACACATTGAAGGGATAAAAACTATGGGGGAATCCAAACGTTGCCAGGGACATTGGTCCAGTAAGCACTGTGTCATCACATAGGTGTCTTGGACTTGGCCTTTTATTGAAAGAATATTTGTTTCACTTTATATTTTAAAATGAATGTTTAATATTCAGGTTAGGCTTCAAATATTTATTCTTCAATCTACAAAGCAGACATTTGGCCTCTCATATCTTTGAATATAAAGGCCAAGACAACTTATATCAAAATGTACCCTGGAGGCAGGCCTGCCATAAAACTTAGTAGTTTCTCAGTTTACTGAAAAGCAAGTTTTGTGCTGTTGTCTGCTTATTTCTTTTTTGTAAGAGAGTCTTTTTTGTTGATCCTGTTATACACTAATTATTTTTAAGATTACAAAACACGATGTATTAACTCTTTTTATTCTTTTATTTTATTATGAAATTTTGTTTTATGTTTTCATAAAAAGTCCATTTTCTACCATCTTGTAGGAAATGAGTTCTTCTTCCTTTAACACTTGATGAACTTTACCGGGGAATGTGATATCACTTACCCTTGGGTGATTTTAAAGAATTTTATGTGCATTTAAAGCATATCACTGGGCTAGGTGTGGTGGCGCACACCTGTAATCCCAACACTTGGGAGGCTGAGGCAGCAAGATCATTGGGAGTTCTAGGCAAGCATTGGCTATATAGTGAGTTCAAGATCAGCCTGAACTTCACAGCGAGACCTTGTCTCAAAAAGCAAACAAAGGAACAGAGGTAATATTCTAGCTCTCGTATACCCCTGAAGACATCTTTCACTTACGAAAGATAATCATTTCAAAGTGATTATGAGCTCCGGAGGTATCCTCACACGTTAAGAAAATATCTCTAATTAAGAACACATCATGGAAGGAGTAGAAAAATTACATTTGTAAGTAATTTTATATCATGTATTCACAAAGTATACTTTCATGACACAACCAAAAAACTAAAGAAATACAACAGTGAAAAAGCATTCTTGGGTTATTATTATATGTAAAACCTTATTACAAAGAGATGTAGGTTCTTAATGAGTTCTAGACTGTATTAGCTTTGCAGCAGCAAAGCTCCCCATATTTACAACTTTTTGATGCTTTTTAGGAAGATTCTTACACTTAAAATTTTGTAATTTTGGTCTAAAATCAAACCCTTCTCTCTTTTCCTTGCATAGAAATGCTTACTCATATTTGTTAGGATTAAGTTTATCTGAAAATAACAGAAATCCTAAAATAATAGTGGCTTAAACAAGCTATGAGTTAATTTTTTATCCTCATGTAAAATAGATGCAGGCAGAAGGAGTCAGGAGCAGCTCTGTTCTCATCAGGAACCTGGGTTTATAAACCCAATGTAGAATTGTCATCCTCAAGGTTGCCTCTTGTGCTAAGATTTCTGATGGGTCACAAGTATCTCAGTAAATAGGGAGGTATAAAAACAAGGAAGAAACCAAAGGGTTATTTTCTCCTATCTTCCTTTCTTATAACTTCCTATACTTCCTTTCTGCTTATCTTTCCCTGGTCAGAAGTTACTTATATGGCCATATATGGTTAAAATGAAAGCCTGGAATCCTAGAATTGAAATTGGGTGCCATTCCATCTCTTATTTTATTTTTGTTTTATTTTATTTTATTTTGCTTTGTTTACTAAGAGGCAAGAGGTGAATGGATAGGGGATAGGCATTAATAGTTTTTGCTACATTACTCTTTTCATATTGTGATATTTTAAGACATGTTCAAATTAAAAGCATTAAAATATAGATATTCAAATTGCTTGTTGGTGAGTAAAAGAAATGATATAACTAAAGTTAGGAAAGTTTGTATTGACAAATCTAAAGATTTGACTCAAAAAAAAGGTATACCATTGGGAAGAAAATATCAAGACCAAATATATAAAAAATCTCTTAAAATTATGTGAAAAATTTTCAAATTCATTTTGTTACAGTCACTCATCTGGCAACTCCTACATCTATTAGAGAGAGGGTTGAAGGCTGGAGACATAGCTCTTGGGTGGCAGGCTTGCATGTCATTTACAGGGCACTGTGTTCACTTTCTAGCACTGATGGGGAAAAAAAAGTATTATGTGTTTGCCCTAGCATTTTTTAGCTAGTCTTCAAAGATAATCCAGAATTTGTGAACATTTATAAAATTTTGAAGACCTTCAAAATACTTATCTGCTCACAGTGTATAATGCTATAGTTTCTTTAAACATAGAACCAGTCAAAAGTAGCAAAATATTGACAAGGTGATTGAATTTTCTGGTTACTTCTTGGGACAAATTATAGTGTGTTGGAGCAGCAATAATTACATATTTGCTCACTATGGTGTAAGTTTCTACCACACTGAATGGGAACTGCTGACCTCTGGTTTGCATGCTGTAGCTCAGCTGGAGGGACTGAAGGACCCACTTCCAACGTGTTCTAATGTGCATGGCTTAAAAGCCAGGGCTGGCTGTTAGCTGGTCATCTTAGTTGTCCTCCTATGGCCTTTCCACATAGCTAGACTGGGCGTCTCACAAAATGGCAGCTGATTTCAAAGAGGAATCAATTTAAGGATGATTAAGAATTCAAGTCCCAATGTGCAATGACTTATCACATTTCTGTTGACATCTCTTTGATCAAAAGTAGTGTCTTGTCAAAGGCCAGAGTCCAAGTGGGAAAAGAAACCAGGGATAAAAGGTACTAGGATGCATTGTTTTTTGGAAGGTGTCAAAGTAACTGCCTGCCATATTAAGTTCTAACAGGGAAAAATCTCTTTAACCACAAAATTGACTTAGAGAGAAGGTACTATTTGTTGCATTTTTCCAGATAAGAAAAATCAGGTTGGAAATGTTTTAAATGACCTACAGGGGGTTGCATAGTTCCTAAGTGGTGAGATGCCATATTTCAGCCCAGCTCGAATGCCTCCAGTGTCTTCCCACTTTGCATGGCCTGTGCTCCCTTCTTAACCAGCAGGTACATTGCAACTGCTGCAGGCACAATTCTGTGTGTTTTCCTGTCAAACAATAAACACCTTGCACCTGATACACTGTGGTTTGACTTTAGGACAAGAGAGATTTTTGGGCACCTAAATTAACCAACTCAGACTCCCAGGTCACAGAGACGCCTAACAGTGATGGTCACTGAAAACTTGTGGCAACAGAGCTAGAGAAGGAAAGAGCTGCTTTTGCTGTTTTATTGCGAGACCTTCTCTGTAACACTGATCAGTGATAATAGTATTTCAAGTATTTTCAAGAAAGCTCTTTCTATAGTATTTTTTTTTAAATAAAGACGTATAGCAAGGCCATTACAAATATGCTAATTTCAAAAGTTTTGTATTTGGTATATATGACATATCACAGATTTTTCTGCTAACCCTTGTCGAAATAAGCATGAGACACGCATACAGCCATGACATGCTATTCTTTATGACATCAAGATTGTTCTTCCTCTTCCTTGGTTAGCAGATTAGAGTTCTTCTTTAAAACAAGAGAAGTTAGTTACTTATCAAAGCATTTGCTTAATTAGCTAGACCTGTCAGGCCAAACAGAAAGAGGCAAGTCTTTTAAATCTCTTAATATGAGCCAATTTTCAAAATAACCTTTCTTATTCATGGCCTTCATGTTTTAAATTCTTGCTCATTAGTGAACTGGTTTTTGGGTTTGTCTGAAAGGAGAACATACATTGTTCTAAACAGGATTTTTTATGGATATAGGTTTTTCAATGGGAATGCCTGTGTATAAAGACTGCCTTCCCATTTTCTTCTGAATGGCTAATTGGACCTTCGCCTTGTTTTTACAAGCAAAGGCTAAGCTTCAATAAGGAGATGGCTTTTATAATGTCACAATTTGGGTTGTACTGAAGAGCTAGTGACCTATGATTATCAATGCAGATGTGGAACTTAAGTAAAGTATGTGTTTGGTTTTGCTAGAGACAATAAAAGTAATGGCTGCTTTTAAAACCAGTTAAACACTGTACTTGATGGAAAGAAAAATTCATTGAATGTATCACCAGGCAATAGCTCAATTCCCAGAGTGATAAAATACAACCACTAAGCACTCAGAAATAAACACCAGATATTTTAAAAAACATACACACACGAACAAGCCTAAACTTACAATACCCTTGTATTGACTTCTAAAGAAATAGATTTCTTATATTCCCAAGGAAATGCAAGTATTATTTGTCATTTTGGTTTGAACATCATCCCAGTATATTATGCTACTGTCCTTCATGAAATGTTTCTTTTCTTTTATGGAAGCAGAGGGAGTTTGCCTTGGTTAAAATAATCTTCTACTTGGTGTGTATTTTAAATTTGTTTTAAAATGGCATTTGTGTTACTTGCAGTGATTCTTTCCCTCTTCCTGTTCTATTTTCTTTTCTTACAGAATGTACTGTTTATTTCCAAATTACTCCAGACCCTAATAATCTATTTTGCTTTTGGCAGAATTCATATATCTATTGAATTGCTTACTGTTTTGTTGAAGTTTTGTTGAATTTCCTTCAATGAGTGTCTCTCCAATGGCTTATTTTGGTGGCAAAACATTAAACTATTTCTTTAAGGCCTTTGGGTTGAATTTGTAACATGCACCCACAGTCAACCTCATAATAAACCAAGAGTTCTAATTAATTCACTGTACCCTCCAGTTTAAGTATTTATGGATGTGACTAGTTGAAATGCGGATACACAAGTACCTACTGGTCTTAAACAAAATGATTTTTTCCTAGTAGTGTTATCAATGTTAAGAATATAGATTTCATACTTCTAAGGTTAGCAAATTTGGCAGACAACCTAAATGTGGCATTGTGTTAATGGAGTCCTGAAAGCTGCTAGTATTAAAATGAGTAAATTAAGAAGTCAACACTGCTTATTTAGGCACATTAGGATAAAATAGTATGAGAGCTTGGACTTAACAAAAATCAATTCGGCATGCAGAGTGCACATCCATCAGAGCTTTGTTATGATGTCAGGGGGAGCAGCAACCCTGTTTTATTTTATGAAGAGTGCTACATTAGCATCCTCACATCCTTGGACGGCTGTGACATTTGCTGTTATGGAACTACTTCAAGGCAGCCATGCACCCCCGGGGGCTACTCTAGCTACATTAAAAAATTAAGTTGGCATCAGATGACTTATTGAACTCTTTATTGCTATTCTTGGGATTTGATTGTCAATCTACACAGTAGTTAGTCTCGTCCCACAGCCATTGCATTAAGTAAGAAGTTGTAACTGTTATACTGATGATTTGAGCCAATTATTTTTCTTTAACCAGCCCCCAAATGTAGCAACAGTAATAATAAATGTAACCTGAGTAAAAAGTATGCTTAGGCACTACAAGGGCTTTTTCTTTATAGTGTATCTGGTTTCACTTAACAATGACTACTAAATAGAAATTATCCTCTGTGAGACTTTAAGTATTACTTACGCTAGTCACCCACCAGCACAAATCAAAACCCATGCCATGCCCAAATAGATGGTAAAGATCTCCTTTTACGTAAAATATAACCAACTCTTGACTTCATTTTATATATATATATATATATATATATATATATATATATATATATATCTTTCTTGCCTGAAGAAAAAGTTGGTGGAACATACTCCTTGCTGTTTCCTCTTCACAATTTTTAGCCTTCATTGTTTTAGGTGTTGGATTTTAAATGTTTAATTTTACACACTTGGTTAATTATTGGCTAGCATTAAATAGGCATTTGATATTTACTAATAGTAATTCAAATTATGTAACCATTTAATTTCTTTACATGCCATATAGTATCTAATATTTCTATGAATTATAATCCCCACTTTGTTAGTGGGGGATACACTCAAAGGCCCTCAGAAGATGCTGGAAACTAGAGGCAGTACCAAAGTATGTATTTTGCTTTTTCCCTGTATATGTATATACAACTTAATGCTTTTTTTTACTTTAAGCACTTACCATGCACTGTGGCCATAAATTTTGCAGTTTGAAGTGCAAAAGCAAAATTAGCACAAATTTCATTTTGCTTCTTTCACAGTTTTACAGGTAGAAGGAAGATTTGTTCTTACCATAGATCTTAGCAATTTCAGCATATAATTTTTGATTTTCTTATTAAATTGAGAAATTTCACCTTTTTACTTAAAAAAGTCACTTTACTGTTTCTCTTTAGCATATCCAAATTGTCGGCATCATGGCTCTTGTGCTTCAAAGTCACTATTAAATAAAATGGGGGTTTTTGGAGCACAAGTATGGCTATACCAAGATAGTAAATCTGATAACAATGATGGTTTCCAAGTGACTGACACTTCTGCAGTCACTTCTGCATGTTACTTTGCAGAAGATGGAGAACACTGGACAAAGGAGGGTTCATGTCTCAGATGGGACAGAGTAGGAGGGTATGAGATTTCATTGTGGTACTCAGAGTTATGTGTTATTTATTTATTTTTTGAGACAGTCTCTCTATGTAGTCTAGGCTTGTTTTGAACTCTTAGCAATCTTCCTGCTTCAGCCTTCTGACTGTTTCTGTTACAGGTGTACACCATGTCCAGTGCTGATGTGTAATTTAAAACTAATGAATTGCTTATGTTTATAATTTCATGTTTAATGCTTTGGACCACAATTGACTGGAATAAAGAAAAGCAAAATCTTGCATAAGGGATGATGACTATATATTGTAAGAAACACCACACTCTATGTGATTGTCACAATCCATTTTCTTTGCTTCCTTCTTTTAATAATTTTATATTAGGAAATCGCTATATAGTCATTGCTAAAGTTTAGGAAAATTAGGGCCAGGGATTTAGCTCAGCAATGTAAGTGCTTGCATGGCTGGCACAAGGTCGTGAGTTTGATCCCTGAAGGGAATAGAAAAAAGAAAAAAGTTTAGGAAAATTAGGAAAGCATAATAAAGAAAGTTGACATATAATGTCACCCCAAAAAGTAACCTCTGGTAATGGCTGGTATCCTTACAGAATTAATATATATTCTTCTTGTGTAAATGTGTGTTTTATATTTTAAGTCTGTTTTTATGACTAGTCTATGCAAATAATTTTGTGCCAGTTTATTCTAAAGATATACAATATTTAGTTCATAACTGCAGTTGGAATTCAATTTGATTCTGAGGTACAATGACTATAAATAATGTTTTGTTAACCATTTCTGTGTATATAATTTGAATGAAAGGAGGTGAGAGGTTATATATATTTAATATTCAGACATGTTACCAGAATATTCTCCAGAATTGTAGCTAGTTGAATATGAAGTTCCCTGATTCTCATTTTACTTTTAGAAGTAATGGAGACAGGAAGGTACCTGGCAAGGCCTAAGATACAGTAGTGTTGGGGATCAGGTGGTTCTGTATTTACTGTGTAAGTGGTAGCATGAAATCTGAAATGAATAATTGTGTGAATGCCTTCCTGAGGGAGCTTGATCTAGCAAGAGGAATCAGGAAAGGCCTCCCTGAATAAATGATATTTAACGTTTGGTGAGGTGAGTATGGGCATTACACTGCATTATGTTACACTAGCAACTATTCAACATCCTACTGGCAGATGTTACATATGCTTTGGCACATTCTAAGTTACATTATTGTATTCTATGAGTGGACAATCAAAATTAGACTACAAAGTCTTTTTTCTACTCCCTTCCCCTCCTGTGGTCACTCATGGTGTGGTTAACATGTGATCATCCAGAACTATTTTGAATAGGAAAAACTAGTCTCCAAATTCCATAGAGTTTTACATGTTCAGGGGGGGTTTCATCTCATGACATTGTATGCAAGTCTCTCAGTGCCATTTATTTCTCCCAGGCAAAGTTCTAGTCACTATCTAAAAACCCTTTCTTTATGAGGGTTTTAAGCAAACACTGAGGTGACTTTGAAGGAGCCATACATTGAAATGCAAACAATAATTGCCTCTGTGAGCTCTTTTTCCTCTTTGGATGTATTTTACTCATCATTCTGTGTTCATATGCCTCAATCACTAGGATAGAATTAACATACGTAGTTTTTAAATGAGATTGGTGACTAACATTATTTTTTGAATTAACTGTCTTTATTTCTGTTAATTGTTTTGCTTAATCTCAGTATTAGTTCTCTCAACAAAACACTTTTGGTACTTAGTTAAACATTTCAAAATGTACCCCTTACTATATCAAATAATTTTCCAGAAAGAAATTCAATTGGTGAATTGATAATTTGTCAACAACAGGATGATGCAGAATATTCTCTGATATAATGAAAGTTTTATATTGAATAAAGCAAATACAATCTGCAAATGAGTCCCAAAGGGCTGTGGCTATTTAGTTTCTTTATCCAAAGAAAAAATGACTTAGAAACATTGCTGATGCAAATATAACTACTTAAGATGCAATGGGTTTTTAGTTCTCTCTTTTCTCTGTGAAACAAATGTATGCTTGGTTGACCAAGATTCAGTGAAACCTCTCATTAGGGCACTATGGTTCATTAGGGCTTAAGGAGGCATCACTGAAATCTGAATTGGCCATGCTGTGATAGCCAGGTCTTTCTGAGGGGTAATCGAGCAACATTATGTTGTGTGTTTTACTTCTTCAATGGTTTTTGGTCTTTTTAAAAAACATTAGTGGCTTGGTTTTGCGTTAATGAAATATTGACAAGCTCCTTAATGCTGGCATCTTTCTGTTTATGAATGAAAATTTAAAGATGAGATTCTTATAAAAAGTATTCAAATCTACCAAATTTAAATATGTTGCTTGTTTTTCACTTATTAGAAAGAGTATGTTAGTATAATCTTTATTTCTATTCATTTTCTCAAACTTGATGAAATATCCACATGTTCATAGAGTGCTAAAAAAACCAAATAATCTAGATACTGACTTATTGAATGTCCCACATGCAGATTGGGAGAGAAGGAGAGGGAGAGGGAGAGGAATACTGCAGATACTTTGATAATCTTATACTCTCGAGCTGTTTTGAGTTTGTCCTTGGTTCCATTAGGTGTTCTTGTGTGGACTCATCCACAGTACTCTGTGTGGCACAAATGGAAGAGTTGCACTTGATTGCTTTATTTTGGGGGATGGAACTTGATTGTGCTGGCTCTCCTCAAACCACTGTAACAAAAATAATTACAGAAACTGTGTATCCTAGCTTTTATACTACGGACTTTATTCCTTTGCCAGGTATAAGTACGTGATATTCACTGAATCATTCAGATGGAGGAAGGAAGAAGATAATATTGGAAGCCAGCTGTAGGTCCAAATATTGTATTTTGGAAATAACGGTGGAATTAAGGATGGTTAAAGAATGAGAGGAATGAGAGCAAGGCAGACATAGAGGAAAGGAGAATAGCAGGTTCCCTAAGGTGTGGAATCCTGGATGGAGTTATTGAAATGTCAGCCTGAGGAAGCCTGAATTTATATTTTCTCTTTTGGTATAACCTCCTCGCTGCTGCCTCCCAGTATGACTCTCAGGGAGGACCAACATTTGTTTTCAGGGTTTTGGGGAGTTAGATTTCTACTTCTTTTGGTTGTAATGCTGGTCTCAAGAGGACTCAATACAGTTAGGATTCATGCTCACAAGATATGAGTTATATTTTCTGTATATGTATATATATAGTTATATATAGTTATAATGCTTATATGATAATGCTTATATATGAGTTATATTTTTATATATATATAGTTATAGTTATATATAGTTATAATGCTTATCTCATTCCTGTCTGCATTTCATCTGATGGCATTCTTCTAAGTAAAGCAGTTTTAAAATTGTTGAGATGCAGCCTTTCTTAATTTGGGTTCTCCGCTGAACAGAACTGGAAACAAGAAATCTTTTCTCCCCAAAATGATACCCGACGTAAAAGTGAAGGAGCAGTGAATGAACTATGGAATGAATGCAACAAAAGATTGTTGAGTAGGTTGCCCTTGTAGGCAACTAAGGTGCAACCTTCTGAAATAGCTTCCATGGTCCTTCTAAATCACCTCTCCATTAGAAGTTTCTGTGATGATAGCAATGTTCTGTATCTACAAGGTTTACTACTATGGCCACGTATAGCTTCTGGCACTTGAAATATGACTAGTGTGACTGAGGAATTACATTTTTAGTCTGAATTAATTTGAGTTAAATGTGAATGATCATGTATAGCTGTAGACAGCAGGATTGGACAGCACAACTCTGAAGGACCAGAGGCTCAGGCATCTGACCCCTGATTCCCATTTCCTATGTCAAGGTTAATGGGTAGGGGATGTTAGCACCTCCTTCAGACCTGGCCTTCCAGAGTGCAAAGATAGCTGCTTAGGAAGAAAAGGTGAGAGATACAGACCTCGTCAGCCTGGGCACAGCCTTGGTGTAAACTGGCCCAGGAGGCTACAGAGGAAATTACAGGCAGTGAGAGAATACATGTGAGACACAGAAAGCTGCAGTGCAATGCACTGAAAAAGTGACAATTTGTTGCATTCAAACCTGTTTTAATGATTCTGAAATATCAAAGTTCATGTTATAAGAAATTTAACTCTGGTGATAATTTCAAGGTTCTAACACAATGCTTTGAAACTTTTAATGTTTTTTGATAGCTTTTTTTCTTTCAAAAATGTTTAGTCATTTTGTTTTTACTTTAAGTTAAACTCTAGGAGAAACCAGAGACCTCATTAGTAAGTAGTATTTTACTTTGTTTTAAATTATTATTATTTTTTTATTTTTTATCGGCACCAGAGATCGAACTCACGACCACATGCTTGCAAGGCAGGAGCTTATGCCATTGAGCTAAATCCCCAGCCCCATAATTATTATATTTTGAAATGTAAATAAGAAATACTATCTGTTTTACATATTTATTTTCATAGAAGTGCATTTGAATTAATTTCAGTAATACCAAAGACTAACTCAAGTTAGTTGTCACCAGAACTTTGTAAATTGCATAAGATAAACAAAAACAGTATAATGAAAATATATGACAACTGCAGTGATTCAAACTGAACAATGATGAGGTTCAACTTTCTTAAATGTTGAATTTAAACAATTCTATGAATATTTAAGTTTTTTAAAATTAAATTTTCTGACAAAATGCTACTTATTCCTGAAGATACCCATCAAGCTCAAAAATGTAGGGCTTATACAGTATATTTGAAGCTAAGTAATCTAAAAAGTGTGTAGATATTAAATCGCAAAATGTATCCCTACTTTTATTACTTCTAAGAAATTAGTGTTTGCATCATCATTAGTCATTAGAGAAATGGAAATTAAAACCACACTGAGATTCCATCTCACTCCAGAAAGAATGGCCAGGATCAGCAAAACTTCCAACAACAAATGCTGGAGAGGCTGTGGGGAAAAAGGAACTCTACTGTTGGTGGGAGTATAGACTGGTGCAACCACTGTGGAGGTCAGTCTGGAGATACGTCAAAAAGCTGGGATTGGAAGTCCCATTTGACCCAGCTCTTCCATTTCTAGGCATATTCCCAGAAGAACTGAAAACATCATACCACAGTGATATATGTGCACCTGTGTTTATAGCAGCACAATTTGTAATAGCTAGATCTTGGAAACAACCTAACTACCCATAAACTGAGGAATGGATAAAAAAAATTGTGGTACTTTTATACAATAGAGTACTACTCAGCTATAAAGAATGATCACATTGAGATATTTATAAATAAATGGATGCAACTTGAGTCCATACTCATAAGCAAAATAAATCAAACTCACATGTATAAATACCATATAGGATCCCTAGTGTAAGAAATGGCAAGAGTATATAACATTTTATGGTAATCATGGTTCACCATTACATTGTTTTGAAACCTTATAATGTTTTCATTCATTGATTGGAATGGTTTTATTCTGTTTTGTTTGACCTTATTATGTGTGATGGTATGAACAGCTACTTTGAAGAAAACAAGACAATATGCCACCATTTCTGATTTAATATCATCTTGCTTTCAAGTCCTACCATGCTTTTGTTTTTCTATTACCATTGGTTCTACCATGTTGTGTTTTATTGGATTTTAATATGTATGATAGTATAAACAAATTTACTATGGAAAATGAAACATTACAGTAGCCATTGTTCATCTTCTGTTATTTGGTTCAGAATGCCTTATAAGACTTTCATTCTATTGAATGGTATTATTCTATTTTATTATCTTTGATATTATTGTGTGTGAAGCTACGCTCAACTATTTCAAAGAAAGAGATATTATGATAGCTACTGTTAATATCCAGTTGTCTTGTGAAGTGCTGTGTTGCTTACATTGTTCTGTTCTGATCTGCTTTGTTCTGTCTTCTTTTATTTTATTCTCTTAAAATAAAAAAAAAGAAAAGAAATTAGTGTTTACAGGTTAGGCATAAAGGCCAAGATTTACATTTAAATGGAGATATTTTAAGAAGAAATGCCAATTTGTGACCTCTACCCTCCTACTAACATGATTTTTTATTTTTTTAGGCCTAAGAGTCAAACCAGGTAAAATATTAGACTGGAACTAAAATGATAAAATATATAGCTTGACCAGCTTTTCAAAATAGTGTTTTTATGCCCAACAGAAAGGCTAATTTTGTTTTGTCTTGAATCAATTCAGTCCTATAAATGATGTTTGATATTATAATGATTCTGAGGAGAATGATTCAGTAGTTATAAATCCGGGATCCTCATCACTTCAGACTCTGGAGTGAAAAGTTAAAATGGGAAGTGACCAGCTAAGTGTATGTTGGAGATCACAGGCTATTATGCTTCTCTTATATATTTCCGGTATGAGCTGAAGAATTTTAAGAACATAATTTAAAATATATATAAGAGTTTTTATATGTGCACCATGCACTAAGTGTAATGCCGTATGTCTACCCACGAACAACCAGAATGAGTGGTTGAGATAACTTTATTCTAAGTCTACCAAATTGTGTTAGCTACTTTAAGAGCTCGAACTTAAGGTATTCATGAATAAATGGTTGCAACTTGAGCACACATGTTATAAAGTAAGATATAAGTTTAAATGTCAAATGTTGCATAGTTTCTTTTATATGAGAAAACATCATATACATGTATATATGTACAAATAAAAAGCAAAATAGAAGAGATAAATAAGAAGCAAGGAGAAGCTCAAATATTTCCACAAATTACAGATTCCATTGTTTTAAAAATATTTCAATATATGTGCTATTTGGTTTTATTTATACTACTAGTTTATTTTAGTTTGTTCAAACATTTGTTATTATCTGTTTCTTCTTTGTTAGAATCTTTTTGGTGTATGTCTTGTACTCTGAGTAACTATTTTGAAGATAATGCTGCACAGTGTAATAACTTGTTATTTTCTTATTGATTATGAAATTTTTTCATAAAATAAAAAAATATTTCAATGGGATTAAGGCAATAGGCATTAGGCATTGATTAAAATATGTTTTTATTCTTTTCTGTACGCAAATATGTATGCTTGGGTACATGCATGATAGAGATTGATTTGTCAAAGCCTCTCTTCTATCACTACAGTACCATAAAACTAAGCAGAACATTATTTAATCTAGCATTTGTAGTGTACACATAAGCCCTTGTAACAACCATTTCACCTATACTGCGTCATTTCCTTGTAATGCTGGTTCTCTTGCTGGTCAGTCTGTTATTTGGGTCTTGGGTACATGAAGGGAAAGTCAGGCTTTGAAATCTTGATTCTTGTACTTAGTGAGGTTCAAAAATCTAAGCATAAGTTAAGGTAAATACATGAAAACCTGTATGTAAAGTAAGAGTTTTACTCCTAAATGAAAAACAAGTAAAATGAGATAATATCTAATTTATACTGAGCACAAGAATCAATATAAGGCAGACAAGTAGGTCTAAAACAGAACAATTCAAATACTTTTTTTTTAGTAAAAGTCACCTGGGTTCAACTTTTAAGAAGTTGATCTTCAAGTCAGGATATTCATTCCTTGGTCTACCAAAAAAAAGGCTCCAGAAATCCAGGTTCTAAACTCTGACAGAGTGGGAGGGCAAAACCACAAACAATAACACAGGAGCATAGCGCTATGGAGCTGATTTAGAGGGGCCAGTCTGATACCAAGTGTCTGAGATCAGTGTATCACTGAGTTAGTTTCTGCTTAGATGCTAGATCAGAGAAGTTTGTACTGTCATTGCTCTGAGAGAGAGCATTATGCTATTCTTTTAGACATTTGGACTTTGTGAAGTTAGAGGCCTTTCTGATTGTATTTTTATCTTCACTATAGACTTCTGAGTTGATGCCAGATTCTGTGCTAGGCCTCATTACTTATTATCTTGTAATTGGTTGGGACTAACTAACTGTGTTCTTCACTAGCCTGTCCTACATGTTGCTTGTTCAGGATATCAGGCAAATATGTTAGGGACATAGAACAAAATGCTTATATATCAAATAATTAAATAGTTTTAAGGACCCAAATGGAGACATTCACAGCAGAATCTCCCAAAGAATATATTGCTCATACATATTACACAAAAAATAGAAATCAAACAGAAATCCTAAATCAGTAAACACACACACACACACACACAAAGGGTCTCTACACAAAAGAGTTGGTTAAACAGAATAAAAATACTGTTTTACTTTTACTATCATGCATATTATAATATTTTAGTCTGCTTGTACACAGTGTGATATCTAAGAGTGACTTGTGTATGTAGAATTTTCCTCAAATCTCTTGGCCCAAGAATAGTATGTGTTGAAGCATCTCAATGCCTCAGTTTTATCCATCACTAAGAAAAGCTAACCTCAGAAAAACTCAGAGAGTGATGCTATATATTTTCCCATGGATTGCACTTCAAAAAATAAAAGGCCAATGGAATCGTGCTAAATTCCAAAGAGGATCAAGGTTATTCAAGTGTTCTACATGTGAAGATTCTATGAGTTCTAAGATTGGAAATTCTCCAGTATGAAATAGCACAGATTCTGAAGTGATATAACTGAAATGTATAAAATAATATGTTATACATAGGTTATGCAGTCAAAATCTAGAAGCACATCTGCCGATATAAACCTTTCCAATTGTACCCATCCTGAGGTTTAATTTGTTGGTAAGAGCTCTGCAGAGTCTTATTAACTGGAAATCAAACTTTTAGAACTAAATGATGGACAGTGGCACAGAACATCTGGCCCAGTGACATGTGGAGCCCGTAAAGATTATTTTGCTGTTCTGAGAGCATATCTGAACACAGAACAACTGATAAAAAATATTAGATGGTAAAGAGTACTAACTTGGTGAAAGAATGAATGAAGACAGATTATAAAGAAAGCAATTTAGAGAATTCATAAAATATTTCAAAAAGATAAGTGGAGAGAGAGAAGACAAGATGGCCAATCAGTGAGCAACAAAATACAAAGCCTCCTGGGAGAAACAACTCATTTGCCACAATAAAACACCCTGGAGAGACCCAGACAGAGGGAGATGGATCCTCTTGACACAGGAAGAAATTAAAAACATAAAAAAGCTCGTCAAATACTTCGGGACTACAACTGAAACAACTAAAAATTACGGGACACAGTGTTTTCATTCACAGCGACCCACCAAGTTTGCAAAGGCCTGAATCTGCACTGGCCAGCAGAGCCACCCAGACTCGTTCCCGTCACCACTCAAAGGAAGCACAACAGTGCTGAAGTCAGAGGTTGGTGAGCCCAACAGAGAGGAGAGCTGGTGAAGGGACCTTCATTAATCCATGGTCAGTGCTGGGAATGAGACCCCACCCACCATGGGAAGGGCATGACCAAATTGGATGACATGTTGGAATCGGGCAGGAGGAGCCTGAACTGGGAGCAACAGTGACTTCAGTTGGTTCCTCCCTCCCAAGAGCAGATTCATGGGATTTGCTTGGACTGGACCATGCCCCTGGTGGGGACCCAATGAGCCATCCCAAATAAATTCCCTGCACCAAGCAAGCACTAACCGGATGAAGGCACCTGAAGTTTGGCTGGCCTGGTGGGGAGGGGCAGGGAAACACAGCCGCTGCTTACACCTCAGTGACAAGAGCAGGCAGGAAAGGGCAGAGTTCTCTCACCAGTGTGCTTCAGAGGAAACATGGCCAACAGGGAAGGGGGCTGGGACCTGCACTGTAACCTGTGTGGAGGAAGCCAGGGCCATGACACGAGAGAGAGGCAAGAGGAGGCCCCCAGCCCAGAACCCTGAGAGCACTGATCCAGGAGAAGGAAAAACAAGGGAGACTGAAGGTGGCAAACACACAACATCAGACATGGCATCAATGGACATTAAGAGATATCTTTGGGACCTTGTAGATGAGCTCAAAACTGAAATATTAAATCAGGTAAAGCAAGATATGAGTAGAGTAATAAAAATGCTCTCAGGAAGCATCTTTCAGGATGATACAGATGGAAGAAGGGAGGAACACACAAAAATAGAGAGAAACATTTGATAAAGAATATAAAGAAGATATAGAATACATGAAGCAGATTCAAAGATACTACCAGGAAATTAAAAACTCCATTGAAAGCTGGAAAAACTCCTTAAAAGAAACTAAGGATAGACTATCAAAACTTGAAGACAAGTTTGCAATGTGTGATCATGAAAGGAAAGATCTTTTAAAAGCAACAAGGAAACAAGCAGTAACAATACAAAGGCTAGAAGATAACAAGAGAATCTACAACTTAAGAGTAAGAAATGTGAACAAAGAAGCATGATACATACAGGCAAATTACAAAGGCTATTCATGGAAATAATTAAGGAAAACTTCCCAAGCATGGGAAAAGAAAATAACATTCAGTTATGTGAGGCATACAGAACTCCAGCCACCTACAACCAAAACAGATCTACACCCAGACATATAATAATCAAGATACCAGAAATTCAATATAAAAACAGAATAATAAAAGCTATCAGAGAAAAGAAATGGATTACCTATAACGGTAAGCCCATCAGAATCATGGCTGACTTCTTGACACAGACTATCAGATCAAGAAGAGCTTGGAGCGAAGTCTTCCAAGACCTGAAAGAAAATAACTTCCAGCCCAGATTGATATACCCTGCAAAACTGTCACTAGAAATAAATGGAGAAACAAGAACAAAGAGGAACTGGGGGAGTTTGTGACCACCAACCCAACCCTACAGAGAATACTGAAGGACATTCTAGAGAGAGAGAGAAAAAATACCAGGATTTTAGGAACAGTGGCAGAAAGGCCTCAATGAGTGGGGCAAGCAGTAGAATGAAAGAGAAAACTAGACAATGAAAGGCAGAAAAATAGCATAGCAGAAATGAGGCAGAGAAGGATAATTAGAATCTCTAACATAGATGTCCTTGATATACTGTATTTTTAATAGTGCACCAGGATTTAAAATCCACATTACTCACACTACTCTGCTTAGATGCATTATATTCTATTCCAGTCATTCTACCTGTACTAGTTTTGAGGGCACAGACAGTAATCCCGAAAATAACAGGATATAGTACAGTAATCATCCTTAATTTCCTATTAACTTAAAAGCTCTGTAAAACCTACACTGTTTTACCATGACTGATCGTAATCAAATCTGGTTTGTTAGATTGCTGTTTTGTATTGATAGATTTTATTCAAAGCTGTTATGATTGATAGTATCAAGTCTGAGAGTATAGGCAATTGCACTGAAGATGACAAGATTCACTAGAATATCCACTATGGTTTGATTGTTACCAGCATTTGAAGTTTTATACTGTCTACAATGTTTTATTTTTACTAATATTGTTATTTGCTACTTTACTCAATTATACTGCTATATTCAATTATGCCTGATGATATAGACATTCTATTGAAGATAATGAGAAACAACACAGTAATCATTGTAGATCACCTTGTACTGTGCTTTTATACAACTTTTTGGTTTCATGTTTTTTAGGAATTTGTTTTGTTTTGTCTTGCTAAGTTTTGTTTTTCTCTCTAATACAGAAAGGATAGAAATACATGTAGAGATTCATGCATGTGTAACTGTTTACACTCTCACTGTTTGACTATCTACTTTGTATGCTTTAATTTTTGTAACTTGAACAACTATTTCTAAGAGGACAATATGTAATTTATTAAGTAGTGATTTCTTTTTTGTCTTTTTTTTGGAATTCTGTATTATCTCTACCCTTTACATGCTTTTGTTTCTCTTTAAATAAAAAATTTTAAAAAAAGATAAATGGAAATAGAAAGCTTCCAATTAATTAGAAGAATGTGACAGATTGGTAGATTAATCTAACTAAAAAAATAATAATTATTTTAATCTCTCTTTTCTTAACTAATAAAATAATATTTTGGTAGGGCACATTTTCATGTTTTACATAGGAAACCAGATATCAGTAGCTTTATCTGTATCATACTCAACTAATTTGATTACAGTTTTGTATATACAAAAATATTATTTCCACTTAGACACAGGACTCTGCATTGTGGGGAAGGCCTGATTGGGTGTTTTGTGTTTCTCCATGGAACATTCTATAATGAACACACAGAATAGAATAACTTGCTAAATGAAAAATGGGAGATTATAGTGCACAACCAAAAAAGAAAAAAAAAAAAAAAACAAACATGCACACAAGAAAAGAAATGAAAAAATAAAAAACAAACTAAAACATTGCTCAGTCCCTACTTTTGGGACAAAAATAGTTAATGAAAATACAGAAAAATTTTCCAAAGCATTTTTCTCCTTAGTATAATTTTGTTTTGTAGAAAATAGCTTATTTGATTATTTGCTTAAGTGTGTTCAGTGTGTGCTTGTGTGTATGTGCCTGTGTAATTGTTTTGCCCATCTCTTTTGTCAGGAACCATTAAATTTAGTACCCAAAGAATGTTATAACTCAGCTTCTATAAAATTAGGATATGCTAGAAAATCATAATTAATTGTATAAAAATTTTACAAGACCAGACAATGGTTCTACATTTTATGTTATATTAAAAACTGAGAAAACATCATTTATGAAATCTAATAAGGCAGAACATTATTATGTTGATATTGAAAGTCTGACTAATCTGAGTGGATTAAAGGTGCCTTGTGGAATATGTTATATTAGTTGACTAATTCTTGTCCTCATTATTAATGTTCTGAGGCAAATGTAATACCTACAAGTAAACATCTATTCAAGATAACTTCATAAACATTTTTAATCAGCACAGACAAAATAGTGTTTGCTGTGTTAATGCAGATTAAATAGCATGAATTTACTTTTATTTCTCTTTAAAAAACAAATTTTGAGAGACAAATTAGTGAATGAGAAAGCTGTCACCCTTAATAAAGCTGTTTCATATCTTTGTAGAGCTTAAACCTGATACACTGAAATGTGTTCACTGTCCCTTATGAGCATTAAGTGGTTTGTAAGATAAAAGAGAGAAATCAGAACCGAGAAGTTTTCTATTACAAACCTAGTCGTATCACATGAAGAGATGGTGTGCATTAAATCCCTATTCCATCTCTCTCCCCCTCATTCTCACTCCCCAGAACTTCAACTGTCCTCTATGACATATAACTGATCAGAAGTTGTAGAATCACATTTTTCACAGGGATTTGAAATGTCTTTGTTGTCATGGTCTGGCAGTAATAGAAGCCATACGCAGTAGGTCAGAAGGAAAGCTATCTTGAAACAGAAGAACCCATCTCTTGACCTAATGACCCTGAGAAGTTTTAGTCATTTAAGTGCGTTTATCCTTGAAACAGTATGGGGGTTGTTTGAGCTATTTCTTCCTCAATGTGACTAAGTTATGAGGGAGGAAACCATGTTTTATCCATGGAGGAGATGGTATAAGTGATAAGCAAATTGTTATGTCAGTAGCAATAAAATTTTCTTCCAGGGGACCTGTTAGGTGATTTGTTGTAGATTGATTTGCATTTCCTTTTGTGATTTTGAACTCCTTTGGGATTCCTGCTACTTTAAGACACACATCTGATGAAATGAAAAATCACATGAAAGAATTTGATTTAAACTGAGTACTTTGTGGATATTGGAAGACCAGTTGGTCTTAAATTACATTGCCTTTGGAATGCCAGCATGTAAAACAAAGCAACATGATCTTTCTAATGGCTGTTGGCCCATCTCCAGTTGACACACATGCAAGTTATATTGTTGGGTCACTGGATATTTCCCATTTCCCATAAAATAACATTTAACATGGGCTGGTGGAGGTCAGAATTTGTTGCTAAGTAAAAGTTTTGCTCCCATCTCTTCTAGTGATCTGAGACTACATCCTGAAACTGACAGTGACTCAGCTAAACTGGCCACTGAAAATGCTGCTAGTAGATGCTCATCTGATTGCCCATGTTTTTGGTTTAACCTGTATTTGGAGGAAAACTCTTTTTAGAGTAATTTGGGAGTTGTTGGGGGGTTTTGGTATTAAGAAAGTTTTGTTTTCATACTTCTGAATTTTGAGTTTTGAGGTAAACAGGCATCCACTGAAGTTTAGATAAGATTTTATCACAACTTTAAAAAAAATTCTACTGAAGAACATTCAAATTGTAAAACACTTTATTTTCTATTTTCTCACATTGAAAGGTATGGTAAAAATACTCCTTTGCTTTTCTTTCCTTTTCATGGATAACTATTATTCATTCTACAACCTTCCTCTAGAAGGATTATAGTTTGAGGGATATTGAATCTAAAATACTTCATGGAATCTTCATTTCAAAGGGGCCTTTGAGCATATTCCTGTATCATTTGTGTTCAGAAAGACTTGAGAAGACTGAAGTCTGTTCTTTTACCAGCAAAGACAACAGTCATTAAAACTAAAAGAAAAACAGGAAGATTAAATTAAATCAATCTTACAAATATTGGGATTCTATCATTGGAAAGGTAGACAAGTTCTTACAAAGGAAAGTTATTTGGGAAGTTTAAGAAGCCCTTTTTCTCTTAACTCTACATTCATACTCTTAGCTGCAAGCTCCAACAATATATTATCATGATTCTGATTGATTTAAGGTAAAGATTGCAATGCAATTTAAAAAGTACAGGGCTATAATATACTTTGAAATAAACCACAATGATCTGTCTTCATCACATGTTTTATAATGATGTTTTATTTCTTTTACTGCATAAAATAAAGTTTTCTCCTATTTTGATAAATGCATTTGTGAATTTTAAGTTAAAACTAATAACAAAAGTTTTCAAAAAATTTTTTTAAAATATTTTAATATATTTTCTCCATTATGCTCTATTTTCTTTTTCTGGATCTCACAAATGTTCCCATTGAAATCTTTGACTATTGAAATAATTATGGAAATAGAGAATTTAGGTATAAATAGCTGCTGTCCTATAGTATAATTTTATCACAAAGATAAAGAAGAAGAGAAATTAAGTAGGCATTCCTTTGAGAGTTCTTCTGACTATCAAATCAGAGGTTTTGTTTGAGAAATTCCCTCATTAGTGCAGATTGAATGAATAATCTAATTGCTTTGTAATTTGTTCTAATAGGATTTTTTTACTGATATGAGGGAGAAGGGGAAACCTTACCATCTTCACTGTCATGACAAAAAAGAAAAAAATAATAGATCTCTAAAATGTTTTCTCAGCTTTCAACAGCAAAGCTTGAAGTATTTGGCAACCACCTGAGATTACCTTTTGAGTAGATATTTTCAGAAAAAAAAAACCAGAATAAAGAAAGACAGCCTTTGCCACATACAATATATTTGAATGACACTCTAATGCAGCTTTCTTAGGTGATCAGATAGAAATGTCTTCATGTTCAATTGGATTGTAGCTTTAGCATCCTTCATCAAGGCAGTTACTGCAATACAATGTTGTAAATGAAAGTTAAAATGACATGATTATAAGTAAACTTGAGTTTTGTCTTATTACCTGCCAATTATAAGGTGGTAAATTGCCTTGAAAGAAATTGCACCTTCTAGATAATAAAGAAATTCTCCATGATCTTGGTGTTACTTACACCAAGGTGGGTGTTAAGCGTTTTGAGGGGATGGAGTTTTATAGGATAGAGAGTATGTCATTTTCCCCTCCCTGCAGACATTATTAAGACATTCTATTGATTTTTTTTTTTGGAAACACCTTTCCTGTAATTTCTCCAGAATAGTAATCTTTAGCCTTGGGTGTTTCACGGAAACACTCACATTTAGAGGTCTTTTCTTAAAATTGAGGCTGTCTTTATTAAAAATTATTTATAGTGATAGTCTTTTCCACTCTGTTTATAGTACATCAGGGGGATTACAAAGCATGTTATTATGCTTTTTAATGCTTTTTAACGTTTATTACCATGGAAGATATAATAGTTTTAAAGAGAATGCCGACAAATAGATTTTTAGAATCAAAGTAGATATTTGTGTGAAATTAAAACGGAAAATGACACCCTACAATTATTAAGACATTTTTGATGGTTTTGGCTCTCCATATTGATCTTTTGTCTCCAAAATTAGTTCATTTTAGGAGTAATTTTTTCACTCAAATACAGAAAATCATTATCGCTTGAAATGCCGTCTATTGTATACAGTGAAATCTTTTTGGTGAAGCAATGACATCCTGGTTGATACCCTTTCTCCCCAACATAAGGGACACAGCTGACACCACTCTAATAAAAGACAGGTTAACAACAGAGAAGTATGACAAATTTATTTAGAGTGTTACATGAAACATGAGCCTTGAGAAATAAAGATCCAAAAGATCCAGAAAAAATTGTCTACTTTTATGCTTAGGCTTGATGAAGAGTGAACAGCCCTGTAGAAATGCAATTGGACAAAAGATTATGATGTAATGATAATAGATGGAAGGGGAAACCCATGATATTTTCTATTCCGATTCTTCTCAGTCTTTCTATATGCATCCTTTCTTGTTAGGTATGTGGCAGATCACCTCGGAAATGAAAGTCTTATGATTTACTATTAGAGGAGTTAGATGAGAGAATTTCTACATGGCCAACTTCTTGGTGGAGAAAGGGGAGCCAGTGCCTAGAAAGCAAACAAAGGTCTAAGACCTGAGGCTCCTCTGATGTCCTTCCGAGGCTCTTTCAAAGAATTCAGGGTGTCAATATGCCACACTTTGAAGTGTCATTTTTTTAGCCCATTCAGGATCCAGTGTTCAGTGAAAACAGGAGCCATCCCTAGAAGTCACATCTGAAGTGAGATTTGACTCTATCCTCTCTTCACAGATAGTCACCTAGTTGTTTTCCATAGAAATCAAATAGCAGGGCACATGCACCCATTTCTCTTCATTTGTGCCATCAACATAAACACTGGCCTTTATCATTTCATGCCAGAACTGACATAGCTTTGTCTTCCATTCTGTTCTGCTGTTCTTATCTTCCCTTTCATTATCTATGATTCTGATCTCTTGACTTATTTTTTCTAAATAATCATCTGATCATCTCATTTCATGTTCAGAAACTTTTTTCTTCACTGCCTACAGAATATAAAGTTCTGATTAGTACTGGGTGAATAAAAAGCAATTATCTAACTTAATAAACACTGAAGGAAATTTTAATACTCCTCTGTACCTTTATTTTCCTCTTCTTTTTAAAACTGTATATTTGTATTTTATAATGTAATTTGAGATATTCTCAAAATACATTTTACTGAGAGAGTGCACACATAAGAATTATATGTCATTTGATATTCATTGATTCTTCTTTCCTTCTTTTCCACTGGATGGGCAAAGTAGATAATTAAATTTGTCCTATTAGTAGAGACAGAACAAACATAGATACATTCCATAAGTATGCCACAGGAGTTTAGAATTGCTCAAAATTTCCTTGCATTTTGGGGGAAGAAAATACTGATAAATACTGTCTAAACATATCCCCTCTTTTCTCCAAGTATTCTTTTGAAAACTTTTGTTTTCTTGAGCATCTCAAAGAGATTATTATCAAGACCACTTCTTATTTTTGGCCTACACTTGTTCTTGTTTGCCCACCGTGTTGGCCCTATGCCCTTCTTAAACCTGTTCTTTTTATGTTGTACATGCTTGTCTGTACATGCCCTCTTCTTTTCTGTTGTGTCTCTTGCTGTTTTAACTTGTGCTACCATGTTCTGATACTTTTAACCTGCTGTGGAGTTTTAGAGCCCTGCATAATCATTTAGAGCTATTGGTACTTCTGCCACTGTCACTATCACCACTGCCACACTCTTCTCACCCACTGATTCACCTTGCCCCTCTTCTCTGTTGCACAGACATCTCAAGGGTAATTTTAAGACTATCTTCACTGTCTACTCTATGGTTTAGTCATGATGACTAAGAGGTATTCCTGCACTAAAAGCTATAAATGGTTTCCCTGGCATGGTCAAAGGCTTTTGACATTCTCTTCTCTTTTCTTCATTTTACTCCAAAATTCCAGGAGTCCTGAAGGCAAAGGAATGGTTCAGAAGGGCATCTCTTAGTTGTTCACTGACTTCTCTGGCCTTGGTACTGCTTTCTGTGCCTTTCCCCTAATGTAGTTTAAACAGATTATTTAGGACAAAAAGGGCTCTCTTTTCTCTCAAGAGAAAAAAAGTAGAAGCCCAGTGTCCCAGGGAAGATGGTCCCAATCATTACTATAAAATTGACCCAACACAGACACCCAAAGAAACAGTAGAGCTACCCCTCTGGAAATTCAGCAGAAGCACAAGAATCTTCCCTACATATTCTTGATGAATGGCACCTGTGTTTTAGTTTTCTCTGATTTGTCCACACCTGTCCTATTTCCCTTCTCCTTCTAACATTCCATTCACTCTGACCTGTCTTTATTCAGTCGGCAGAGTGGTTCTCTTCCCTTTGTCTCTCGTCTGAACTGCTTTCTCAGCCATGACCCATCAGCTTAGCCACACCTGTCCTTCCAAGCCTCACTCACCAGCGGTGCTGGCCAGGAGCTGCCTCTGCTAATCACCACAGTAAAAGTAAACTCTTTCTTGCTCACTTGATTCCTTGCAGCATTTATTTTATGGCATTCTTATTATAACTTTGTCACATCCTGACTCTATGATTACTTTGTAAAAATCTTAAAAATTAGTTTTACAATATCCAATCTATTAGTTTTTAAAATCTTTGAGGATGAGTTTTATGTCAAATTAATTTGTGTATAGTTCTGACAGCTTGGGTATAATGATATTAATATACTAGAGGCAGTTTTATTTCTAGAGGGGATTACATGACTGAATGAAATGTTTCACAGTGATGCATTCTTCTAGTGGAATTTTTTAAACCTAACATTACTGAGAATTCCTCAGTCAGCGAAGAGGCAGTAGTGCATCATTCTGACACTCCTTTGAGGCATATGTTTATTCAGTGTCCACCCTCTTACAAGCAAATATTTAATAAAAAAAAGAAAAGAAAAAGAAAATCTGTAGCTCGATTATATGCTTAGCTAAGAAGTTTCTTTTGCAGTTCTAAGGGAAATCTCTGGCAAACCCAATTACTCTCCCAGCAATGCACTTCAAAGGGGAAAAGAATGCATTTCTTGTACAGAATTCCTGGATATGTTTGATCATTAGTCAGGGCAAGTAGTTTGACTTGAGGCTATTTACTCAGCAGGAATAAAAAGTACAGCATTGCTTCAACCAAGACGGGTGCCCCATACCTTCCCCAAGCAGAATTTAATTTGATCTGTCAGAGAAGGTACAGAGGTTTGCTATGGAAATGAGTCACAATCAGTAAGATTTGGCTGACTTTTGAGCTATTAAAAATGGTCTTTTCCCCCACATGGCATTTTTCAGGAATAATAACAACAGATACACTTGCATGCAGCAGTTGACCAAGAGCCTCAGAATTTCACAATACTTACCACTGAAACAGTATTTGTTTTCCTGAGTGTAAGCCAAATACGCATGGATAGATTTTTTAAAAATAAAACGCCTGTAAGTGCTTTATATTTCTTTCATCTAGGAAATGCTACAAGTATTTTTGATGTAGTCAAAAATACGTGATTTTTATTAGATTTCTAATTATAAATATTTGGTAGAGAAACCAATCTTAAAAGTGGAATTAGAACATCAACTATTTTTGAACTAAGTACATATTTAATTTATGAGGTAGACTTAACACTTTCTATGGGGAGAATTTTCTCATCACCTTTCAATGTGAAATATTCTACCACTTTAACTTTTCACTAAATTTAATTTCAGGTATAAAATGTATGTTACCATTTAGCATATTCTTCAGCTAAAATAATTAGCAAAAATAATTAAAATATCCCATATTTGATATTCTAATTGCAGTTTTTAGAAAAATAATGCTTTTAACTTAGAGAAAAATAAACTGTTGTATAACCATAAATGTGTTAATTAATTGTAATTATTCACTATGAATATTGCTGAGATAACTATATTTTCATTTTAAACAAAAAAGAAAGCACTAGTGAATATTTCAATTGTTAAATGTTACTTTAATAATAAAAATAAAAGTACATAACATTAATTTCAATAAGTTAATTCCCACATTCTAATGGGAATGTAATGTGTTTTCCTCACAGTGAACTCTAATGAGTTTATGAACGCGCTGCCATATTTATGATAGAGGCTATGCAAATTGCACTGATGTTTACTTATGCATACTTTTCATTTGAGAATATACTTAGAGACCATAAGCTTACTGGAGAATTTGTTATAGGAGACAAAATATATGAAGAAGTTCTCTTGTCCCAGTAGTAGAATTAAGGTAAAATTAACAAGGAATTGAAATTATTTTTGATCATGATATTTTATTCCATTTTTATTCACTTTGAGGAAGTGTTGCCTGTTTTTTGATGTTCAGCAGAGCAGTATAATGCAATACACAGAAGCATAATGTTGAATTTTCATAATAATGTTTGTGATGCAAATGAAGTACACTTCAAAAAGTAGGTTGATTTGCTTCTTGGTAAGAGGACAGTCCCCTCTTTTTTTAAAAAAAACTTGTTCATTAGTTTTATCAGTAGTTTACATATCCAGATTTCAAATTTGAAGTGCATAGTTTTTGCTTATAATTATAATGTGGATTTAAGTAGTTTTACATTGTACATTTAAAACATTTCCTCTGTCACTGAATTACACTCTGAATTAATGAGCTGTTGCCACCTCAAAGCCCTTTGCTTTGAAATTCAGTCTGATTTAAAGTGAACTCCAACCATTTCAGTCCAGCCACTCATAGAAGGTTGCAGAATTAATGAGCTCCAGGGGCTCCATGGCTCTTAAGGAACATATATCACTAAATTCTGTTCTCAAGGAGTATCATTCTCATACAAGAAAGAGATGGGGAGTTGAATGCAGAAAGATGCTATTTAAACAAAGATTTTGATAGCTGCTGATGAGGAGTGTGCTTTCCTTAGGAGAAAACACTCCTCATCAGCAGCTATTGCCTTTTCTAACTTAGAGAAATTAAAATAGATGAATATTTTAGTAAGGCTACTAATGTAGTTTGAAAACAATGCTCTTTTATGGCTCAGTACTGTGATCCAGGCAGTCCCTACCTGTATCCTAGAGTTGGCAAATAATTTAAATTTATTTTCCAGCTTTGGCCTGGTCAACCTTTTTTGCTACAGTTAAGTACTCTGACCACTGGGGCAGACCTGCAAAGGCATATTCATTTTTCAGCTTTTAGTTACATAAGATATTGAAATATGAGCATCTTTGAGTTGATGAAATGCTTGAGCCTCTCCTGTTTGTTTTTTCCAGCAAGTTATCCTGATCATCTATATTTTTTTCCATCAAGTGTATTCAGATTTCTTCCTCATGTCATCATTGTATGACCATGGGAAGGGAAAAAGTTTTCTAATGAATAAATTAGTATCGCTGAATCAAAATTATGTTGCTATTGCAATCTAACTTTAGCATGCTGATGCTGTCTCATAGCAGTGGGAAGTGGAGTGTGGTTTTATCAGACATTTTCTAAAATCCTCGCTTAAACCCTGTGATAACAAGTAGTAGATTTTACTTTAAAAAGCATGAGTAGATCGTAGCAACTAAAAATATCATTGCCAATAAATAAATAAAATAAAATAAAAATAAAAATCTCATTGCCAATAAGAATAGGATTCTGGACTTTACTCCCATGTTAGTATTGTATCCCAGTAAATTTGCATGGAAGAAATTAGCAGAAGCTGAATTCTGACTACTGAAGATATTACTTCAATCAATACTTCTAAAAAGTTGGGTTGACCAAGGTTACCACAATGAATGAAATATCACTAATATGTGGTTCAAAATAAGAATCATTTAGAAAGGATTTCATATCATCTAGAACATCACAGGTTTGCTTATTCATTAAGGTGGAAGATGAAGAGCATAAATATTAAAGTGGAACATGAACATCTTATACCTTCAGTGCATTCAGAGTTCCATAACCTAGCCCAGTGAAGAATGGAACATTCTGAGGAATGTTCATGAAATTTGCAAATAGACTTTGAAATGGAAATATGCAAACCAGTCGTGGTGACACAGTGACCATACATGCAAGGACTACCAGAACTTCACAAGTTTAATCCAAGGAAAGTACACACATTTTTATTTCTTTCAGGTGAAAAGGAGATTCAACATGCAGCTAAAATTAAATATTCGAATATTATTGCTACTGTTGTATAGGGGTTGCTTTAAAGTGTTTAATTGGCACCCTGATGTATTCAAGAGTTGCTTAATCCTCTCCCTAGTGATAGAGACAGGAGACATTCCAAGACAACCCAAACTGATATGTGAATTGTAGAATATTCTGATCTTAGATGCATCTGGAACCTCTAAGTAATTCAAAATACTGAAGATCTTACCATACACACCAGATTGTGTCATTGTAGTACTAGTTAGGTTCATATACTGGTGTCATATTAGATGTCATATTAGAATAAAAGACAGTAGACTGGTAAACTTTAAAATCTGAAGATGTTGACATGTAAATTAATTCAACATTGGAAAAGGAGATAAAGGAGTTAAAGACAATTGTGAGTCATACAAAAAGTATTTTAGAGAGGGATGAAAAATTGAGAAGAGGCAGCGGTTAGGCCAGATTTTGCAATTTCTAATATTTTACACTATGGCAATGACACCAGAACACTGAGTGAAGAGCTCTGTTCTGAAATGTAGTGCCTTGTGTTTTTGGAAAAGGAAGTTGTGCATTAATTTTTTAAAAACTATTTAGAAATACACAAAGAATCAAGCTGTCATTCGGGGAAATGGTTAAAAAGAATGGCTTACTTTATTCAGGAAATTTTAAATGTCTATGTAAGTGACTTTGGGGTTTAGAACTTCTTGAACATTTTGATTCCATTTTCCCTAGAGAGCCACCCACGCTAGAGGTTGGGCACAAATAACAGATTAACCTTCCCCTTGAATTTTTAGCCCCCAAGGAGATGAGATTAGTTTAGTCGCTAATGAACTTTGGTCCCCAGCACAGAGTAATTACGATGGAACATAAGGACAGCTTCAGGAGCATCAGGGGGATTTTTTTCAAATGCAATTTAATCTCCCCTCTCCCCATTTACAGGTCAGCTTATTAAAGTTGAGAGTTCTTGGTAGATAATTTCTGTGGAGGGAAAAAATTATATCTTTGAATAAGCTAGGGTTAATTTGATTTGACAAACATTCTGAGTTTCACTTGTGAAATATAATATTGTTATAGAGAAAATAAGAATAATATGAAAACTAATTGTCCTTAGCTAAGTTGGCCTGAGGGTCATGTACACCAAGATATATAGGGTTACATGGTAAAATGTGGCAAGTATTATCAGGGTAGTTATAAATAAAATTTTTAAAATGTGTGTTCTTCATACAGGGTGTCTTTGCTTCTCATACTGTTTTAAAATACTATAGCAATTCCTATTTTATAGAAAACAAATAAAGTAAATCAGATATACAAGCTTAAATTATCACATGGTTTCTCTTATAGGAGAAACCCAAGTTTCTATTTAGAAACTATTTAGACAAAGAGCTAAATAAAAGATAATAGGACACAGGGAGATAGATCTTCCTCAAAGAGAAAGTGGATCTAGAGTTGGAGGGAGGGAAGCAGAAAGGAGGGATAGAGGACGAAAAAAAGAATTAAGACATGTTATGTGCATGTACCAGCTCCACATAAGGAATGTACATGTTATGCACTACACATAGGGACTAATGAAAAATTTACAAAGGAAATGAAACTGTCTTATGGCAGGGAGGTAGGTGGAAAAGCCCAGGATTTCATCCCAAGTCATTTAATTCCTACTATCCCACAGTGCTTTAGTAAGTGGTAGGGAGAGACAAATAGTAAAATATTTCATAGAGAACACAACATGAAAATAGGCCTTGAAAGATAGTTGTCATTTCAAAAAGGTGATCACACAGAATGGAGGCATCAGAGAGCTGTGGACTTGAGTGGAAATTTAAGCTTTGAGGATGGATGAAATTTCAAAGGGGAGAGAAGAGCCTGGGAAGAACTCCATGAATGGAGGCAGAGATGGGAAGGAAGAAGAAGAGACAGGAAAGGGACAGGTATAGAAAAGCCTAGCTAGCAACTGTAAGGTTACCTAGATTGTGAGATGGCCAAGAAACCAATGTGTATTCATAAATCAAGGCAAGGAGCACCACAGTAATTAGCATCATGTGGAAAATGGGTGGAGACTGATGCAACTCTGGGAACTTTTTAATTTGAGATCCCTGAATGGGTTTATATGAGTGATGGTAAGGCACAGAAGATAGATATGGTTACAGGAGGAAAAAGGGGAAGGAGAAGACAGGAAAATAGACTACCTTTTCAAATAGTTTGGAATGGAAGGGAAGGGCTGATGGTACACCTTTGTATACTCATGACCTCAAGGAGGATGACTGATTTGGATTGCCTGTGGTGACACTTGATAAGAGCACATGCCCTGAGCTCTGTCTCCATGTGTTCAAAAGAGGTTGCCATCCTCAAGAAATACAGTCTCTCTGAGGAGCAAAAACCAAAAACAGTGTCTTCTTATGATCTGATGGACATTGTTGCATTGCAAAGGGGGCTAACAGGTTGTGGGAGCAGCTTGTGCAAACTGGGGAACTCAGAGGCTTCTGAAGAAAATGCCAGTTGGACTGAGACATGGGTAGGAATTATGCAGGCAGATGAGAAAAGTCCTCAAAAGACTCAGAAGTATGAATAGCATGTCTGTTTAGTTAGCCAGTAGAGGTGAGAATTAAACTAACATGGGGGTAATATGAGCTGTGAGCTGCAGTTGAAGAGGGTCAGGGGATGGACCTGGTTATAGGAGGACTAACATGGCACATCTGGTTCTTGGACTTTCTTCTACAGAAAGTGGGTAGCTACAATTTTGTGCTACTATGGAGCTGTTTGGCTGTTTTAGGTAGTTACAGAGACTGTTCTCACTGGTGTGAGCTGCGTGGGTGTCTGTGTAGGGATGAGTTTGAAAGCAACAACCCAGGTAAGAAGTCATGACCTGAGGAAGTGGGTTTGGAGAAGGCAGGTAAAACTGGTTTTCATTTGTGGCTGAAGTTAGGGGTGGAGGACATTTGGGGGCATAGGGGCCTCCTGAATTCTGTCTCAGTTTACTGGAAGTGCTTTTATGGTCTACTACATACCATCTTCCTGTCTAAAATCTGACATTCACAGATGACTGAAAACAGGGTGTAGTCTGAGGCAGAAACCAAAGTTCTATATAGTGAAAACAAAGAGGAAAAATGAGAGAAAGCAATAAGGAGAAATGAAGAGACCAACAATTACTTGTGGTGGCAACCTATTGTCTTTATTTTTTAGAGAAAAAAATGAAAAAGAAAGAGGATAGAAATAATATAAAATTGGAAAGAAAAACCAGTAAGAAATCCCTAGTTGACAATTACATATTTTCCTCCTTGAAGTAGTTGTTCAAGTTACAAAAGTAAAGCATACAAAGTAGACATTTAAACAGTTAAACTTTTTTTTTAAAAAAAGTTTAAACTTTTTTTTTAAAAAAAGTTTAAACTTTTTTAAACTTTAAACTTTTTTAAACTTCCTGGTTCCTTGTTATTTTTAAGAGATCCTTCCTTTCATGATCATACATTGCAAACCTATCTTCAAGTTTTAAAAGTCTGTCTTTAGTTTATTTTAAGAAGTTTTGCCAGCTTTCAATAGAGTTTTGAATTTCCTAGTATTCTCTTTGGATCTGTTTCATGTATTCTAGATTTTGTTTATATTCTTCATCAAAGGCTTCTCTCCTTTCTCTGGGTTTCTCCATTCTTCCATTTGTGTCTTCTTGAGAAATACCCAGCATTTCTTTTATTAATCTTCTTATATCTTGCTTCACCTGAGTTAGAATTTCAGATTTAAATTCATCGATGAGGTCATGGAAGTATTTCTTTATTTCCGATGAGGCCGTGTCTGATAC
>PVLA01001733.1:0-211533 GCA_004027455.1 Hydrochoerus hydrochaeris | reverse complement strand
CCTCCCCTGTCTGCTGTTGATCTGTGAGGTGCACGCGGGGGTTGGGGGGCGGTGTGGGCCAGCCCCTCTCCTCTCAACCAGTGAGTGATTTCAGCACGTTAGACTATGCCCTGCGGATGTCATAGGTTCGGGACAACCTTGTCCCTGGCTATTAGGTCCCTATCAGGTTCATGGCCCAGCCCAAGCAGATCCCACCAATCCACTTTGGCTAGGAGCCCCCAGCTGAAGCCACCTCAGCTGTTGATTCAAGCCTGACTTGCCCAAATCAAATATGTCATCCTGCTGGTGATCTCACTCTGGGGAATCCAGTTCCCAGCACTCACCAAAATCAGTGCAGCTCTGCTCACCATCTCCACTCCCTGTTGCAGTGCCTCCTCCCACCAAGGGTCTCAAGCTCAGCAATCTCCTACTCTCAGCAGGGCCATGACCCCAGCTTGATCATGAGTCGCCAGACTCCAAGACATGCCCAGCACAGCTACCGGAGCATGCCCAGCTTCAGCCCTCTGTCCATGCTTCTTCTTTTTTTTTTACCTTTTTTTCTTTTTCCTCAGTTTCTTCCTCAGTCGTGAGAATTCCTCTCCTTCCATCCAGTCCTCTCCATGGTGTCAGATTCCAGCATTTGAGTTGTTTCTCTCAGAGAGGCTCTCTATCGTGCTACATCTCCATTGGCCATCTTGGATCTCCACTTATCTTTTGATTTCAGTTTTCTGGCAATATTTTTCCATTTCCTCCTTATGTCATTTTTAAACTCCTTTAGAAATGTGGATATTGCTTTGCTGGAGTTATCATGGTTGACATGAGAAAAGCTTCTGAGAAGTGAGCTCTTAGAAGCACCATGACAGTATTCAAGTATTAGCTTAGATGTTTTAATTGCATATCTATTAGGAGCAGAGGAGATAAAACTTTGGGGAATGCGGCAGAAAGTTTGAGAAGTAGTAGGAATTCACTAAGTATGAAGGCATGTGAAAGGAACCACTCAGCACAAATATAATTAAATGGACTCCACTTAGTGTTTCAGTTAGATTGGTGAATATTTCCTGTTTCTTGAAGCAAGCAGGCAATTTGCTCATTTGCCTGAAATCTTGGGGTACTAATAAAGTCAGAATTGGGTACTTATTATTTCTGCAGCCTCTTTTGTTTTGACGTATCCCATGACACAGGATATTTTGAAACCTCGTTATCATTCTGCCTTTTCTCTTTTAGTCCAGGGAAGCATCTTCATAGAACATAGATAGCTTTCCAGCACTGTGCCTCCCCAGCAGACCACTGATAAGATATGGAGGATTAGCCTTAACCCAAAAGGATTTGCTTCTTCCATAATTAGGAAAATTACAAATGGCCACGAAGGAAACAGAATGTGCCTACTTAACCCTATTCTTGAATTTGTTTAGTTAGGAATCTGGAAGCACAGTTAATTATATAGTTTCATGATAATAGTTTTTCAATAACTGATATTCATATGTTTAATCAGTGATTCACCGAATCCTGGTGGCTGATGGACCTGGATTTACTCCATGGAATGTCTTACATGGTGTGATTGGATGGACTGCCTACTGTGAGTCCAAGACATGCTAGGTTTAATTAGTGTATTACAACTTGAATTTATCCTACCCTTGATGAAATTTAGAGGAGGTGGATTATGTTTTATACTTCAAGGGTTTTTTTTTTGTTTGTTTGTTTATTTATTGGTACCTGGAATCCAACTCACAAGTTGAGCTTGCCAGGCAAGCTCTGTGCTGCTCAACTATATCCAGATCCTACTTCCCCTTTAAGGTTAATTTAAAACAAAATCTTAAAATTTTCATTTAGGAAACATTGTACTGAATGCACAAAGGAATTCTGTTTTTATGGGGACTAAAACATTTAGGGTGAGTGCTCTTTAAGGAAAAGACAAACTTACAAAATCATGTATAAAGTATTTATTTAAATATTCTTTTTAATAACAAGATGGAACTTTGAAAAATTATTAATACGTGAGAAAAATTTCTCTCCTTTTCATAACTTCTTTATTTATAATGACATGTACATTGTTAGAATCATAGTTAAATTTGTGTTTTCATTGTTTGATCAATTATGCATGCCTATGTCTTATAATCTAAGTAGCTACTTTTTTTTTTTTTTTTTTGTGGTACTGGGGATTGAACTCATGACCTTGTGCTTGCCAGGCAGGTGCTTATGCCACTGAGCTAAATCCCCAGCCCTAGAATCATAGTTAAATTTGGGGAAGTTTCTTTGGATTTCTTCCATAACATGCTTCAGCATTTTAGATGTTTTAAATTTGCTAGTGCAAAGGCTAATCTTCAACACCTTTGGAACTGATTATACTTGTTAGCCAGTTTGTTACCATAACTGTTTCTCATTTTTACTGATTTAAAGAAAATGACCATGCAAACACATTGCTGGGATCTCATCTAAGCCCTCAAAAGGAGCCCAGGCTGTGAGGGATCTGAAAACTTAGGTTCCAGAGTTTCATGCTAAAATCATCTCTCATCTGACAGCATCATCATTTTCCACTTAGTCTCTCCAAACAGCATTATATTCCCCAGTCCAGAGAAATAGCACAAACTTTCATACTTATAGTCAATAAATCATTTGAGGAGAAAGACTTTTAGTGATCCTACCAAGGTCTGTCTGTCTTTCTTTCTTTCTTTCTTTCTTTCTTTCTTTCTTTCTTTCTTTCTTTCTTCCTTCCTTTCTTTCTTTCTTATAAGGCATGGCCAATTCTTATCTCTTGGTTTAACCAGCATACAATGGCTTATTGTAAGACTATTATGTTTATGTTAATATCTTTGTATCTATTACAAGCTTTAATTTATCCCTGATAGCTTGAAGGAAGACTAAATTCTCTCCTTAAGAACATGAAAATATTTTTTAAAGATACTATCTTTTATGGTATGTCTTTCATAGTGTACTGACTAGATTAGTAGTGGTCATCTAAAATAAAAGTAATTTTAATAGTATATAGTTAAATAAAAATACAGTATGTATAAACAATAATCTTATACCGAGCATCCTTAACATTGTTAAATGTTATTTCTAAGTCCTAAAGGGAAGCTTGTTATTTAAGAAAGATCACAGGACAGATATATAGATTCCATTACACTCTATGCCTTTCTGTTAAATTGATCGAGACCCATTTCACTGCGTTAAACATTAGTTTTGTTAAGTATACCTGGGCTGCCCACCCTCATGTCTTCCAGCCCTTCTGCATGCACAAAGCCTGCAACCTAATCATGTCACTTTTGATAAAATTTAATTTGGATTTTTTTCCTAGTAAATGCTGTCTGGTGGCAGTTAAATAGAATTTAATTTTTTAAACAATCCACAAGATTCAATAGAGCTTAATTATCTGATTTGACTTGGTAAAACTTGGCAGAAAGTCTAGACATTGTAAGATATACCTGCACTTGTCTTGGATAAAAGTTTAGTTAAACAGAGGTCAGAATTCAATACAAGGAAGGGGTAAGGGGAAAATTCCTATTGTAAAATTTATTTGCATATTTAGTTAGAATTTTACAAACACAAGACATGTCCCATTGAATTTGCACATAAAATCAAAATTAGGTTCTCTTTTATTTTTATATTTTATTACAAACTTAAAATGAGTGTGTGAATAACTTGACAATCACCTTTTTAAGGGGCAGTTTAAATTGATGAGGTATTTTTCTCAAATTTGATCTCTGGACCAGCATTTCTTAGTGTTTAGAGTAGGCATAAATAACCCAGGGATTTTATGAAAAGTACGGACTGTGATTTCTGGGGCAGAACGTGCAATTTTGCATTTCTAACAAGCTCCTGAGCAAGGCCGGGCTGTCTGATGACTGACCTTAAGCAGCAAGGTGGTAGATCAGCGATGGCGTCCTCAATGATAGGAACAGTCCACTGTGGCACAGTGCCACAGGTTTGGCACCACTGCTAGATCATGCAGTGAAGATACTTGAGTTTGGATATGGCTGATACTATCAGCACTGTAAATGTGCTGATTATAATATTTAAATAAAATCACTTCTCAGTTGTAGAATGGGTTCACATTGTTTTGTTACCTCATTTTTGTTTTCATGTCCTATAACATCATGTACCTTATGCTTGCTTGATCACTACCCTTGGCAAAGCCAATTACCTTGATAGTCTAGCACAAGCAGAGCATAACCAGAGTTGTCTTTCTTGTAATATTTTCCCAGTCTTGTTACTTTCTCACTCAAAGTTTATTCTCCTGAGCTCTCTTCTCTGATTCCTCTGACATTCTCCTGGCCCATTCTGTGAACAGTTATACCTGTGTCTCTTTTTTTCTTTATTAAGAAAAGTGATCATCTCACTGTCCTTCCCATCAGCTGACTTTATTCCTGAGTCCAAAGCCTGCCCATGCAGTCCTCTGACCTAGAATGCTCCCACTTGTTTCTCCTGTCCTCCAGTCAGTCTTGCAGAATGCTCTGTCCTGCACATATAGATGCTTATCATTGGACATCCTCAGAATCCTTTGAATGGTTTGGTGTAAACTGGAAGATATTCTTCAGCTTCTTTGAGCACATTACTGAAACCTAACACTGGTGCCTATTTACTCTCCAAGCTTGTTTCTTTTAGACTCTGTATCAAGCAATTTCCATGATGTGACAGTGAAACACTTGTCTTAACACACATCCTGGGATGTGACACCACCACAAATATCTCAACTAATAAAGCTCTGAATTAAAAGCCATAGCATTAATAGATAATTAATGTGTAAAGTAAAAGTTTTGATTTAGAGAAAAGGAGGCAGTTAGACAATTAAATACCAATCTGAAGAAATTTTCACATCAGGTCAATAAACTAAATATTAACTAACAATTAGTACCTCTGTTGAGTTATTTAGTCAATAGTGAAAAATGCTTTATATAAGTCTTGCAGAATATTTGTTAGAGAGTGACATGATATATTTTTATACTTTTACCTGTTACTTAGAGTTTTGGCACACATAGCAAGGTGGTAAATATGCCTAGATGTATAGCAGGAAAATGTGGTTAACCCAAAGCAGGGTCTCAGTGAAATTCTGAATAAGGGTGAGGCAAGGTGGCGATGACCTGCTGAGACTTTGGTCACCTGGCTTTATTGGGTTGTTGTTTTCTCTAACAACCACCTTAGAGGAGGTCCTTGGGGGGTGACAGAAAAATCTCCTGTGTGATAAGAAAACTTCCTGTGTGACTTTGTGGTAGAAAAACAATGAAAAAATGCAATCTGGAACCACATTATGTTTTACAATTACTAGAAGAATGGGTAATCCTTGTGCTCCTCTTTGAATATTACACTTAGGGGAGTGCAAGAATTCCAGTAAGGTAACCCTTGACATTGAAACTTGGAATTTTATTTTCCAACTTCCAAAAGCCCTTGGTGTCAGTGTATGTTTTTCTATACTGGTGTGCCCACTTGTCAATGTGGCAAGGACAGGAGATACATTATATTTCTCTAGGCAAAAAGATCTCAATATATGTGGTACTCTACAGACAGCCCAGGATCAAAATCTCACTGGTCCTCTTAGTAACTGTTTGACCACATATTTTAAGCCTATCTGAGCCCTAATTTTCTTCTCTCTAAAGTGATGATAATAATAAATGTCCACCATAAAAGGTTGTTGTGAGGATTAGTTGAATAAAATTAAAGTTTTGATTTAGAGGAAAAGAAATAGGAAGTTATTAATTCAAAGGAATTAAAGGTAAAGTCAATAAGATCAGTTACTTAACAGAAAACTATAATATAGTGTTATTTAAATACTGCTGTTGGACTATTTAAAAGAACTTCAGTGTCTAGCAAGTAGAAAGTATTCTATGCATATTAATTATTGCAGTAATCATGGATACTGCTATGAATTTGAGAAAAAAACAGGGATGCATCTTTAGAAATTATTGAATTCATGCAAAATGCTTAAAATAGTGCCTGCTATGTGTGTGTGCTGAATAAATATTAGTTGTTGTTATTGTTGGAGTCACTACTATCCAAATGGTAGGGCTCAGCAAGCATAAATACATCACAACAAATATTCCAAGGGATAAAGGCAGGAAATATTTGTGGATTATGTATCTTTTATCTGTTTGAATAATTATTAGCCTGTTTGACTGATACCTTTCTGAGGATTTTCTTTTCTAAACCACTAACCACTTACTTCTGCTGTTGAGGTATTTTTAATGGCCAATGATTTTTATTGCACTTATAATTCCATTTAGAAAATTGTCAGTGTCTTCTACTTTTCCAAAGCACTGTCCCAACTGACCATCACTTAATTAGTCAGCTCTATAAACATCACCTGTGGGCCTTATCTATGTTACATCTTAGATGTTAGTTTCAAGTGTGCAACACTAGTCATTTTTAGTTCTCTAAAGTACTAACTAGAAGAAAATATTATGGTATGTTAGATCAGGAAAAGAATCTTTGGGGATTACTTTCTTCAGTATTTTAATTGTATAAATTTTAATTGTATAAATAAGGACATATGGCTTGCCTGTTTTCACCTAGCAAATTAGAGGAAAGTCTAGGCAAAAGGCTTAACTAAAATTTATCCTGAGTATTGTACACAAAGCATCCATTAATTTCAGATTGTTTCAAGAGTAAAAATCAGGGCTAAGGATATAGCTCAGTGGTAGAGTACTTGCCTAGCATACACAAGGCCCTGAGCTCACTTCCCAGCACTTGAGCAAGAGAGCCCTTGGAAAAATGGCATTTGTGACAGAACCTAAAAGAAAAAAATGCTAGCATATTGATTGTTTGCATCCTAAATTTATAGATTGCTATTCTGTTTCAAATATAGCCACAAATAAATTGAAAAAGACATCTCTTTAATTGTTGTCAAACACAATATCTGTTTTATAAGTGCTTTTAATGTTGAAGGGTACAGAACAAATACCTAGGCAAAAATGTAACAATCTCAATCCGAATGAATGTTTTCTCTCTCTCTCTCTTTTTTTTTTTTGATAAACATAACAGAGTATGTGATTATCCTGCTCTCCCTCTTCATCATTTCTTTGTGGAGTGGGGTGGGCGGATTGACAAGAAGCCAGAGCCTGATTTATGATGGGATATGAGGGAGAGCTCTTTCCAGGCCTGTGGGCCTAAAACGAGGTGCAGCACCTCCCTCCCTGCTGGACTCTGCTCTCTGTGATCTGGGACTCCTCCAGTCTCTGTTTGCCTAATTGCAACTTGTGCTTATGCCCTCCAGTTCCCACTGGCCCCTTTGATGCTTTTCAGCAAGTCCTCTCAAAGCAGCAGGACAAAATGGAAAGGTAAGCAATCACTTCACATAAAAGAGGGCAGCCAAACCCAGGTGGGCGCCCCTGCTGAGATGCTCCCTTCTGAAGCTGTGACCACACAGCCTAAGAAAACACTGCCACTGGTTCCAGCAAATGAAATTTACAGTCTTGTTAGCCTGCAAGTCACAGCATCCATTTCACAATACAAAATAAATTTAAGGTGGCCATATTTAAAAAAAACATTATTTTCCCAGATTTCTCTTTTAGTTTTCTAAGGACTGAATTAGATTTTCTCCCTCTCTAATTATAGCCTCATCCTCAATTTAAAAATTTTGTTTTATTTATTTTTTTCATGCTTGTAAGTCCACAAAGTCATATTGTCTAATGATTAGACCAGGATATAGCTCAGTGGTAGAGTGCTTTTCTAGAATGCATGGAGTCCAGGGTTTGAGCCCCAGCAACACACACACACACACACACACACACACACACACACACACACACACACATTCTCCCTCTTCAAACAAGGGCCCTTAACAAAAGGCCATGATAGGAAATATAATTTGCCCTGGATAGTTCACATAAAAGAGCACAGTGCTGAGGAAACTGAGGCAGATGGGGAGTCACTCAGAGACTATTAACTGGTAGAAGATGTTCCTGTCTGCTTAGGCCTAAAGGGGCAACAGTCACTGTACCTGAGATACTAGTCACAGAGGACAGAGTGCCCAGCAGAGCTGTTGTGCTCAAACTTGTCTATTCACTGGAATTATCAGGAGGTAGTTTAAACACCCTGTCACCTGGGTTCCATACCTGGGATTGTGGTTTAATTATTCTTTCAAGATTTGAAAAAACAAAACAAAAACTGCCCAAGTAATTGCAATACAGAACAAGGGGCTTAGGTAATGCCTGTACTCCATATGATAGGAGAAACTGGTGGGCTCAGAGCCTACAACAATACTCCACAAACACCTCTGCCCCTCTTCTCCAAATGAATTAGAAGTAAGGGCAGATACACACTCCCCTCATCAGAATGGCTCACTTAGCTGTTTTGGTATTGAGCAGGACACCCTTCTAATGAAAACATTTTCTAAGGTGCTAGTACCATTGGGAACTTCTTTACAGAGGTCTTCCTGGCTATTAATTGCTTTCTGGCTGCTGGACAAGCAGAATCCCAAGGTGCACCAGGACATACATACTTATCCTGCCATGACCTAAAGTGCTGATGGGAGCCATGGACCACAGACTTGCAAAGTAAATTAGGACATCAAAGATCATGCTATTTTGATGATGCTGGTATTGAACCCAGGGCCTGTGCAGTGAATTATATCCTTGACCCTAATTTATTTATCTATGTTTGTGTTTATTTTGAGACAGGGTCTCATTAAGTCACTAAATTGGCCAGGCTGGGCTTAAATTTGAGATCATCCTGCCTCACCCTTCCAGAATGCTGAGATTACAGATGGGGCCACCATGCCTAGCTGTAGAGATTATTCTGTTAAAAATAAATAAATCGAGATAAGAGCAATAATCTCACTTAGGCTACCCCTTCCCATTTTTCTGACAGATGACGCAGTCCTAATAAGCACAGAATTTTAGAAGCGGACAGAAGTGAACATTAATATCAGCACACACACTTCAATGTGGGGTTCTGAGCCAAGAGTCATATACTCCTGCTAGGGATCCAGACCTCGACTGAAAGAACAGTACACATATGCTGATGCGTGTGCCCTTCCTCCTCTTTCACAGAGAACATGGGCAATGAGTATATATTTAGATTCACCCTGAAGGAACACTGACCTTCCTAATGAGCGCAAAATCTTCACTAGCCTCTTGTACCAGTTCTAAGTAGACACAAAGTACCAGCTTCCCCTCTACCTATTTCTTTTACTATTGCCTCTCAGTTCACCATGCCCCTGTAGGAAGAAACACAAGATTCCTGAAGGGTGTGAACATTTCCTGAGTGGTGCTTGTAGTTTTGTGTAATGCAGCACATACCTGGGGTCTCTGCACAAACAGTGCTTATATCACATTGTGTGGATTCCTCATCTTCTGATTTCCTCCCAGGCCAAACCAACAAAAGCCTATTCCATCTCTATAGTTCAAGGAAGGCAGGGGGACTGGGGAATGAAAGAATATTTCTCTTGGCTGTTGTGAATGTGACTGTCTTATAACAAATTATTTTAACTGAATAATTTACAATGCATACTACAAATAGTATTTGACCAGTATAACAGCACAAAAGGACACTGGATTTTAGAACCTAGGAGTGAGGATAGAGAAAATTCTAGAAAAATATCCATTAGGGAAACATAAGTTTCCAGACTGGGAAAAAGAGAAAAGACATATTAGGCTAAATATATAGAATTAATAACACATATGAAGTGTATAACATTTGTTAGATACTAAGCACTTACCAAGCACTTCACATCTATTTTTTGTGCAGAACAACCAATTAAATAGAAACTATTATTTTTTCCATAGCATAGATAAAAAACAAATCTCTAATAGTTCAAGAAATTTGCCCACGATAATGTAGCTAGACTGTAGCATAAAGCCAGGGTGCAGACTATTTAACCTGCCTCCAAAATCCCAAACTTACTTAAGGGCATGTAGATGACATAGACACAGGAGACTGATAAATAGAAATTATTATTTTCTCCATAGCATAGATAAAAAACAAAGCTCTTAAAGTTCAAGAAATTTGCCCATGATCATGTAGCTAGACTGTAGCAAAGCCAGGGTGCAGACTGTTTAACTTGCCCCCAAAATCCCAAACTCACTTAAGGCCATGTAAATGACATAGACACAGGTGACTGATAGCTACTGTAGTGGCTATCAATATCTTATTCAATATATATTTGTTCTTATCTGTTTCCCACCAGCCATGATTTATCTCATAAAGGAACAGACCTCTTACAGTCTGCATTTCCCAGCTTCCCACCTCTGACTGCTACCTGGGTTGGGTCAGTGGGAGACACTGTCAGATCAGAGGACAGGAGGAACAAGAGGCCATTGGAGGGCTGTTTTCCTTTGCTTCTCTGTCCATAGTATCTCTGCCTCCATTGGATGATCCCTGCTCTGGTTACAGCTTCCAGAATCATCAGGATCCCTGTACTCTGATGATACTCTCTTCTCTGTCTTTTCAGATTCTTCTGGCTTTTCATAATTTATTGTTTCCACAAATGCTTGTTTTAAGTCTTTTTTTCAAGTCTCTTCTTTTAATATTCACTATCTTAAAACTCCGTTATGACTACTAATGATAATAAGTCCACCCCCAAATGTATTATGCAACAAATTTGGATTTACATTTGTGTGTCTATGCTCTGTTTAGCTCTTTTTTTAATGCTCACCTGAAATAAAGCTTCTTTTGCTAACTTTAATTGAATATTATTTTACGATAAGGAAGTGAGCCCAAATCCAACTTTGACTTAATGGTATCACTTTTTCTTATGACATTAAGTGATTTGTAGCAAGTTCTCAAAAAAAAATATGCTTGCAATGCTCAGTTTTTAGGAATCTAGAAAGTAGCCATAATTTTTCCTTTGAATTATTTTTCTTTTTGTTAGTATATGTTTAAACAAAAAGAAGTTGCTATACATGCATAATACATCTCAATTTCTTTTTTTCACTCCCATCTTCCTCCTTCCTTTCCCCTTCTTCTATCTTGTGATCCCTTTCCTCTCTGAGAAAGATCTGACTCCATACTTCCTATTATCTATCTTATATTTTGCTCTGTACTTTAGATTTCTCATATAAGAGACACTATGTGATATTTAAGTTTTTGTATTTGATTTATTTCTCTTAATTTTATGGTCTGAGGTTGCATCTGTTTTCCTACAAATGACTCAAGTTTATCTCTCCTTATGACAGAGTATTCCATTATGTGTAAACACTACATTGTCTTTATCCATTCATCTTTTGATGGGCATATAGACTGCTTCCAAGATTTAGCTATTATGAACTGTGCTGCTATAGACATAGGTATGCATGTGTCACTGTGGTATGTCTTTAAATCATTGTGGAAGATACATAGAAGGGAAATAGCTAGGTAAATTGGAATTTCTAGTTTTAGTTTTTTGAGGAAAGCTCCTTACTGATTTCCCAGTGGTTGTACTAGTCTATTTCCTGACAACAATGTAGAAGGGTTCCTCTCCCCATGCTACCACACCTCACCAGCATTTGTTATTTGATTTCTTGATGATGCCCTTTCTTTTTTGGAGTAAAATGGAATTTCATTGTTATTTAAATTTGCATTTCTCTAATGGCTAATGATGGGATGTTGATCATCAGTCTTTCTTTTGTGCGTGTGCATGAATGTGTGTGTGTGTGTGTGTGTGTGTGTGTGTGTGGTACTGAGGATTGGCCTTGTGCATACTGGGCAAGCAGTCTACCACTGAGCTACATCTGCAGTCTCATCAACCTTTCTTAAGTATATATAGAAATCAACTTGCAAATAGGTCTATAATGTCTGATACTACTTTGATGGAATTTGTTTAATCTATGGTAGAATTCCTGGCAAACCATAGGCACAAAATAACTATGTATTAAATGAATGAATAAATATAAGAACAGTGGAATAGACTCTCTCATAGCCGTACATATTATACTATTATGCATTAGCTGTTTTTAAATGGACTCCCAATTAAGCAGGAAAATGTTAAATCATCCTTCTGTAGGTGAGCTTTGCAGGATGGAACTTGGTTTGAAACACAGGCCAACAACTACATACCATAAGAACCATCAGAACAAAACTCAGAGGCTGACAGTAAAGACTAATGAACCACCTTTCCTTAAGTGATAGCTTCCAAACCATGCTCCCTTCAGTCTTTTGTCTGTCAACTGGCAGAAGATTCAGCAAGTAGCACACTTCATTGCATGCTGAAATTAAAAAACAGGTAATTTAATCCTCACAGTGCTACAGATGAAGATTTTTTAAACTTGCAATTAAAACAACAGAACAGTTTCTGGATGAGTAGGTCTTGGTGATTCATAAGTTAGTAAATGACATGTTCAAATTTATTAAATTGACCTGAGGATAAAAATTGTCCCTCAAACCCCCAATTAATCCGCAATGCTACAGATGTATTCTTTCAGGAACAGTACAATCCCACTATTGTTACAAATTTGGCTATTAATTTTATAAAGCTTTTAGGTGAAAAGTGAGCTTTTCAGAGTGTGTCATAGACTCATATGATAAACGATTCTGGTTTCTGAAAGTGGGTGGGAAACATTCCTGATGTTTACCCAGACAGTAAGCAATTTTGCACATTGAATGTATGTTGGATAAATATGAACTTGCTTCAGGTTAAGGTGTTAATACAATCTTGTCAAGAAGAACAAATCTGAAAAGTACTTAAATCAAAGCTGTTTTTAAAAAATAAAATTATCATCTCTCAGATCATATCATCTTTGTCTAAGAATAATTTTCCCCTGTCTGTAATTTCAGAGTTCTGTGACGTGGAAGCTGCCAGTGTTATGTAACTGAGAGCAATCTAACGTTTGTTATTGTGTGCATTCTTCAGTGGGCTGTGCTTGGGTGGCCCTACTCCATAAAGTTCTAAAAAGCCTCATTCTACTTGTAAATAAATGCTGACTTCCTGGAGAAACCTCATGAATCAAAGCACAATTTTAATAACTACATTGTAAATAGTAGGAATGAGAATGTGGTATTGTTTTCCCTACCTTTAGAAGAAATGCTTTTTATTTATGTCTGATACATACATTATCTTGGTTACTTTTCCCTCATTGCTGGGATAAAACACCTGAAAATCAAAATGAAGGAAGGAAAGATTTATTTAGCTCATTGTTAGTAGTGGTTTCAATCCATAATCAGCTGGCTCCAAGGCAGGGTGGCATGGCACTGGGGCAACTTCAAGATAGCAGCAAGCAAAAGTGGGGAAACAAGCCTCTTTTCTCCTATATTATACACCGGCTGTGACCCCTCCCCAGGGCAGGTATAGCACTCAAAAAAAAAAAATCTCCTTGTCCTCCTTTACGCAGGATGAAGATATTTGCAAAGTAGGGATCCTGGCTCCCTCACCAGCCTCTTAGTTAAAGTTCTAAACTTCTCAAATTGACACAATGAATCAACCATAACTTTTGGAGATGGACACACTTACTAGGTTCTGAGCTTAGTGATAGCAGTGTGGATTTCCTAGTAGAGGGTAGACTGATACTTTTGTCTGACTCAGGTACTCAGAATGCACCAGGTGACACACTCTTTCAAGTGTAAATATTTTAATTAAATATGTTTTATTTACTACATTTTGGAAAGTGAGTTATTAGACAATGAAAGAATCTGAATTCTAATGACTAAGATTCATAGGCACAGGAAAGTTGCTACTGGAAGCAGGATTTCTATTTCTACATGTACCTCTACTTAGTAGATTATTCCATACCTTAACTTTTGATCAACCTCTATTTACATCTGTCTTGTTTATTTATTCCATTTATTACTATCTTAAGATTTCCAGAGGTCATGACATTTCTAGGCAGTTTGACTTATTCTACATGTATCTAGTTCTCCTACACTTTGAGGCCACCATTTTTCTTCCTAACCAAATAAAATGGCATAACTTCCTTTCAAAAGAGTTTGGAGGGTCCAGTATCTTAGCCTTTCCAAGGTATATGAAAAGCCCAATGCTGTGGCGGCACCATTCCAGACCCCTGCTCGGTGGCTGACCATTTATGGTTGCTGGCCTTTTGCTGCTGTCCAGCCACATCTACTATTTAAGATCCCCCACCCTGGGCCATTCAAAATTGATTTTCTCATAATATTAAATGATAGAGTGAAGGATTTTGTGTTATCATCTAAATACAGAACAAGAAATACATTAAACCTAAATGTAAAAACACTTTTCCTAGAAATACCTTAAACGTTCTTTACCATCAGGACATGATCACTGACATTAGTCTTTATTAGGCCCCCAAATCTAACCATATGGAGAGAGTATGTACACTACCTGCCTGTGTCTTCTTCCAGAGTCCCACTCCCTACCTTTAGGAATTACAATAGCAATAATAATTATTTTATTTTGCAGAAGACTTGAACTCTCAAACATACTCCATGATAGAGTTAGGGGCCCCAGTTTGTATACCTGAAAAGAACCACTCTCTACTTTTTCTATCTACCATACTCTGTCTTCATCAAATAACCTTTCCTAAGTGCTTCTTACATACTTCAACAAGATGTGCTCCTATCTGATTTGCACTTGACACTATTTTATACATCTTAGCTGATTTTCATCTTTCTTGTCCCTTTGGTACTGACAATCATACTGCGAGCCCCTTGTCTTTTATACTTATGCTCTTGCATGCATTGTATGACATAAAATATGGCACACAGTAATGCCAGAATATATGTATTAAACTAATACATGTATGAATAGTTTCATTCTTAACATTCACTAGTAAACCATCCTGATTATTGTTTAAATATACAGAAAAAAATGAGTTCTTCATTAACTAGATTTAACATATGTCATCTGTATTCATAAATCCTAATGAACATAACCTTTGGGCTAACAGAAAAGTATTTCACTAAGACATTAAGAAGAGGATTCTTCCATGACAGTATTCACTTGACCTATCTTTTAGAATGCTCAGACTGGTTCACTCATGTTACCATTAACGAATTTGAAATTCAGACATAATGTGAACACATATGGATTTGATGTTCAACATGAACTTATTTTTCTTCAATTAAACTATTCAAAAGAAAAAAATCACTCAGAGGAGACTGGAAAGGCTATGGGATGAGACACTGTTATAATGTCGCTACACTTGATTGGAAAAAGAAGAGAAATGAGTCTGCTCTCATGGAGAAATGTCTCAGCACTCATGGAGAAATGTCTCAGAATATGATGAGGTTATATTATTCTTTCATCAGACCTGATCAGGTTAATTGTGGTATCCACTGAATACAGCTAATTCAGAAGATAATTGATCATTGTGCCTCTCTGTTTTTAATTTTTAAAGCAATTTGATGCTTTAAAAAATAAGACACAGAAGCCTAGTTATTTTCATAACATCAGTTGATGAAAACCAAAATATGAAAATGATTTTAAATACACCTGCATTTGCAAATAGGCAAAAGTCCTTGAAAGTCATTTTTAAGTTCCTTTGAAGCCAGAATGTGTATTTACATTAGTGTTTCCTTTTTAAATCTCAAAGGAACTAAACTTAAAAATCCAACTTTTGGCTCCTTTTGGCCTTTTAAGAGCAGAGCACACATTGCATCTTTGCTTAAAATGAAAAATACACAAGCTGTGAGCTGACTAGAGCAAAGTGAGGGAACACATTTCTGTGACTTGTAGCATGCCCAACACTGCCTTGAGACACAAGATCAATTTACTTTCAGGTGTTGTGGCAGAAGCTGGGAAAGAAACAGTGTATCTCACAGAAGTGTATCTCTCACCGGTGTGATATGAAAAGATATGTACATCTTTCCTCAACCCCAGTTTGGTAGTAGATGGGCATGGAAGCCAGGCTATATCTTCATTGCCAGTACAGCCTATGATCACTTGGCATACTAAAAAATTACTTTTATCTTCTTCTGCTTTTTATGTGACAATTCAAAAAGCATTGTTTTCTTCCTACTTTTCACATCCTCCTCTTCCATGGTGGTGTAAGTGCCACAGAGTTAAAGCAAGTATGACAGTGATCAATGAATGCTGATTTGAATATAAAATCTATGGCCATTTGAAAGAGAAACCTTCAGGAGCCCATGTAATAAATCCCTGGGGAATTTAAGAGAGATGAACTGTATCTAATTGCATCTGACATAACTAAAGCACACAGATCTCTCTGAAGAGTGTGCAGGCAGATTCCCCTGATCCTCTGCTCAACACTATTCAAAGTTTAGAATAGTTTGTGCATTTAGCTAATCAATTGCTGTGTGGTCAATCTGCCCTCATACTCCCTTTAATGGCTAGTAATAAGAAGCCAAATTTATAAGATTATATAATTAAGGATTTTAGAGACAAACTGAAAAGATTGATAGATCTATCCATCTATCAATCTTTGGTTTGGAATGTCATGGTTATTCTACCTGAACTTGGATTCAGAAAATAAATACAACTATCACCATAACTAGGATGAGTTTGCTGAGCCAGCCAGAGTGGCCTTTAGTTGCTGGGAGCTACTGCTCCCTAACTTGGGCACCTGCAAACACAGCAGCCTGTCCCTGCCTAGGTGGTCTTGAAAGGCTGGAGAGTTGTGTGGTTCCTTGGGACCCTGTCACAAGCCTGAATAATGCTTGTCTGTATATTTTTGTAAGAAAATCCAGGTGAAGAAACATAGTTTTTGTTTTGTTTTTTAACAATTTTTAAAATCATGAATGAGAAGATACTGCAATGGAAAGGAAAACAGTAATTGCTGGTAGGACCCTTGTCAGAAGAATTTTCCACTATCCTGTGCTAAAATTTGGTGGCTTTATAAACCCTCTTGTCATGGGGTTGGCCATACTAAATTTCACACAGAGAGACACTAAGCACTGAGTTCTAAACTCTACTGTCTCTGTGGGCTTAAGTATCAAGTTTCAAGTGGCAGCCTTGGTCTTTAGGTCTAAGGAGCAATAGTAAAAGCGGGTCAGTCTTTTCACTGACAAGGCACTTGACCTTTTTGTACCTCAGTGTCCTTAACAGAATGAATCTCACTGTTGTTATATCACAGGTTTATTGCTGGGAATTGAATGAAGTAATCCATAAACTCCAAGCTGGCAGCCTATACATGGCCTCCTCAGCAAGTCAGGGGTGGCTTTCACAAGATTCAGTTTAGGAACCAGGCGGTGAGAAGATGGGTCATATTCTGACTTGATTTCTGTGCTTACAAGCTTTGGAATTGTCTCAAGTTTGTCTGTGTTCTGGAATCATATTTTAGTGCAGTGGCTACCTCTTATGTTTGAGAGCTATGCAACATCTTGGGTTCTAGATGAGATCCTCCTCGCCTTTTCCTGGAGCCAGAGCCCTGTAAATCTTAGTCAAAGGACTTATGGAAGTTCCAGTAATTCTGATTCCATTGAAGTTCTTATTGCTTAAGTTAACTTTGATATTTGCCTGTCTCTTCCTATATTCTAAGGAATAGACTTATGCAATATCAACAAAAAATATTTTTTAAAAAATTACTATAAAAGAGAGATTGCCATTAATCTTACTCCACAATGCTCCCCTTGCTTCAAACATATTTATCCATTATTTCTGCTACATTCTGAGGAAATTCTGGAAGTCTTCTTTTCTGAGTGTCTTTAGTCATGGTGTTATGGCTGGCTAGACGTCCTGAATTTTCTTAAAATGTTTATCTTTCATTGTCATTTTGACTTTGCAGAAGAGCTAAAAATCATACTGTGCTATACACAGTGAATAAGGCAGATGAGGATGCATCTTAGTGTTTTTATGAGCTGCCTTTCCGTTGAGTGGCAGTCAGCAGAAGCATCCACTCTGTCTTTTATCACACCTTGTAAACACACTCATGAAAGAAAACTTCCAAAACTGCTTTAGAAAGTGGCAAGAACATTGGGACAAATGTGCATGAAGCAAGTGTGAATATTTTTCAGAGAGATTAATGGTAATATGTCTTTCACTATGATGATTTTTTAAAATTGAACTTCTCTATATTTTGGTCACTCTGTGTGTATTTATATAATGCTTCTAATGTGCCAAGCTTTACATGTGTTGGCTCATTAAATCCTCATGACAATTCTAAAAGGTGATTATTCTTAAATCTATTTAGAGAAGAGGACATTAGGAGACTTTAAGGAACTTTTCTAAAGCCCTACAAGACCCTGTCATTAAAACAACGATTCTGACTCATGCAGTCTTGCTCATAAACCCACAAATTTAAAGAGTGTGTCATGTGTCCAGGTTATGTCTTGCTTCTGAATTGTGATTGACATGCCAAGCCTTAGCTCAGTCACCAAAGCATGGTGGGGCCTCTGTGAACATTTGCAGTTGGACACATGAATGTGTTTTCTGGACGCCCCTCATACTTGTGCTTTCATCGAAACTTTCTTCCTCTTTATATTATCCATGTTTGGAATTTTACATCCTCATTTTACTAGATATCTCTTTATTTTTGTATGTGTCATGTCCCTACCAGAATATAAAAGATATTCTCCAGAAGGGAAAAACTGTGTTCAGACCTGTTACATAACTACCACAAGAATAGCTGATTAGTTCATGACACATAAAAACCTCTAAAATAACTTTCTAAGCATATCAGAAATTTGGGTTGTTGAGATATATGAGATTTATTCTCCTTTCTAATTTATTCCTTCTCTTTGCTCTTTTCCACCAAATGATCTTTAGTTGAATATTTTAAAGATTAAGATAATATGACAAGCCATTTAAAGTTAAAGCAGATAAGTAAGATCATCCTAAAGAAGCAGAAAGGTGTTTAGACTCTTAAGATGAATAGCTCAGAGTACTAGGACACTGACTCTGGCTCTAAGATATCAGTTCACTATAATTAGGTAGATAGCTTATCTCCACTTTCTTAAGAAAAAGTAGCATTTAGTTTTTTATTTGAAAATAAAATTGTTCTTTCACTGAGCACTGTGGCACATGTCTGTAATCCTAGCTCCGGGTAGACCGAAGCATGAGGATTGCCTTGAGTTCCAGGCCAGCCTGGCTATGTAGTGAGTTCAAGGACAGCCTAAACTACACAGTGAGATGCTGTCTCAAACAAAACAAAACAAAACAAAACAAAACATACAGAAATAGTTCTAGGAACTATACTCAAATCGCACTTGAGAACATAGAGTCTATGGTGGAGAATCTACAGCCTGTGTGTTATTATATCTTTATTTTAAGACAAAAGATGTTAATATAAAGTTGTTTATTCCAATCTAAGACCTCAGTATTCAGCTTTAACTGCAGTGTTGGCACTTTGCTATTAATTAGTGGGTTGGGGGTTGCAGTTTGGCACTCAGCCTCTAAGAGGTCTATCATCACTGACCTTTGTTATAGATGCAGGGTTACCATCCATGTAGGTCTGCATGCTTAAGTTTGTTTGCTTGCCACTGACCAAATGAAGAGAAGTGGAATGGAAGTTTATCCTTTAAGTCTGAGAAAGTCTGGAAAAACCACTTGTCTATAAAAATATCAAACTTTTAAGATTTAATTTAGTTTTTTTTGTTACAATAGAAAATAAAATCACCAACCGCTATGTTATGGTTATATGGAAGTCATCATTTTGACCTCCAACATAGACCATAAATGTTGTGAGAATAGCCACATTTTAGGGTTGGAATGTTTTGGACTTTATTTGCCTTCATTAAAGAGACTACAGGAGCTTCTGTCTCATACATAATGATGACAATGTGCTTCTCTTTCCCTTATACTGCTTACCTATTCATTGGCCTGACATATTTTTAAATACTCCAAAAGAGTTATAATCTTTATTATATGTTGGGTATAAAAATATGCAACTACCTTATTTCCTAAAAAGACTGTAATTACATTTAAGAAATGCTAGTAATAGCTCAAATGGGTAAGTCTAAATTAACTGCATGAAAAACCAAGAGACATATCTAACCTTTTTTAAACTCTAGGGCATATATGTAATTTGAACATTATGTCTTCAGTGAGGGTGTGTTTTCTTCCTTTTCAATGAAAAGCGTAATTAGGATGATAATAGAAATAATACTAAGGCTTACCACAGTGTTTGGCTAAGGTTTGCCAAGGTGATTTGTAGCTCTGCAGTAAGCTTGTGGACTGATGTCAGCTTTAGAAGTCACTGAGTTTCATACCTTTTCCCCCCTGCACTTTCTCTTTCTCTAATAAAACTACTTTAATCTCATCCACATTTCTGGACCTGACTACCAGCACTTAAAATGAACTGTCTATATCCCAGTAACTTAAAAAAAAGTAGTTCAAATAAAAGCAAAGAGTTGTTGAGTTGTTTGCTCTCTTTTCCCACCTGACTGGATCTGTCACATACATGTACTGGCCCCTGACATGAAGCCCTGATATTGATCTGGAACCTTATTGATTTCTAACTTAATATAAAGATGGTGTCTACCAATAACTTAGGCAGGTCCAGAGGCACTCACTTAATCTCCTTTTGTTCACTTACAAAATGAAAAGAATGTCTTTACTAGCGTAACTATTAAAGGGTTCCGGTATACTTTACTCCAAGCTGAACTTTGGAATCTGATGAAATACATTTTTAAGAAAGCTCCTGGCTTTGATATATTAATTTGGGATTGGATTTCCTCCAGTGGTTCAAACAAAATGAAAGCATGATCTTAAAGTATTATATTGTGTTCCTTCCTTTGTTAATATGGATCAGAATTAACTCCTTCCAAGATCATCCCAAAGTATTATTGTGCCCCATGCTCAAAGGTATTCTATTTTTCTGTGATCTTCCACTGAGTGTAAATTACTCTGTGATTCTACAAGAAAATAAAAAACAGGATAATATCTCTTTTCATTGCCTTTCTTTTTTTGGTTAACAAACTACCCTAAAATCATTGGTTTAAAAACAATAGCAATGACTTTTGGTCATAAATCTGCAATTTGGGCAGGACTTGAGTGAGAGATGTGCCTTGCTCCATGAAGTATCAGCTACAGTAGCTGAACTAGTCTGGAGGGTCCGTTTCAGAGATTTTCCACTTACGTGGACAGTCACTGCTTGGCGACAGAGAATGCAAGTGGGTCTGTCATCCAGGGTCATCATCTCCTCAGAACCTGAGGTGCCAGTCTTTCTTTCTGGTTCAGAATTATATCCACCATGTTTGGCTGGCCAAAGACAACACAAATGATGCTGAAATCTAAAAAGAGAGACTATTGGGCCATGCTTCTTATTGGCGGGAAAGTTAAAGAATGTGGGCATGTTTACACTACCACTTTATTAATAGATATCTATTTACCCAAGAAAGCAACTTGGGCTGCATCTATGACCCTTTCTTATCTCTGATTATTCTTTAAATGGTCCAGTCTAGAAGTACATCTGATAGTTATCTCATATAACTTATAATTACATAATTTGACCATATTACTTATATCATATCTATATATAAATATCAATTACTGAGTCCTTCTAATTGGTCCCAGAATCTTTCTAGTTCTTGCAAGCATCATCATCACTTCTCTGGTGCTCACATATCCCTCATCCAACTCTGATCTGGTCTCTGCCTCAGTCTTGTTGGTCCCTCTAATCCAGTAGTAATGATTTTTTCTAGTTATAAATGACATCACTGCCCTGATTGAAATTCCTCAAATGTCCTCTGTTATGTAAGGTAAAGTATATGTTTGTTTGTACAGCTCAGAAGTACCTGTGTAATTGGACCCTGCATAACCTGCCTCCTCTTCCCACTGTACCTTTTTCATTTCTTGCTTCTTTTCATTTCTTTGGATAACTACCCAAATCTTAAAGTTCTGCTTCCTCTTCCCTCTGGGTTTTTATTCAGTCTGGTCTTTTTCTTTGAAATACTCTTTTTCTCTTCCCTTCCTTCTCATGGCCCCTCATTCCCTTTTCTTGGATAATTCCCTCTTATTCTTCAGATTTCAGATTAGTTTTCAACTGGTCATTTCTCTGTAAAGCATTTTATGATATCTCATTTATTCAGTCACAGAATACTAATTAAATACCAATGATATGCCAGATACTTCTATAGGCCTTGTGGATACTATAGTGAGTAAAAGAACCTTCTGTCATGGAATTTACTCTTCTAGGTGAAAAGTTTGAAAAGAAACAAGAAAATAGGCAAAATATATAGTATTTGTGATGATACTTAGTGCTAAGTAGAAATAAATGAAGCAGAAGGGCTAAGAGAGTATTGGAGGACAGAGATGTTGAAGCCTTTTTTTTTCCCCAATATCCAGGAAAAATGTCACCTGACTCAGATTTGATTATGGTGAACAGGCCAGATAAGAGGTTGTCTGACAGAAGGATATTCCATACAGAGGAAGAAAACAAGTATAGAGGCTCAGAGATAGCTGTGGGCTGCTGTGTTTAAGGATGCAGCGGTCAGGGTGATTGCAGTGAGCTAGGAGGAGAGCACAGAGGGGACTCTGAGATCAGCAAGGCTTGTAGGTTACTTTTGGACTTTACTGTTTGCCCTAAGCAAGGTGGGAGACAGTTGGAGAATTTGAGAAGTGGAACAACTTGCTCCGATTTATGGTTTAAAAGGTCTTCTTTCCACCTCAAATCCTCTCACATTATCCCCTACTTCTTTATACAACTTTCACCTTTCTTCTTTTCTAGTGTCTGGATTTGATGAGCAGAGATGTTCTGTCCAACTTGTTAATATTTTCCATCACCCAACCCTGTGAACCTGAGATTTTCAATAAGAGTATATTTCATTGCATTGAAATAATGTGTAAATTAAAGCTCATCTCCATGCTAATCTTTAGCTCTTACTTATCGCTATAACTTCTTTAGGTTGATAATAGTAAATCTCAATCCAGAATTGTGGAAAAGAGATAAGAGTCAAAAGTAGTAAAGAGAAAAAGGGAAATTGGACATGGTAGGCTATGTCTGTAATCCCAGCACTCAAGGCAATATGGCAGAAGGGCTGCAAGTTCCAGTTCAGCCTGGGAAACTTAGACCCTTTCTCAGAATAAAAACTAAAAATAGCTGGGTATGAAGTTCAGTGTGAAGGCTCTGAGTTCAGTGGAGCAATCATGGGAGTCTTCTTTAAAGTAAGAAATTCAGTTTTTGTTTCTATCCTGAGGTCTCTAGTGAAGAATTTCATCGACCTATCTGTAAAACCTAGATATGGCCATTGAGTTCTCCAAAAAATTGTCACAGTGGGTCCCTCTTTGACTTCAGGGAGGAGTTGCTTCATTTTGGGACCACTAGGACCATAATAAGGACAGCAAGACAGAACAGCTAGGACACCAGTACGCTTGTTACAAAATGCCATTCCCCATTTATGTCTCTGTGGTTGTTCATGAATATGCATGTGTGTATACAAGGAATTCATTACTCTTTCATACAAGTTTATCAGTGTATGCTCTGTACCTAGCATTAGAATGGAGAGATCTTTGTCTTTAGTGGATTCACAGTTCAGCAGAGACTTGTATTAGCTTCCTGTTACTATAACAAAATGTACATACAAATCCACTTATACAAAGAAAAGATTTATTTCACCACAAATTAGATTACATCCTATTATCATTGCTTTGGTCCTATTTCAGGACAGCATATCATGATAGGAGCATGTGGAGAGCAAAGACAAAAGAAGAGGCTGGGGTCTGCAGTTCCCTTCCAGGGCTACATCCGGTGATCTAAGAATCTTCCACAAAATCTTGCCTCTCAAAGGTTCCATCAAGTTCCAGTAATGCCACTCTGGGGTCCAAGCTTTTAACACACAGACCTGTGGGGGACATTGTAGTTCAAAGGATATCTAGCAAGACAACATAACTAAAGAGCAGTGTAGTGAGTAATCTACTGGAAAAATAAGTACCTGTTTCAGGAAGTAAATAGAACAGAATATATTTGGTAGAAAAATATGCTAATACTATATGATAAGCATTTCTTGAACACAATCTGGCATAATTGCTCACTGACCAAAGTGACATTTGTCATTTTTGGCTTGCTGAATAAGATCATAAAAACCTATACTTGAATATCATTTAGAATCACATTTGACTTATTAATACACAAAATACTTAAACTGAAGAAAACAAAACAAGAAGGAAAATCTATATTTATCACTTTGGTTTAAATTATAAATAAAATCAATTCTAAAGAGACTGGCCAAAATTTGCTTATAGGTAGAACAAAGAAGAAAACTGAACCTCTGGAATGAAATGATCACATTTTGTTACCTAAATGGGAAGTAATGATAATCTCCCTCTTAGAAGTGCTTTGGAGTGAGTTAGTGGATGGTCTCTTTACTCAGAGGCCCCTCCCTTTGCTGATGTATTGGTTTCTTCCCATTTACTTGGTGTAGAAAATGTTTTGAGTCCTGGTGCCTCAGTACACAGTGAGGGCTTCATGTAGTCAGCTGTGCTTCTTCCTTCCCTGAACTGCAGGAGGAGAAAGGATGCTTAAGAACTTGCCTCACTGCACAAGCACTCCTGCCACAAGCATTGTCTTTTCTTCTCCTCCTGCAGGGTGCTTGTCTGTGTACTGTGTCCATCGTGGCAGAGCCCAAGAAGAGAGCTGGTATGCTGCTCCTAGTCTGTAGGAAAGGTGTACACAAGTCAGATGCACACATTTCTCTAAATCTCTGGTTAGCTCCAGGATTAGCATGTGCAAAACTTTACCATCTATACATGTAGACTGACCCAGACATCAAGTGCTAGTGTTGTCTCTATGCTATAACTGTAGAGAAATACAACTAACTGAATAAAATGAACTTCAAGCATACATTCTAAATTGGAGAAATAGTTACACAATTACATAGTAGCAATATAATTGACTTATCCTGCATAGTGTTATCATTTTTTTTTTTTTGAGACAGGGTCTCACTATGTAGTGTAGGCTGGCCTTGAACTTGCTTATGTAGCCCAGGGTGGCCTCAGGCTCACAGCAGTCCTGCCTCAGCCTCCTGAGTACTGGAATCACAGGTATGCACCTCCATGCCCAGCTTCATTGACTTTGACTTGGAAGCTACTGTGCTTACTATACACAACAAACTTAAACCATATTATGCCCTCAGGTTTTTTTGTTTGTTTGTTTTGTTTTGTTGTCTTTTTGAGACAGGGTCTTGCTATGAAGTGCAGGCTGACCTTGAGGTCACTTTGTAGCCCAGGTTGGTCTCGAATTTATAGAAATTCCCTTGTCTCAGCCTCTGGAGTGCTGGGATTACAGGCTTGTACCACCATACCCGGCTGCCCTCAGGTTTTAAGGAAGTACAATTTAAAATATATATGTAAAAACAAAGGAGCCTCCCCAAATTAGATGCTTCATTTAGCTGTATTGTGTGCATTTTATTTCTAATATGATAACATCAAGGGGCTCTTGAAGTTCCTATTAAATAATATTCTCCCTTTATACAGAATTTTGCATGTCTTTGAGAGAAAAGCTATTTATCCACTTAATATTGAACAAAAGGCACTACTTCTCTCCTTTCCACATTATTACTACTGCCTGTGTTTTCATAGGCAAGCTGTGATGGCTTTATATTATTTTGTACTATGGATACTTTTCTATATGCAGTTAAGAAAAATAATTTCAATAAAGTATCATTAATATTACTTAAAGATAAAATGACAGACAAGCCTCTTCCATCTCATATTATTATGTTGTTCATTTATTTTATGTAACGTTTATTCATTGTATACTGCAAGCCAATAACTGTTGAAAGCACTACAGATCCAACAGTGAATAATCAGGAAATGATTCTTGCCCTCACAAAGCTTCTATTTTAGAAGAGGTATTGGACAGAAGGTATATGCAATAAACAATTATCATAAATACTTAAATAATTTATATTATATACCATACTTGAAATTAAAGCTGTGAAGAGAGGAAAAAGTAAAGCAGATTAGGGAGTAAGTGTGTGGATTCTAGCATTAAATAGGAAATTCTGGGGTCAGGAGAGGCCTTTTTAAGAAGGAAAGGTGTGAGCAAAGATTTGAGGAAGGCAAAAGTGAACCAAGCAGATAAACTGGGGAAGATGTTTTGTGCACAGGGATCAGTTGAAAGAAGTGCACTAAGATGGTAGCCTGAAGTGGCCGAGAAGTCCTTGGAAATTATTGTGGATGATGTTCATTGAGCAGAGGGAAGATGAATTCAGTAAAAAAAGGGAGACATTTAGAGTAGGGCTCATAGGGTGTAATCAGAGCAATTAGCACCTTGTAGGTTGTTGTGAGACATCCAGGTTAATTCTGAATGCTGTGGGAAGACATTTTATTGTTTGAGACAAAAGAGTAGTATAATTGCATTTAAATTTCTAAGAGATTTATTAGTCTTTAAGCCAGAATTAACTGTTTAGAGAGAAAGACAAGACATAGTAAGGAAAGAAATCGGGCTGCTGCAGTAATCCAGTAGAGAGATGTGGTTGGCTTGTTCAAGATGGCAGGAAACAGTAGAAGTGGTTACATGAGTTCAGATTTTTGGTATATTTTGATGCTAAAGTCAACAGAGATGAGCTAAAGATGACTCCAAGAAACTGGAAAAGTGGTATTCCTATCAGCTGATATGGAAATGAAACTTGTCATCAAAGTAGGTTTTAGAGAGAGAATCAGGAATTTGAGTTCAGACATAGAAAGTTTGAGAAGATTATGAGATGTCCAACTGGACAATATATAGGGCGGGAGAGAGATGTTTGCAAGAAATGGAATTTAAGAATTTTTGACAGCAAGTAGGTGATATTTAAAATCATAAGGACAGTTGTAAACACAAAGGAGCGAATATAGGTGGAAAGAAGATGCAGGTCTGAGCTCTGGGGCATTCTATTATCAAGAATAAGGACATTGTGCAGAAACCAGATAAGAGACTAAGAAGAAAGAGTTACTTACTGATGGAGGAGGAAAGCCAAAAGCAGATGGTAAAAGAAAGTGCTTTGAAGAGGGAGTGATCATAGTTTCAAATTCTGTTAAAATGTGAAGAAAGCTGAGGACTGAGATTGACCAGGAGACTTGTCAGTATGCAAGACTTGGGTAGATTGTTGACAATAGTTTAAGTGGCATGATGAGGGCTGAAAAGAATTTTTTCTTCTTCTTATCTTTTATGCTATTGTAGTTTAAAAATCAATATGCAGACATTTTTTGACTATAATTTTAATGGATACCTTTGGGAATTTGTTTTTAAGCTCTTGGAAAATTTTCACTTAGTTTGGCCCTAACATCTTAAAACCTTTTAAATTATCCTCAGATTTTGTTTGCAAATAAACCAGCCAAGAGAACATAAAAGAACTTTTGAAAATCATTAACTTATTTTGGGCCATTAAATTGTGTTTTAATATACTTGGCATGGAAAAAATTATTAGTAACTTTTTTTGTTACATCTTGATGAGTTAAAGTAAGTCACATAGTCTTCTCAATGGGCACCTTAGGTTTTCTTTGCCTGTTGTGTATGCTTGGTGTCCGTAGCAGGGTATAAACTCTGAAGGAAATAATTTGGCCTTCTATTTTTATATCTTTTATATACAGGCATGTCTTGCACATAGTAGATATACAATAGATATTTTTAGATTAATTTTCTGTCCACTTCTACATATAACTTTATTTCAAAATGTGAGAATAGTAATAGAAAGCATAATAGTGAAAATCTGATGAAATTTATAGCCTTTAAAGATGCAGACATATTTGAGAAATTCAATAACAAGAAGAGTATAGAACAATAAAAGATAGACTCATGATTACTAACCAAGTAAAATCTCTACATAGTATTTGTTTAAAGGATTGAACTCAAAGAGTCCTAGTCCATCTGGAGAAAAATGCACCTAAGAAGTTACTCCTATATTGTACTCCCACCTGTGCCTCTCTCCTCACCAATAATAAAATGAAAATGTTTATGGAAAAGTCAGTTAATATTTTATTATGGGAATTTTTCTTACATATTCAATTATTTTAAACATCATTTCCAGGAAGAAAAAAGAATTGGCATGTTATATACATGTACCAACTCCCCATGATAAATGTAATCATTATGTCCTGCAAACATGCATTAATAAAAATAAAAATTCAAAAATAAAATCAGTTCCAATAGATTCGAAGTATTCTACCAAATGACTATACTGTAATCTACTTAGCTATTCTCCTGGATTGAATGATTACACTGATGTTTTTCCTTTTCCATTCTGTACCAAACTAAAATGAAGAGATTTGTAGTCATGTCTTTGTGCATATTCAATAGCTATTTTTGCATACTAAATTCCTAAAGACACTGAATACATAGACATTTTAAAAAGTTATGGTGAAAAATATAAAGATTTAGTATCTTATCTATATATTAATTATATAGTTCACTAGTATTAAGTACATTCATTGTGATAGTGAGATCTAAAACTTTTTCATTTATGAAGCTGAAACTCCTTCCCTCACCTTCCTTTTAGCCTCTGGTAACCACAGCACTGCTTTCTCAACTATTAATTCTACTATTCTAAATGCCTTGTGTGAGTGAAATGATACAATGGTTATCATTTAGTGACTGGTGTCTCATTTAGCATAATACCCTACATTCAAGTTATCCCATATAAGAGAATTTCCATCTTTTTTTTTAAGGCTAAAATCTTATTGTATGGATATACCATGTAGTTATCCATTCATCAATGAATACTTGAGTGGCTTTCACCTCTTATCTATTGTCAGTAATATTGCAGTCAACATGGATGTGAAAATATCTGAGATTCTACTGTCAATTCTTTAGAGTATAAGCCCAGAAGTAGAATTTCTGGATCATATAGCAGTTCTGGGTTTAATATTTTTTGAGGAACTGCCATACTATTTTCCATAGTAGCTACCCAATTTTACATTCTCACAAATGTTCTAATTTACCTGCTTCTTCACTAGCACATGTGATATTGTCTGCTTTTTCTTAATAGTCCCATTCTAATATAGGTGGCATTCAGAGGGCTTTTGAAAACTCTTGTGTTTTTAGGATATTCGTGTATGAAATTATAACATTACATTGGCCTTGGTATTTTGTTTTGTTTATTTGACAGATTAAAAAATAATTTATATTTATTTAAGATTTTATATTTTGTGCATGCTTTTTGGTAATTATATTTTTTCTTTTATGAATTATGAATTCATAGTCTGTACATATTTCTTGGTGGGTTTCCTGCTTGTTTTTTATTGATTTATAAGAGCTGTTATTATATAAAATGTATTGTCTTTTTTCTGAAATTTCTCATTTCCCATATATTTTATTTTATTCCTATACATTTTAATTTTGCTTACTGTTGTTTTGCTTCTATATTACTCACAGATTCAAACTTGTATTTTAATCCACACTTACTTTTACATGAAGAAATGTTATTCTTACATAATAGTCAAACATCCATTACTTTTCTCCTAGCATTTTTTATCAAATTCTAGTGAATAAAGGATTAAGAAATATCAAATTGAACATTATTTTCCCCAAATCATCTGGTTTTTAATTTTAAAAATATTTTAGAGGGAAGGAGATAGGAAAAAAAAGTTTAAAAATGAGAAAAGAAGTAAAAAATGGAAAGAAAGCTTCTGTAAATGGTGAGGGAGGAAGGGTTGAGGGGACGGGAATGGGAAAAAAGAATCAAGTTATATCATGTACAGTTACAGATTCTTCATGATGAATGTGATCATTATGTTTATCTAAAATGTGCCAAATAAAACCTGATTTAAAAAATTAAAAATAAGAATATTTTATTGTCCTCCAAAAGCAAAACATGAACTCTTTACTCATAACTAATTCATATTAACACTTTGCCATATTAATTTCACATATTGTGTGTATATGATACTATTCAAACAGTTTACTTCTTTTTACCCATCCAGAATCCATTTCCCCTAGGCACAGTGACAATGTCTGTAATCCTAGCGCTCAGGAAGTTGAGGCAGGAAGACTGCTGAGAGTTTGAGGCCAGCTTTAGCTGACGGCAAGGCTAGCAATAAGAGTGCAATTCTGTCTCAAAAAAAAAAAAAAAAAGAAGAATCTGTTTCCTCTTCACTTTGGCATCTGCTATCAAAAATTGGTTTATAATTTTGTCTGTGTTTTCATGTTTTTGCCATATATATATATATATATATATATATATATATATATATATATTACACATACTATGGAATGTTTAAATTCATGTAAGTAATAGTCTATCTCTGATATGTGTGTTTATGCATGAGATGTATCCACACTGACACATACAAATCATTGATTTGTGAACACCAATAATGTATTTCCCCATTCTCCTGTTGGTTGCTAATGTAAGTTGTTACTGAATCTTTTTCTGTTGGGATTTTTGCAGGAGCAGTCTCTTGTGTGTCTCCTAGGCAGGTGTACCCTTAGGTGGGGAATTCCTGGATTGTGTGTAATACTTTTATACACAGTCGTGGAAATGGTAGAATTGTGGCTGTGAGGCCTGGGATATCCAAGGAATGGGGTGTTGTTGATAAAGAATACAAAGGAAAAGTTGACAGAATAAACGTGAGAGAAAAAAATGCCTGATAAAAAATAAGCCTCCAATAGTTTATGATCATATTTACATCTCCTTCTGCTCTGGTATTTGTTACTGACTGCTTTTGAGCAAGGTGTTGATTTTCTCAGGGAGATAGTAAAGGATGTACTAAAACAGCACTTGCTGTTTTATGAATGTATTAGTAATATCCAACCTCTTGCCATTTGAAGAGAGTTCTCCATTTAAATTAACATTCTGTGATACACCTCGCTGTTTACCATGTGGATGAGTAGACATACCTATGAATCAGGGTAATAATGAGGAAAATAGATATGACAAGTTTTAAAGCATTCTTTTAAGTAGCTGATAACTGATTGATTGCAATCAGGTGTGGCAAGAACCTAGCTAACATCCAGAAGTTCAGAAACATGAATTTAAGAAAATAGAGATTTTACAACAGAAAGTAAAACGCTGGAGTTGAAAGGGGTTTGGAAAAAAGAGGAGTCAGGTTTTAGATATGGAGATTTAAAGGGATATCCAGTTAGTGTCAAAGAGTACTGACTGGACCTCAGAAAAGTGGAATGAGCTGAAACTAGATTTGAAAATATTCTATAAAAGAATTATTCAAAGCAAAAAGCTTGAAGAGAGTAAAGTCTAAAAGACTATGCATTGGAAAGTACCTATCAAAGACAGAAGGAGAAACCTTATTATGTGTTTAGATTTTCCCTTCACCTGCATCCCTGAGATTTACTGGATTCCAGAACGCGAATTACTGCTTTGCTGTGTGTTCCAGTTTGGGAGCTGAGTATTCTTGCAGTGTGTGAGTTGCATGTGTGTAGCGGTTGGGAGGAAAACAGGACTTAGTTGCCACTTCCTAAAAAATTCATGCAAATGACATTCAGTAAAAGTAGAAACACAAATAGTAACAGTGGAGGAAAGGAAATTCAGAGGGGGTAGGAGATTTTTCTTGAAGATAAGACAAAAGAGGAGCTAGAGTTAAACAAAAATATATAAGTGCATATGGGACTAATGCACACTGATTTCTAAGGAATATTTACCTCTGAAGGAGTGAGGATACAGCTACTTTACCTTTTTTCAGAATCTTCAGTGTTTTATTAGAAAATAGAAAAATGTTACCATCTGTTGAATGTGAGTCATGATTTCCTTAGGTTAGGCTTCTTTCAATTTGAGATATTTTACAATTAAGTGTTTTAAATGACAATCAGAAGATTTAATGAAGTAGCCTTGGAAGATAAAGAAAGAGAGGTTTAGAATATTTGAAATATTAGTAAATTCCAAATAAGTTTAAGCTTATAGCTCAATATTTACCTGTTAGGTAAATTGAAATTGAAAATGAGCTAAGTGGATTAGACCAATAATGGTGGAAGAGAACATACTTGCTACTAATTTTCTAAAAGGAAGTATTTGTTTTAAAATATTTGCCTTAAATTAATCATACCATTGATTTTTTTAAAAAAAGGTTTAGAATGTCTTTTTCTCCAACTTCTGAAAGTATTGTTTAGCAAGACAGTTACAGTTTTGAAAGATTAGTGAATTTCTTTCCTGATTTGTCAAATATTTTGCAACAGTTCATGAACTCAGAACTTTTTTTTTTTTTTTTTTACTTTGCTTTTGAGCAACTTATTCTCAGACTGTAATCACCTGAGGGACCAGAAATTCAGATTTCACGTACATAGACTCAGGTAAATGAGTTTCCACAGAAAAAGTGACATCAAGCATTGATCTGATTGAGTAAAATGATTCTACCAGTTACGTGGCATTTGCTGCTTCCTGTAAATTGATGCAAACTTCATTAAAGAAAATGACAGATGGCATGTGGTCACAGACAAAATGCCAGTCCACATGATAATCCCACCATATTCAAGTCCAGGATAAACAATGTTTTTAATTACCTTCAAAAAGGCTGTTGCATTAAATTTTAAAATTTGTCTGCAGTCACCAGGTAATTATAGATATGTAACTAATCCTTGTTAGCTTAAAAAAAAAACAAACAAACTAGAAAGTGGCAACTGGCAGGAATTTGGTTTGGGTTTACATGCTGGGAGAGATGGTCCAAGGATATTTTATGTCCCTAAAATGGACATAAACATGTCTCCCCCGGACTGTGTTACAATAGACTGCCTGCAGAGTCTGAGTTCTCTTCTCGAATTGTCTGGAATATTACTTTGAGAATCAGAAAGCCTGGGGGTGTGAAAACTGATTATGAGATTTTTCTTAGCTTGACAAGGCAAGCAAGTCTGCAAGGAAGATACTGACTGTGGACTGACAGTAGACAGGTTTCAATCACAGACTCATGTCATATCACATTCCTTCGAAAAGTGGGCGTCTACTGAAATTGAATTTTAGGGAGATAATTACAGTCCTATCAGATTCTGAGATTCACTTCATAATTCATCTTTCAAGAAATTAAAAAAATCCTTACCAATTAGTTTTTATAATATGCTTTTCTAACTAATTTTATATGTAGAACTTGATCCTATAAGTAAATATATATATGTTTATATATAATTTTATATATAGCCCCAAATATGATGTGTAAGGAATAAAAACAATTTTATAAATTCTCACAAAAATAGAACTAGAGCTTGGTTCAGTGCAGGGAATTTATATTGTTAATTTTAGTGATTCATATCAGACTCCTTTCAAAACAACAGAAATTGCCTCTGGCTAATTTCAGTAGAAGAGTGTATTAAAGAATAGTCACTGAATGGGTAGAAATGCAAGAGAAGCATGCAGGGTTTAGGTTCTGTAATGTTTGAGTCCATTCAGGGTACTTTAACAGATTACCATGGAATGGGTGGCTTATAAATAACTGAAATACATTCTCACAGTTTCAGAGGAGGTTCACAGTGAAGGCACTGCAGCTTAAGTGTCTGGTTAGGGTTTTATTCCCCCATAAATGGCCTTATTGTACTCTTACATGGAAAGAGAAGCAAACGATTTTTTTGGTTTCTTTTATAAGGGCACTAATCCCACTTGCCCTGTCTCTAAATGTCCTCACCTTGGGAATGAAGATTTCAACGGATAAACTGGGTGGTGCAGGAGGACACAGATATGCAGTCTATAGCGTGTAACAAGACGAGAAAGCACACAGCCAACATTTATTTCCTGCTATAGTCTGGTGAGGGCAATCACTGCTGGCCCCACATCCATGGGGTACTTTTGGCAGGGCTGGGATTTCCATATTGCAAGGATAATTGCTCAACTGTTCTCCTCTCTTTGCATCATTCTCTAGAGCAGGAATTTTGACTGAGTTCACAACAGGTGCACTTCTTCAGTTGGCGGTCCATTAGCTTCCTAGTGAGATGGGAGGCCCGGCCTCCTTCAGACTCACACAGTGAAGCATTTCTACCAAACAGGAAGTAGTATATTGTTGGATTTCCAACAAACAAAGACTTACAGAAGCAAACAGAGTTACAGGACAATGAAAAGTTTCCATTATATTGTAACTTTTTTCTTAGGTCTACTTTCTTTGTTTTTTATTATCATAAACATACAAAGCAAATAATACCATTGCTAATATCCTTTATCCCAACACTGGGTGGTAGATTTCACCTTTTGTGTCAGAATTCTTTATATTATAACACAGCTATACTAAAGCACAACTACTGCTCTTGAACTGGATGTTGACTTCTTTTACTTGTACATATTTTTCTAATATTTTCAAGTTTAGGGTAAGGCAAGCATTGACCTTAGATCCCAATCTATCATTTCTTGTAGCTTATTTGCCAGACTTTTCCAATTAATAAATACTTATGCAGGACTTAACTATTGGTTTCTAGGTTGTCATGATGAAGCACCATGAACCAAATGGACTAAATAGCAAAACTTGCTGAATATGGTGGGTTGTGCCTATAATCCCAGTGACTCCAGAGGTTGAGGCTGGCAATTTGCAAATTTGAAGATGCCTGGTCAATTGAGCAATACTTTGCCTTAAAATAAAAAAATTTAAAAGGCTGAGAATGCAGCTTAGTGCACAGTGTTGACAGTAAGAGATCCAGAGTTCAATCCCCAGTACCACAAGAAAAAACAACAATAACAACAACAACAGTTTATTGCCCCACATTCCAAAGCCTTGACGCCCAAGATCAAAGTGTTAGATTGGGTCCTTCTGAGGGCTATGAGACAGAATCTTTTCCAAATCTCTCCCCATAGGATGATGGGTTGCTGGTAGTCTTTGGCATTCCTCGGTTTATAGAAGAATCACCCTGAGCCTTGCGTGATGTTCTCTATACTTGCACATTTGTGTCCAAATCTCTCTTTATTATAATAGCAACAGTTAGATTGGACTAAGGTCTATTCTTATGTCTTTACTAAACTTGATTACTTCTGCAAAATTCCTGTATCCAAAAGAGGTCACATACTGAAGTAATGGAGGTTAGAATTCCAACATATATTTTGGGGGCAGACAGAATTCAGCTTCTTAAAAGAAACCTTTGTCCATATGAGTTATTTGAAATAATGAGCCTTTCTGGAAGAAAGAACAAAAACAAACAAAACAAAACAAAACAAAACAATCCTCAAAAAAAAAAAAGACCAAAACAAAACAAAAAATCCCAAGCCAAACTTTAAACCACGGAATATATAACTGGGCAGATTGGACTGACCATCAGCGTTATATACACAGCTATATTTTAAAGCTAAAATGACAAAATGTTTTTTGAGAGAACTTAAGGTATTAGTAGATAATTTTTAGTAGGTTAAAAAAATTCATTCCATTCCTAAAATTTTTTCTTGTTGACTATTTTAGCATGAAAGGTGAGATGCTTTTAAATTTTTTGCCCTTTATTCTATAATAAGATATTGCACACTGATTGCTTTTCATATGTTGAGCTAGTCTTGAACTCAAGGATAGATACTTAGTCATAGTTATACTTATTTTTATAAGCTGCCAGACTTAGTTTGCTAAAAAACTGTTCAAGACTTTTGAAACTGAGGAGAACCAGAGAACAGCCCCCGAGATCCAGCCACAGCCACAGTGGAACCCAGGAGGCTGCACAAAGAAGCATTTTGCCTGCCCTCTTGGTAAGTGCCTTCCTCTGGCATGAGCTAGGAGGAGACCCAGTAGTGTCTCCTGTAAGCCTACTGGTGCACGGGCTAGGAATCAAACATTCCACTCCCACCGCCCCCGTTAGCAACTGGGGACAGAGGTCTGAGCATTTCTTGGCAAGATGACTGTATGCAATATAGCAAATATGGAGGGGGGGGGTCTCCTCTATCTTTTCTTTGAAAGCAAATATTTTCAGTCTTGTTTCATTATGATTAATTGCTTTACTCTATTCAATATTCTCTTTGGATTGATTATAAAATGTTCTGTCTTTGGTTTTATTTTGCTTTACCTAATTGACTAAACAACTATTGTGAAGATAATGAGATATACTATGGTACTTATTACTGTTATCCCGGTAACCTGCTGGGACGTTCTGTACCAGATTCGCTGCACTGTCTCAATTGGCTTTGTTTTGTCTTGTTCTGTTGTATTTCTTCTATCTTCAAAAAAAAAAAAAAAAGACTTTTGAAACTTTGATCACCTGGGACTTTGGTCTGTAGTTTTCTTATTATGTCTTTATCTAGTTTTAGATTCATAGAATGAGCATGAAAATCCTCTTACCATTTATTGGGAATGCTTGTGAAGGATTAGTGGCAGGTTTTTGTTTTTGTTTTTGTTTTTGTTTTCCAAATGTGAACCAGATGTTACCAGCAGAAGCCATCTAAACCTGGACTTTTCTTTAGGGGAAATATTTTGCTTATTAATTCAATTTATTTGTTATAGTCTTATTCAGATTTTCTTTTTCTTTTTAACTTAGTTTAGAAATTTGTATCTTTCTAGGATTTTTTTCTTCCATTTCCTCTCAGTTATCTAATTTGATGATATTCAACAATTCATAATATTCTTCAGAATCCTCTTTTGTTTCTGTAAGGTTAGCAGCAATGTCTCCATTTTCATTCTGAACTTTAGTAATTTGAGCCTTCTTTTTTCTCCATTAGGCTAGATACAGGTTTGCCAATTTTGTTGACATTTCCAAGTAATATTTTGATTTTGTTGACTTTCTCTTTTCTTATTCTCTATTTTATTTCTGCCTGAATCTTTGTTATTTCCTTTATTCTTGCTTTGAATGCAACTTGCTCTTTTTTTCCTACTTTCCTGTATTCTTTCTGAATATTCTCTAAAGCACTAGAAAATTTAGAATAATTCTAATTTCCTTTAGTGAAGTTTTAATTATTGCAAAAATACTAATGTAATGATCATTAGATCAATTTAATAGAGACCATTTATGTAACTGAGTAATTTAGATCATCTTCAAAAAACCATTTTACAGCATACATGGACCACCCCCCCCCAAATCAAGAACATTTTTAGGAACAAAAGACTTTAGATTCCAAATGTACTTTTCAGATTTCAATCATCTTTCCAAAAACTCAGAAGATATTATTATTTTATATCAAAATGTTTTAATTTTGTGGCAGATACAGTTAATGTTATTTCACTTTTAAAAATACTTAAAATATTACTTTGCATCAGGTCAGTCTCTGACTCTTTTTAAAAATATCCCTTATACACTAAAAGCTATAGAGTGCTGTTAATCCTTTCATTGAAAGCATTTGTTCTCATATTCCCATGAATTGGTAAAAGATAATTCATGACATTGGTTGCCCCTTAATTATATAGTCTAGTACTTCCTGAAGAAAACTATAATTAAAATAAACTTCCTAAGTAATATTTTTAAAGCAGACAGTAGCAGGGGGTTGTGGCACACACCTGTAATCCCAGCACTCAGGAGGCTAAAGCAGGACAGTCCTTGCAAGTTTGAGGCCAGCCTGGGCTACACAGTGAGACCCTGTCTCAAAAAAAAAAAAAAAAGAAAAGAAAAAGAAAAGACATTGCAGACAGTATTCTAAATCACTGGAGTTAATGCAACAACAAAAAAAATTCAGTCTAAACCCTGAAATAAGTACTAGAATATATTCTACTAGATTATGATATATTATTAGAGTTTTATGAAGTTTTTTTTCAAGTACTAGAAATTAATATAATTGAATGAATTTGTCCCAATAACTTACATATTATACTATGTAATATATTTAAGATAGCCTTAGATAGTCTTACTGGAAATGTTATATTAAAGTATATGTCACAACTTTTATTCAAAATTGGTCTAAAATTGGTTTAATGAAACATTTTAAACAATCCAATAGTAGATACGTTCTTGAAAAGAAGATTTTAAAACCAAGTGTAATAAGCAGAATTATTAACATTTACAGCTTTTTCAAAGTTCGTACTTAATGGAAATATTGAAAGGCACAATTTTACAATTGTGCTTTTGTGAATACAAAACAATTTCCATTTAATCATTTTAGGAATAAAATTCTAAGTCAAATTTTCCTAAAGCAGCCACATCTATACTTGTTTGTGTTATCTTTGAAATCCACGATTATGAATTGAATTTCCAGGTAAAGAGCAGCTCCTGCGTACTGTGTTTATGCTAACTGACATCTAGGAGCAACATTCGGCTGGCCGGTGGTAGTGATGGGTCAGCCACTTGGCTCCTTATGCTATTCCCGCAAAAAGGAGAACATTTCAAACTGAAACAAGAGTTGGCATCAGATGAACCATGTTGATAAACAATGTTGTGTGTTCTTTTTAAATAGTTTTCCTCTGTAGACTTTCAGAAAATCAGCATTTGCCCTCTCCTTACCACAAAGAAGAGAAAAAAGGCACTTCTCAGAGAATGTAAAGTCAAATTAGTGTTACATGTCATCCTGAGAAGAATCAAGAGGCAGTTTGTGGTGAGGGTGGCTGAAGACTCAATGTCCAAGAAAAGAGGACAGGTTGGTATCTAGGACATGCTGAGAAATTTGAAAAAGTAAGAGGACATAGCAGTGATGACAAAGAGAACATGTGCTTCAAAGCCTGGCAGAAAACAAAATTGACCCTGAAAGCAAAAGCTGGGAAAGGCTCAAGGAATACTGGTAATGAGGCCAACATGAGGAGAACAGAACATAGTACATGAATGGAAATGCAAAATCTAAGCAGGTGAAAAAGATATGAAAGGGAAAAGCAGAGGTTGCCATGAAGAAAATAACAGAGAAGCAATAAAACAAATAGAGATTAAGGTAACATTTTTTGCTCTTTTGAGAGCAAAATCCATACAAGGGAAGAAGTAAACCAAGAGTAAAAGGGAAGAGACTTCAAGGTTTCCTACATGATTTTTTTGAAAGAAATAGAAACAGACAGCAGATATGCATACTAAAGACCAGGAACAAGGCTGACATGACTTACCTAACCTCAGTGATAGAATCCTAATCAACTCCTAATGAGCACTGAGTAGTAATAACATGTAATTATGCCTGAAATTAATTTAAATACATACTTGGGTTTGTTTATAGTTTATCAGTATTATAATTTGGTTACTATATCTAAATTCCATTTTTAAATATTATTTAAATGTTACTAGGAATAAAAATTGAGGAAAATGGGAACACAGTTTGAGGTTTCTGTATGTATTAGGATAATATTTGATACTACAACAAATAACGCCTCAGTTTTAGCATTCTAAACAATAGTTTTATGAACAGTTCAATGTGGGTGGGTGTTCCTGACTCAAGAAGAGTTAGGATAGATAGGAATAGAGGCTGGCAGAAGCTTTACCACTATCAGTGTTGTACCTCTGACCAAAGGGTTAGTGCATGAAGAACACGTGTGAAATACCTTCCTCTCCTGAGCTCTCCTGATCAGGATTTAACTACAGTTGTACTACAAACTACAAAGGAAAACTAGGAAGTAATCCACCCAAATGCCCATACGAAAAGGAGAAAAGGATTTGGGGAGATACTGAGAAGTTTCTGCCTGTTACAGATAATTTTTGGTCTCATTAGTGGAATTGTGATACCATGTATACCCCTACCAAAGGCCCTCTGTGTTTGGGTTTGGAGAAGGTTTCTGAATGGGTTACAATGTTGGGAGTCAGCATGTATCTTGTAGGTATAGCAGCAATGGTGATACCAGGCAGTCAAAGTTTTCTGAAGGCATAATTTCTTCTAATTTTACTTGTATTCTAATCTCTGTCATTTATATGATTCAAACATATATAAGCAGAAAGCATCAATGTATATGTGATGATATAATTACATTATTTACTGATTTTATCCATATTAATAACTCACAGAAGTGAAGATGAAATACACAGCAGGTTATTGTGCTTAGAATATGTTCCAGGGGCTGGGGATTTAGCTCAGCAGCCTAAGCACCTGCCTGACAAGTGTGAGGTCATGAGTTGGACCTCTGGTATCCCCCCACAAAAAAGAATATTATGTTCCAAATACAACTAAAATATACCTGTGTTTATATGTATATTTGTATATGTCAATTAGTGTGTATATGCATCTCTTTGATCCGTTATTTCTTTGTATTGTTTTGTTAGTCTGAATTGCATTAATTTCTGCTCTGATCTTTATAATTTTCTCAGAAGAGAGATATTTAAAGAAAATGTTTTGGATATTTAACATTTCTTGAGTCTTAAACTGGCTCTAAAACCAATATCTCAAGAAGAGACTAGAGGAAAGAGGCATATTCAGTTTAGAAAGAAAACAGAAGTAAAGTGAAAGGACAGTGTATTTTCAGGCAAAATTGAGAAATAAGCAAAAAATATTATGCAATTGGAAAGCCAAGATATTAAAATAATACTGAAGAGTTTGGCTTTAACCTGCAAACAAGGAGTGAGAAAAGAAAAGATAAGAAATAAAGGTGAAGAAGGAAAAAATTTTTGAACAGAATGACTTCTATGTCCTTGAATATTTTACTTGACCTTCTGTACCATCTACTCCTTTGCATTGCAAATGGATGGGAGTATAATATTCCTTCCTGCCCCGACACTTTAGAAGGCTCCTCTGCACTTTTCATCCTCCAGAGTCACTGTTGTGACACCTGCTCTCTTTGTTAGCCCCTCTCCAGCACCACTTACCTATGCTATATCCTATACTGATGTCATATCCTTTGGACCCTTCCCCACTGTTCTGTCTTCCATCATGTGTAATGTGGACATGAGCTAATTTCCTACTACCCAGATTTCCACTTTCCTGAATGCTCTGTTGGCTCTCACTGAGCCTCTTCCTGTCATTATCTTATATCTGTGGTGTGGACACTGACCACTGACTCACCCTTGAACTTTGCTCCTATAGTTGTTTCTCCATTAGTCTTTTAATCACCTGGTACTTGTACTGTTATCAAAGCATGAAAGTAAAATATCAAAGACAAATACGTAAACAGGATTAACTGGGGAAAACTGATAACTTTATAAGAAAAATTATTGCTGTCATACATAGAATCTTCTTTCTCCTTATTAATTTTTTTTCATTTTGGGTTTTTGGTACCAGGGATCAACTCACAACCTTGCACTTGCCAGACAGGAGCTTGTGCCACTGAGCTAAACCCTCCTCGGTCCCTTTCTTTATTAAAAATTTAAGGATACTTATATCTGCATTTTGTTCAAGTCAGCAGCAACAGTGACTTGGTTTTAATGTAACATTTATGAATAGCATGCTTCTCTTTTGGTGAACAGGTTTAACAAATGCGTCAAACAGTTTACTAAGAAAAAGAAAAAAATTTATTGATGATAAATATATGTACAACATGCAAAAATATTATGAAACAAGGCACCTTTAAAATCAGCATCAGGATTTATGTTTCCTAAAATAACGATAGTTATCTTTGTCTCCAAGTATACCGTACTATGTTACTGGGATTAAAACTGCACCATTGATCTGAAGTACTCTTTAAACCTCTCAGCCCCTCTATCTAGTGCAATAGCCTATCATGCTCTTTAACTAATTCAGTAAACATTTTTAGGGTAGTATGGGGACAAAATACACGAAAGTGTATAGGAAGTCGATGAGAGGGGATCTGGCACACACAAAAAAACAGATTTGTATGCTGTGTGGTAAGTACTAAAATAGAGCTCGGTCTGTGGTTCTGGAGGGAATAATCAGTCTAAGATGTTCTATGGGGATTCACTGCAAAGGCAGTATGTAAAGTAGGCCTTGAAAGGTACATTAGAATTTGCTAGGTCAAAATTAGAAAAAAGCATAACCCAGGTGTAAGGAATAGACTATTCAAAGACAAACAGTAAAGATGGGATGGTGCAAAAGTAACTATGACTTGAGAGTAACTATGGCTTGATAGAGATCATGAGAAAAGAAATGGAAGAAATTGTCAGGGACCAAATAATGAGGTACTTTGCCTATCTAACCAAGGAGTTTGGACCTCCCTGGTAATTCTCAATAATTTGTTGTTTGTTCCTTTTTTTTATGTATTATTCAAGGGGCGCTTTCCTCTTCAGCCATTTTCAGAAAACAAGCTTATGTCTTGCACCTAAGAAAAAGCATGCAAACATAGTCATTTCTGTATACAAACAAATCCATGAACTTGGAACCCAAGTTACAAACCGTTGCTAAAGGCTACTGGAAACCATTGACAGCTACTGTACAGGGAAGGAACATGATCAAGTGTATCTTTAGAGTGAATCCTTGCAAGAATGCAGAGAATGTATTAGAAGGGATAAGACTGATGTTAAGATAAATGGGGATTTATTATACTATTTCAGCCAACAAACGAATGTCTACATTAAGATAATAGCAAAATTTTGTTTTTTAATCTGGATTCTTCTTCACATGTGTCCATCTGCCTACTGGAGACACACTATTACAGGAGACACATGAGTAAGAAGTGGCATATTTTCCAGAAGTATAGATTTCATATGTAGATGGGACTTCATGCTGAATTCAGAGGGCATGACGAGTTTGAAATACCTATAGATTATACCATTACAAGTACAGGATAGCAGGTCAAAAGAGATACCAAAATCAAAGATGATAATAACAATAATTTTTAAAATTCTGTATTATTGCACAGAAAGGATGGATTTAATACAGTGGGGGAGCATACATTGAGAAGAGTTAAAAGTGCCATCCTGGAGGTTTGGTTGACTTTGCGACCTCTTTCAGGGTTTTAAGCCTTAACTCTGTTGTTCATTACTAATCCCTTTTGGAAACAGATTCATGACTGCTTCAGCAACTCAAAGAAGAGAATTTCCAACAGTAAGAACCTGTGCAGAGATTGGAATCAGGTTAAGTGGAGGAAAAGAGAAAACAGTAAATTTTAAATAACCATTTAATAGATATTGTCAGGCCACAAACTTGACATTTATAATTCTGATAGTCCTACCTTCAGTTTCAGTCTACCTCAGGTTGAGTAAATTATTACTTGGATTAGAAGTCTGATCCTGACATTGTTTAACACTTGTTATATTTTTGAGCCTAAATTTTTCCATCTGTAAAATGTGAATACATATACATACTTTGGATAAACAGAGGCAGTAAGATAACCTGTATAGACCACCTGTCTAGATCCCTCTCCAGAGAAGTTGAATAATTAAATTATTTATTTAACTCTCCTAATACACCTCCCAGTTGTAATTAGTGAAAGATCTATGCTAATTCTCAAACTTTCCATTGGTTTTGCCAGTCTTTTAAACAGAAATTTAAAAATCTTTGTTCTGGAACTCAGTTTTGTCTTTAGTTAATGTAAAGGGCAAATGTAAGATTGCATTGTGGTCCCTTTAAAATATTTAGTCTTGAGAATTAAAGAGTAATTACATTTTCTTGGACTAACTGCTTGATTTTACTGCCTAGTACAGTGACAGTTCTAATGTAGATTCTTAAGCATGCATTATTTTCTTGAGAACCTCTGGAATTCTAGTCAGATAATGAGAATCACTTAGCTTCATCAAAGTTTCACTGATCTCTTCTCTGTAGTTTAAATTAAATGAGACTCTTTGGAGAGTGGTCAAGTTCAAAAGGTGGACTTCAGAGGTCACTTAATCTAACTACTTCATTTTATAGGCCACAAGCTATTCATTTTAAGTTTAGTGTGCTCAGAAACTTACAGTTACACTTTCCCCTCTATTCTTATATTACAGTTGAAAGAATCTCAGCTACTCATTTCCCACCTACATATTAATATAAATCCCGGAGTGTGGAGACATTGACAATGAAGTGGGGAAGGAATATTGGGGAGCAGAATTATAGTGTGTTCCATGGTACTGCAGCCCCTTGTGGGAACTGTAATTAATGTGTGCAAGGAAAATATGGCAAGAAAACCATCTTAACATACTGAAACAATTTTCTTCTTGATTTCCTAAATCAATAAAGAGAAAAAGGAATCATTGTCAAACTTCATGGAAGCATGAATAATTTCAGCAGAAAAGAAATTTGTTGTTAGACAAAGAAGGGACTGGTAATAACTGGTTAAAATCTAAAGCCTCTGTTAAACTTAGGCCTCCTCCACCATTTGTTGGAGCTCTCTGGCCCCTCATCCAGATATTAAGCACTTCATATGTGTGTCACTCTAATTATGGGCCAGAGTTTGGTTAAAGCCCATTGACTGCTCTTTCTTTACATCTGGTAACTTGGTTTTTAGTCGATACCCTGCTATCCTTTACTTTTTTCCCTCTTCCTTATCCACTCTTTATCCTAAGCTTGTTAGGTGGCTCTAGGGTTTAGAATGTCATATGGATTGCATATCACTGGTCGTGAATTCTGTGACTTCCTTAAAGCAAAGTCTTTTCAACTTTTTGTCCTACAATCCATAATAAGAATGTCATTTTATATCCAATCTTATGTGCATATGTGATTGAAAATTAAGCTTTATGAAAAGATATTTGTGATATGCTTTGATACTTTTGGTTCTTTTTTATTTTATTTTATTTTATTTTACTTTATTTTATTTATTTGGGGAGGAAAAAGAAAGCAGTCAACACTCATTGAAGACAAACATTGAGCCTGTTTCAGCAGTGAGGGTGCTTCACAAGATGAGGTCTTCAGACTATGCACAAAACTCATGGCAACAATTAGTCCTGGTCCCTACCTCAGGCTTACTACCTCAGAATCCACCCTGCAGCTTATAGAAACATGTAGTTCTACCAATTCCCCATGCCTTTTATGGTTAGAAAGCCATCCCATTGGGTGAGCTCAGTAGTAAAGTGCTTGCCCAGCATGCCCAACATGGGTTCAACCTCTACTACTGGTGGAAGAAAAAAAACCAAAAAAACAGACTTTAAAATGTTAATATTATGTCTTTATAGGAAGGTATCTCCTTTCCCCATTGATTTTGATTTTTTTTTTTTTTAATGTGTGTGTGTGTGCATGTATGTCTATCCAGAACCAGGGCAAAAGTTCTTGTCTCTGGGTTTTCCCTTCTTGTTGATTTTCAGAAGGTGCCAGAAACAGAACATCTAATATTTTGTTATAATGTCAAATGCTATTCTAAATGCATTTTATGAATTCTAAATGCATTGTATGAATTAGAATGCAGCAATGTTTTGTTTGTGGTGCTATTAGTCTATTTTGCAAATGAATAAACTAAGAACTTGAAAAGTTAAAATTTTGTTTTGGAAATTACATGTAAGCAAGTGAATTATGAAATTAGGGTTCAAATCTCAGCATTATGACTGTGGAACCCATAATCTTGTCTGCAGTTCGCTCTAGTTCTTCACTCAACATAAAATGGAGGTGATGAATTAGCAGTTTCATCACTGAGTCTCAGGTGATTTCACTAATCCATGATGTGTTGTAGGAAGGTAAATGTAGAGCCATTTGGTTCCTTTTCTTACTGAATTCTCCACCAATTGTAGCATTTCCATTTCTTTCATCCAAAAGACTAAGACAGAAAATAAAATGGAAATGCTATAATTTTATTTTTTCTTTCTATTCTTCATGTGATATGCTTTTGTGTTAGTCCTTATTGAAATAGGATCTTTATTGGCTATAAACAATAATTATGATGCCATTCTAATTATTATAGTGCTTAAAGAAATATTATGACATATGTATAGACAATGTGTCTTAGAAGTTTCCAATATTTCTATTGACTATGTTTATTTTTTCTGAACATATAAACAATTCTGTATTAAACTATCTTTCTATGAGCTTTTCTACCAAACCTTTAGCAGACACTGTCATTCATAATATTTACTCATATTATTTTGAATATTATTACTGTAACCCAGTTATTCACCCCTATAGAGTTCTGCACAGTATTCTGTCTCCTATTGTATGATAATTCTAGCTAACCATAAAAGAGAATTAGAGACCTATCCACACATTTCAAATTGGAAGATTTTCAATCTGATTCAATGTTTGATAGAAATTTCATTTTTTTTTTCTTGTTTTAGGCAGGGTCTTACTAGGTAGTTCAAGTCCAGGATGGGCTCAAACTCATGAAAATCCTCCTGCCTCAGTCTCCCAAGTAGTAGGATTACAGGTGTGTGCCACCACATTTGGTGAAATTTCATTTTTGCAATGCTTTATCTACAAAAATTAACACCATCTCTGAATTTGTATGATGTTTGAGTTTTTAAAAATACAGTGTCTGTTCTGCTGTTCTGGCATAAGCCATTGGATGCATCTACACTGTAATATTCATCTAAAAATTAATTTTTCTAATGCATACCTTGTTTCATGTTGTATTGGACAGGTTTGCATATACTGAAGAACACAGGAAGGAGACTCTTTTTCTTTTTTTAAAAATTTTTTTTTATTTTAAAGAGAATAAAACAAAAGAAAACAGAACAAAGCAAATCAGAACAGAACAATGCAAGCAACACAGCACTTCACAACCAGACAACCAGACATCAACAGTAGCTACCATAATGTCTCTTTTCTTCAAGATAGTTGAGTATACCTTCACATACACTAATATCAAACATAGCAAAATAGTATAAAACCATTCAAAAGGATGAAAGCATTACAGGACTTCAAAACCAAACAACAGAAAATGAATAATGGCTAATATAATATCTCACTTTCCTCAAAAAATTTGTCTATACCATCCCACATAATAAAATAAAATAAACCACAACAGGATAGAACCAATCAAAACAGAAAAACAAAAGCATGGTAGGACTTCAAAGCAGGATGATAGTAATTCAGTAATGGCTACTGTAATGTCTTGTTTTCTTCAAAATAGCTGTTAATACCATAACACATAATAAAATCAAACAAAACAGAATAAAACCAATCAAACCAATGAATGAAAGCATTATAAGACTTCAAAGCAATATACTAGGAAACCATGAATACCATAATATATCCCATTATAGTCAAGATAGCTGCCCCTACCATCTGACAGCATAGAATCTAACAAAACAAGACAGAACAAAGCCAAACCTCACAAAATTATATAAACAATGCAAGAGTTGAAGATAAGACATAAGAAATTGACAGTAGTTTCCACCTTTCCCTCCCAGGTATTTTCTTCCCTTTGCTTTTACATTAACTATTTTGCTTTTGGATCCCATTAACTCCTCTGTTTCTTACGCTAGGGTTCACATGTATGAGTTCAAACTGTTTCAGCCAGTTGTGTCCATTTACCTCCAGGAGCCGTGAGATTATTCTACGTGGGTAGCTTTCCACTGCATGAAAATACTATATCTTTCTTATCTATTGTGTGGTTGATGGGCAAGTTACTCTTTTTTTTTTTTTTTTTTGGTTGCTTGTCACATGGAACAATTGTTTGATTTGATTTTAAGTCTCTCCTCTGATTTTCAGTCTATGAATTTCCTTTCCAGTTAAATGTGTTCCTTGTGTAAAGTGTATCAATGGATCTTGTTTTTTGATCTACTCACCCTGTGTTTCTTTTTATTGCTGACTGGAGGCTGTCTACATTAATGGTTACAAACAGCATATATTGGTTTGTCTCTGCCCTGCTATCCTCCTGTTCTTGGCCCTCCACTTTTCCCCTTCATTCAATTGCCTGTCTTGTTTGGTGATCCTCCTCTGCTGCTGTTCCTGGAACCATGATTAGCTTTATCTCTTTCTAGAAGATCCTTTAGCACTCTATGTAGAGTTGGTTTGGTAGTCATGAATTCCTTCAGTTGTTCTTTATCATGGAAGTATCTTATTTTTCCATCAATTTTGAAAGATAATTTTGCTGAGGAGATCAATCTGGGTTAGAAGTTGTTTTCTTTCAGGGTTTGAAACACTTTACTCCAAGTTCTTCTTGACTTGATGGTTTCTAATGTGTGATAATGGTTTCTAGTGTTGATAACTCTGCTGTGATTCTGATTATTTTCCTTTATAGATGATCTATCTCTTTTCTCTAACAGTTTTTAATATTCTGTTCTTGTGCTGAATTTCTGGGATCTTGATTATTATATGTCTGGGTATAGATTTACTTTGGTTATGGCTAGTTGGAGTCCTACATGCCCCATTTATCTGCATGCCAGATCCATTTCCCATGTTTGAGAAGTTTTCTTCTATTACTTCTGTGAATCTCAATTCTTTTAATCTCATTTGTGTCGACCCCTGCTTCTTCATTGATACCTATCACTCTTAAATTATGCTTCTTTGCATCATCTTGCAACCATTGAGTTATTTCCTGATTCCATATTATTTTTTAAGAGATCTTTCATTTCATGATCACTAGATCCAATCCTATCTTCAAGGTTTGAAAGTCTATCTTCAGTCTCTTTCAAGCAGTTTTGCCAGCTTTCAATTGGATTTTTAATTTCCTACATCTCTCTTTGAATATATTTCATGCATTGTAATTCCTTTCTACATTCATTCAAGGTTTCCATCATTTTCCTGTGCTCTTCTTTATTGTCTCTGTCTTCTTTAGACCTGCTGAACAATTCTTTCAGTATGTTTGTGATTTCTTCTTTTACCTGAGACATTATTTCTCATTTGACTGCTTTTATAATCTTATGAAGTTGTTTCCTTTACTTTAGTTGCTATCCTCTCAGAGATTTCAGGTGTGTGACTTCTGTTTTCTTCTATGACTGTATCTCCCGTTTTCTTCTATGACTGTAATCTGTGTGGACTAGAATCTCAATTTGCCTTTTTCTCCCTTGTCTTGACATTCTCCTGAGTTCCTCCCAATAAGAGGTTGTGGGACCCTAGGCATTTCCCGTGTTGGCTGCCCTTAGGCAGTGTAGGGGGATGAGACAGGCACCTGGGTTCCTCTAATTCCAGATTTACAGGGAGATAACAGGATGTGAAGCAGGCTTCTCTAGACCTATACAGCTATACTGTGGCTTTGCTGATGATCAGGGGTATGGGAAGGTGGGCTGCTTCTCTCAGCTCGTGTGTCTACACTGTGACTCCCACTATGGTGGCAGACACATAGGAGTGGGTTTGTCTGATTCTGCTAGTGGGTGATGGCTAAGGGAACCAAGGGCCTCCAATAGTGGCCTACGGATGCACAGAGCTTACCTGGTGGCAGCTCCCTGAGGGTGAAGGCAGATCTGCTGGTTCCCTCTGACCACACTGGCCATCTGCAGCACGTCGCCTTTTGGTGGCAGCACACAACAGGCAGAGGTGGATCTGTCTGTCTTCCTTGACCCGCACTGGGCACACAGAAGAAGGGGACTTCTGGTGGCTGCACCCAGAAGGCAGGGGCCCATCTCCTTATTCACTTGGCCCGTGCTGGGTGCACAGAGGATAAGGTCTTCCGGTGGTGGCACCTGGCACTTCAGTGCTAAGTAACTGTTACTATTAAGGGAGAAAAGTGATCTACTGGTTCTGGGGGACTCTTTTTCTTTTAAATTTATATACTCTACTGTGTGCAAGTGACAGACTAAATGTAAGATGGCAATAAATAGGACTGATTTTTAGAAACAACACTATTTTATGCTATATAGACAATTAAGCTATTTTGATTGGGTTAAAATTAAAATACTGTATTTGTAAAATCTCTCTTATGCTTACTTGAAAGCTATGCAGTCTGTGAGGCCATGTGCCATTGCACAGAGCCTTCTGTCTGCAAACATGTGTGCTGTTTGTAAATTTAGGGCTAAGAAAATGCAGCAGTGAAGTAGAATTGCCTTTAGCTAGGACCCTTACGAGTTTTGAGTGGAGTGCGTGTGTGGAAACATAGATACAGACTCTAATGGTTTTTCTGGTGTCCTCAAAAGATGGTCACCAAATGAGTAACCTGTGTCAAAGTGGAAACCCCAAATAAGAGAAATGTGGGAAGCAGTTCAACGAACAGAAACTGTTTGAGGCAGATGATCTGAATGTCTTCCAAAGCCTTCGAGAAGCATTAAGCTCAAGCTCAGCCCTTTATCTTTGACAAATACCACACCGTGTATCTGCTTGTTATTTTGTGGTCCTGTTGCTCCTGTCAGCTTGTTAAATGGAACTCGGGCTTCAGTCGGGAAATGATAATGTGGTAATCTCTGTGCTCGGCTTGCCTCGGCATCCAGAGGGGCAGCTATGCCTGGCTGTGTGAGGCCGCCCAGTGCCAAGGGTAAAAGCTGGCAGCTGGGCTGATGGAAAACAGTCTGCACCAACAGATTGAAAATGTTCTTTTCAGATCTTTAGATTGGAACTTGAGCTTTACTTTTAAAAGTTTTATGTCCACAGCATGGATCACAAAATAAATTACTAAACCAATTGCTTTGGGAGTCTCCAAGCCGTGACATTAAAGTGGCTGCAAGTCATCATTCTTGATGAAACTTGAAGAAGCAGCCTCAGAACTGTTGTCCATCAAAGGGAAGTGCCCCTCCTCCACATCTAACAGTCTGCAGACCTGTGGCAAATAGGTCTCATTTATAAGCATTTATTTTTCAGGACAGGAAAAGAACTGTGCATTCTTAAGTTCAGATGTCTTTCAAATTAATCAGAGGGAAAAGGTTACCCTTTTACATGGAGTTGTTTACAGAGAAATATTTGAAGTAGAAGTGCAAGGTCCAGTTTCTTTTCTCTGTTGATGCACCCATCCTGCAGTGCTCACCTTATCCTCCCAGCAGAAAGGGGGTCGGGGGAGAGAAGCTTGCAAAGGCAGCACCTTAAAGCACAGGGTGGTTACTCCCAAGCAGGTGAGAGCAGCTTTCTCCTTTCTAGTTGGGCCGACCTGAGGGATCAGAACTCTCCTGCTACAGTACCCTAATAATGCTGAGTGCTGATGAGACAAAAGGTGTGTTACAACCTTAACACCTCAGAAAACTCTCCCAGACCACAGGGTAAGGTGGAAGGGGTGAGAATTTCATAGGTTAAAAGCAGAACTTTGGAGGAGAAAAGTTGTTTTTTGCCAATTATTATCAACATGACCTAAGCTACTTAGACTTCTTGTTCCCTGCTTACTCATTTATAAAACAAAAATGATTATATCTACCTCATGAGGTGTTGAAATATATAAAACAAGATAACCTTAAGGGTGAAGTTTTAACATGCACGACTTTGAAAAAAGCCAGTAGATGATATATGAGCATATAAATGATAGATATGGCATAAAACAGTAAAGTGGAATGTTAGCAATGGGAAATGGAGATGGTGAGTATATGTGTGCTGTATAATTCTTTCAACTTTTCTGTAGAAGGGCAATTCTTTTTTTAATGTGTAAATATAATTTCTGGGCTCAGCACTTGTAGGCAGATTCTAAAATGCAAACACATGCCCCTACAGAACTTGCAACATGTCTTTGTTTTAGACCACTATGAGTCAACTGAGATTTAGGGATTCTGTTTGTTAGGAAGAAGAGTAGAGTGATATGGGAGGAAATTAGGACCCTTGATGAGTCACCTACGCTTAATTTTTCATTGACACATCTTCAGTGCTAAGTAACTGTTACTATTAAGGGAGAAAAGTGATAATCGCACTTTTCAACCTCAAGATGGAGGTCTCTAGCTAGTCTCCTAATCCTTGCCTGGGTTACCCACCCTGCTTAATTCTTTCATCCCAATCCTGCTGGTTTTGCATTTCTGTGGCAGCATTTTACTCCACCTTCTATCATATATCTTTGATTCCCCTCCCCCCCAGAACCTCCCAGTGAAGCCTGTTGTTAGCTTTTGTAAGACACTGGGGTCTCTGTTCTTCTATGTATTTAACTAAAAATGTTTCCTCCTGGCAGAATTTTCTTAAAAGTCTCTGGCATTGTTAGGTCTTTAAAACTGCTGCTATGAAGACAGCTGATTGTTCCATTATGGGTCTCACATGAAGGAGTTCTGTGGTTTCTGTTCCTCATCACAACCTCTTCGGTGGGCATTTCCTGTGAAGTACTCCAGAGAATCCTCTATGACACAATAGGCCTTGGCCTTTGATTTCCATCCAAAGAACTCCCTCCACCTCCCTGCATGAGTACCAGGCTGTGGAAAGGGACCAGGATCCCAGAAGAAGGCCAACACAAAGGGTGGGCAGGGGGAAAGGAATCCACAAGACTAGGTGAAAAAAAAAAAAAAAAAAACCAAAAACACAACAAACTAGCAACAACAAAAACAAAATGGAGAACAGACAGCTAATGAAGGAGGAGAAAAACCAGTTTGGGAAAGTGGCTAGAAAGTTCAAAGGGAAACAAATAAATTCAGGAAAGGCTTGCCAAGAGTATCCAGTGCTACTCAGTGACCAGAGAGAATGAAGCCTGATATTTGTCCTTTGGTTGTTGGTGATTTTAACAAAGAACATTCCAGAGGAGAGGTGAGGGCAGAAGGCCAATTTCAGTGGGGTGAAGATGGTAGAAATGCAAGGGAGAGAAGACAGAAATTGTGAGGGAATCAATAATAACGGGAGGAGAGTTGGTGACAGCAGGGTCTGGGAAATGTATTTATGATGAGAAAAAGCCCAGTGTGATTAAATGCTAATACGAAGGAACCCCAAAAAAGGCAGAAATTAAAATACAGAAGAGAAAGAAAATAACTGCCGGAGGAAGGTTGCTTGGAAAGTAAGGCAAAGAGAACCTAGACTTCCAGGGAAGGGATGCTCCGAGTGCAGGAAGAACCCTCCAGTCCTGCTGAGCGATTTTGCTGTTCTGCTGGGGCTCAGTGGGAATAGAGGCAACACCTTAGCCCTTTTCATTCAGTAATGTTTCTCTTACATTGGGCTACAGTCACATCACATTAGATCTTTTTGTGACGCTGTTGTTTTTTCTAGAGTTGATTAGAAAATGACAAACTGGTTTTTTTTTTTTTTTGGTACCAGGAATTGAATTTATAGCAGGTGTTGTGCTACTGAGCCATATTCCTGACTCTCTTCACAAACATTTTCTTAGACTAGCTCCTGCTAAGCAATGTCTCCTCTCTCCTGCAGTATATGTTTCTATTAAATGCCATTCTATTAGATTTAGATCGTGTTTCCACTTTGTCAAGATGTTTTTATATTTTAATTGAACTCACAACATGATGCTGATGTATTTCAGCGTTGTGTCACCCACACATTAAAATATCAGCTGTATATCTTCATCCAAAAAACTGTCTTTAGCTTTATTTTATTTTTATTTCATCAAATACTCTGCATCCCCCACCCCCAGGGACTCAAGGAAAGAATTAGACGATGCTTTGATGATAACTGATAAATCCTTTCATCCTGAGGAATCCTCCCAAATTGGATTAAGTGTATTCATTTGTGGTTCATGGTGTTTATGTTTTAGGGAGACAGGGATGTGAAAACTCTCACTCTCTCTGAGTTCATTCTCACAAATAGATGGATACTGTCACTTTTCAAGGCTTGTCCATCTGGAATGCATCACAAACACATTGCTGGGAAAGTAAAAGTTCCAGAAGGTGCTTCGTTTTTCCCTGGAAGTCTGAAATTGAGTGGCCTAGTTTCTTCCATGTTGTTGGGAATCCACAGGAGTGTAATATAAGCTACACTTTTAACCATTTGGTTTAGCTTATGATTGAGTAATGCTTCCTGCCGGACACATTTTCCCTTTATCACTTACTTTTTCTCTAATTTCAGCAATGACAGTTGCTGATTATGGAAATGACTCCAGTTGTCCAACTTCTTTTAACCGCATCTAGTTACCAAAACCAAATCTATCTGCTACTTTTGAAACCTGTTAAACAAGAAAGCAATTTATTCCCACCTCTTTGCAAGGAACATGGCCACATTCTTTCTGCTTGCATTGCTTTGGAACCACTAGCACCTCATTCTAATTTGAATCAAAATCTGCGTGCTCCTTTTCAATCAGTAATTTAACTCAGCAGGCTTAATTCAAAGCAGGAATTTAAATCTTTTAAACTATCAGTGTTGCAGGAAATCAAGGAAAACAATAAAAACAAACAAACAAACAGTGGCCCCAAATTAAACCAGATAGAAACTTCCATGAATGGTGACTTAAAATAATAAAACAAAAACATCAAGAGAAATTAATAGAAAATATTTTGAGGTTCAACTTGGCATGGCTGCATTAGCTCTTCCTTTCCTAGAGAAAGTCAAAGATTCTTCCAAGAACAATTATTAGTAGTCAACTTCCAGACTTCCACAGAGCTTACAGACTCTATTCTTCCCATCTGGCCCGGCAGGTGAGCACACCTGGGATCCCTGCTGGCTGACATTTCCTAAGGATTTCTTTGCATCTCACACAGTCAGCATCCCTGCAAACCTTTTTCCTTTGCTGTAATAATGTAGACAAATTAATTCCCTTTTGCGTTAACTCCAGCCTGGCTCCCCACAACCACTATAGGTTGTGGGACAGAGAAGGAGTTGGCAGCTTTCCTAGAAAACTAAATATTTTTTCTTCTTTGTGATGGTGCTCAACTTTCTCTTGCCCCCGGCTTAAAATACAGGTCCAGTCTTTAATTTAGCTGTCCTTGTGTGAATAAGCAGGGCTCAACAAGGTAATAGTGGGTTAGCATAAATTATTACAAAGGCACTCCAAATCTAAAACAGAGGCATTCTGTGGTAAATCTGAGTTTATCTAATGTTTCCTAAATGTAAGTAGGCCAAAAAAATTTTTTTTGAACAATCCTTTAACCAAGATGTATTTTACAATTTATTATTTAGTATTTTAATTTTATTAAAAATTTTCCCACATTTTAATAGTGTTCTCTCAGTTCTCTCATTTAGTTTTTATTTTTGTTTTTAGAATAATTCATTGAAGGTAGAACTTTTTGTGCATTTATAGACTTAGAATATGAGGCATTAATTATTTATATAAAATGTACAGGTGAATATTGTCTAATTTGTGCAGGTAACTTTCAGCACAGTTACGTATAGGAAAGATGGTATTCAGTGTATTTATTACTCCTACCATTTTTCCTAACTCTTGAATTTTCTCTAGAATGAGGCCGCATTATAATGAATATAATGATTAAAAATAGAGTGCCTATATGTAGTCAGAATATGAAGAAATTACCTTGTCCTTTCATTATGCAGTATTTTACAGGTATTTCTCCACTCTTGTAACCTGCAGAAGTCACTTGGTCATTAGGCCTAAAAATAATAATTTAAGTTTAAAGTATCCTTAACTCCCCAGGAATTAAGGCAAAATATCCAAATATGTGTTGCAACTTTGGTAAGCAATAAATATAAAATAGGAAATACAATTTTAAAGAATATAGGCCATTTTCCCTTTACCACAACTATTTTTACATGAAGGATCTTTCCCCCTAGTATTGATGTAACCATTCTGTACTAAGAGATGCATTCCTTGTCTATTTGATCAGTGTTTTGGGTGTTTAAGGAGCATATTGGCATTAGGGGAAATGCAGTTATTTCCCATGACATTTAAAAAATCCATTTCTGTATTACATACTCCAATCTAGTGAAAATTAGATCTACTCTATTTAGATCTGGCATCCAACAGTTGTTGGCCGTGGCATCTGATGTAATTTTAAACTACTCATGTACATTTAAGAGGAGATTGATTTACAGCAGTCTTTGCTTGAGACAAGCACAATTTAAACTAATTCCTATTGATCCAGAAACATTTAAGATTGGTTTTGAAAATTCTCAAGAAGAGAGGGCATTGGATACATGTGAGTCATTCTGCTAAGTTTTATTGTTATATACATAAAGGCATGAAACTGTTAATGCTTATCCTTCTTTGCCTGGAATTTTTGTTGCTAGATACCTAAAGGCTAATTCCCACTCCACATGCTTTGTGTCTGCCCAGATGTTAGAATATATGCTCTTTACAAATAGCAGCATAAATAACATATCCAGGTCATTCCACAGGCTAGAATTTTATCATTAAGGCTAAGATAATGTTTTCTGTCAAAGATAATTTTTGGTAAATTGTAACCAGGATAAAGTTTAGAGAATGACAAGAAGAATAGCAGAATGCCCCACAGAATAGTCAAATGAAAGAAGTACTTGCCTGCACATTTCCATGTTAGCACATAGTATACACAGCAAGTTGAATTCTGTGCGTGTACAGTTATCGTGTACAGTTTGTAAGATTGTCTAGTAATACATAGGCATTCTTAAAATGACCAAAATGCCCAAATTGCAGCAGATCCTTTAACCAAATATTTTAGAATTTGAAAGAATAGGTATTATTCTGACCACAGTATAACCTTGTCAGAGCTGTTCAAAGTGGAGTTAAGTAAAACTAGGTTCTATATTTTACCTTGTGACACTGGACAAATCTTTCAGTGTTTCACTATTTCAGTTTTTTCACGTTCCTAATACTGAAGATACCTGCATTTTAGGTATTTTGGGTGGTTTGACAAAGAAAAGTACTTTCTACAAAGTCTAGGGCTATTTACTTTCCATGCTTTCCTCAATATCTCTTACCACTCTTTAGATATTTAGTTATTTTGTTGTTGTTGTTGTTGTTACTGTTTTATCAACCTAGGTGTTCCTTGAATGATTAGACTGAGATAAATACATAGTTTCTTAGCTATTACATCACTATTAAGTGGGACTTAAAAATGCCAAGTCACAGAATACTGTAAGACTTCAGGTTTTAGATTTCATGTTTTATTTTTGCATCTAGAAACCAGTGATATTTGCCTCTATATACTTCTGAATATTGCTAAACTATGAGGCTAGACAGAAATTTTTTCATCAACTTTTTTTGGATTTTAACTTTCTAAAGATGCTCTGTGTTCATTGAATCTTTAGCTTCATTTGAGCCCAGATGGACCCTTGGTATCTACAAGGAAAATCACAAAAATTCATATACAGTGACTGCAGCTGATTTTTATCAGCATGGGTGATACCAGAGTAAAAAAAAATATACATATATCCATCTTGACCAGGTAATCTGTCTTTCTGGAAAATCACAAAACTACATTCCTAATAACATACTCACTGAGATAATTTCCTTTTATTGAATAATTTACTCATTCAGTAAAGATTGTAAAAGCCTGGGGATATTTTGAACATATGGTTTAGGGACATTATTTTAAAACATGAGTTATCAGCTGAATTTTAATACAATCTAAATAAATTAACTTAATTTCTAAGTGTTACAAATATAAGCAGAATATTTTTGTAAGAGAGGGGAATACTTCTTTATAGTTTCTGCTTTTTAAAGTTAAAGTTAGAAGTTGGAGATTAAAAGCTTTTACTCATCATTGCCGTATTGCACTGGGGCACCCATTTATAATTGCTGCTACTCAATTCTTTCTCGACATAGCTGATTGCTTATTCCACATGACAGTTTCTTCTCATGGACTTCTCTCTGTCAGTTCCTTTCCAGACACTTGTGCTAGTTCCCACTTCTCTCATTGCCCCTTAATAAGAAGAAGCTCCAGGGTCCCATCCTTGTGCAACTTTTATCAACATTTATTCTTAGTTATCCCAGCTAGATGCAAAGCTTATAACCTGTAAATCACACATTTGTGCCACCTTTCCTGTCTTCTTTGAACTTCAGTCTGGTATCTCCAACTGCCTACTCAATGTCTCCACTAGGATTTCTAGTAAGCATCCAAAATTTCCAAACTGACTTATTTAATGCCATGCAAATAAATAAATAAATAAACAAATATGCATGTCTTCTCCAAAGGCTTTTGACTCTTTATTCACAGCAACCTGTCCTTTCATTCAAGCCAAAATTGTCAGTGCCTTGCTTCACTAGCCTCTTTCTTTTACTGTCAACCTTGACTCTCTCAGAGTCTGTGGTTAGTTCTGCCTTCATAGTCTGGTCTGATCATTTCTTACTCATAAAACTCTGCTTGCCCTCACTGGTCCACTCATCATTGTCATGTTACCATCATTTTCAGGATATTTCACTTACATTTCTCCTACATCTGTACTCCTCATTTCCTCTCTGCTTTGCCCTTGACCTCCTTGAGGCTATTCCTAACATTACAGCTTAGGTGATTCTTACAAGAAAAAATTATCTATATCAGATTGTGTTACTAACCAACTTCCAACCTTCTAACGATTCTCCCATTCTATACAAACAAAGCCAAGTTCTTACAAAACCCACGATGTCTTGCCTCTTCTCTTCCTGTTTGTCCTCATCTTAGTTGAGTTTTTACCTTGAAATCACCTTTATAAAGAGTTTTTTATGACCAAACTATTTAAAATAGCAACAAGTAATCATTTCACATTTCTTATTTCCTTTCTTTATGTTCTGCCATCAGACATTCTATATGACTTAGTCAGTTGGGCTGCTATAGCCACAGTACCATAAACTGAGTGGCCTAAGCAACAGAAATTTATTTCTCACAATTCTGAAGGCTGAATCAGGGAATTGGGGAGCCAGAATTTTTGGCCTCTGCTGAGAGCCCTCTTCCAAGTCTTTAGATGGCCCTCTTCTTTCTGTGTTCTGACATGGTGAGAAGACAGAGATCTCTAGCCTCTTTCCCTTTTTATAAGGACATCAGTGTCATCATAGAGACACTATCCTCATGACCTTACCAAAATCTAATTACTCCCCAAATGCCCTGCTCTTATTGCCATCCCATTGGGGGTTAAAGTTTGAATATATAAATTTTGAGAAGACACAAATATGCAGAACATAACAACACACAATGCTTATTTTGTCTGTTGTCTAGATAGACCCACTGGAAGGTGTTCTTCATGAGTTAAGAGATTTTGTTTTACTCATTTCTGTATTTTCTAACATATAGCAACTAGACTATCAATATTATTTTAGTTAATGAGTGGGTTACCATAGCAAATGGTTGAAATTTTATCTAGCTAATAGTTCCTTTTTGATTGATTCTTTTTTTGTCATCTTTATTTTATTTAGAAATGCCAATTATAAAGACTCTAGCAAGAAATAATCTGGAGTCAGAGCCAGAGAGGGAGGCATATGATTGTCTCTGGTAGAGTTAAACATCTTGAAGCCATGGAGAGGCAATTGTTTCTGAATTGCTATAGAATACCTTAATTTCTCTAGGACATAATAGTAACTTAAAGTTCTTTAGGAGAGAGTAGTATCTGAGAATTGTCTTTTACTCTGGGATGAACTCACACAATTAAATTCCTCTTTCTTTGCATACTTACTCCAGTGGTCTGTCTTACTGAAATATCCAAGATATGTGACTGCACAAGCTGCCAGAGTCTCTCTTAGTAACAGGTCATTTGATCCATGGCTTCTTCTGCTACAGGGTAAAGAGAAGATTCTTCATAAAAGTTTAAAATGATTCACTCTGCATTTCTCTGTAGTTTTTTCATCAATGCTCAGTCTGAGATTGCTGCTAGTTATTTAAAATAATTTTCACCTGTTGAGAAATCATCCTTGGGTTTTTTTTTTACTTCAAATATTTTGTAGACCATAAGTAGATTATACTTAGGTTGTATCTTTTATTCAGCATTTATAGAAGTGTTCTAAATTAGACAATTTTCAGTTTTCTGAAATTGGCTTGAGGCCAAAGTTATGCTTTTAAAAATATATAACATGTAAAAAAATGTAAAAGTCCTGATATGTTGAAGCAGAGTAAAATACTACCAATAGAAAAAATATAAACAATAAGAAAGGAGTAAGAATGGTATGAATATGAACTAAGAAAGGCAGATAAGAATATTTATCCAAAATCTGTAGAGATAAGCAGTTTAAGCATCCTATACACATAGCACTTCAATCAAAATCAAGATACTGTGATGAGGTAGGAAAAAACTCAAGCAAATAGCCTATTGATATTATCTCTTTGGGTTTAGCAAATGCTCGCACCTGGACTGAAATCTGAGCCCTAGTCTCTCATTTGAACTAACACCAATGAAAACAGAAATGCCACTATATTTTCTACCACCCATTCTGTCCTTGTTATAAATTAGTGTTATTAAAACAGGTATGAAAGTGTGAGAGAAACAGAAAGAAAACTGCCTATCGAATAAGCAATGAGAATGCTCTTTATTTCCAATTACCTGCTTCCTTAGATTCTGTTATTTAAAGGTTGCATACCTCTTTTTATTTATAGAAAATATGTTGGTACAATATTTTTATTGACTTCTCCTGAAGCACGTGGTTGGCTCTAATCAATACTCGCCTTTTAGGCCATCTTTAAAGACAATCTGTTTCCGTATTCTCTAGTCATCAAGGTATGGTCTCTTCTGCTTGTTCTTTCTGCTATTGTTTTGGGATTTTCAATTTTGTTTTTCTTTTACACTTTTATTTTAATCTCAACTCAAAATTAGATAAAAGCTAATGATTCTGGTTGAACTGTGTACTTTCCCAAATGTTTTCTTTGTACTTTTTAGTCTTTGAACTACTGCATTGTGGTGCTATTATGTTGACAAACCCAGGAACAAAGAAAACACTTTTCTGCCCCACACTGATTTCAACTTCAGAAATTAATCTAGTGTACATGTTGCACAAAATGACTACTTATTTGCTATGCCCAATCATCAGGATGTTTTCCTGTAATGCAAAATCCAGAGCGTTGTCTAAGGTTATGATTTAATCATTAAAATGCCAGATTTTAAAAGACCGTTACATATTTTTATTTTTTTCAATTAGTTCTACCTAAATCATTATCCTTGTTAAGGAAAATTGGTATTTCTCCCTTTGGAAGTTGAAAGAAAGCACACAGAACTCTTACAAGGTTTTCTATACTAAGGCTCATAGGCCATTACATCCCCCAGAAATTCCAATTATTCATAGATTTGTGACTCAAATATAGAATGTTCTTTGATGGTCTTCCTTCAGCAGACAGTATGAGGACATTCTCTATTGGGTCTTTTTGGGCTTTTACATTTACTTTATAGAATATTTGAATTCATACCTTAAATTATGTCCTTAAATATAAGGTACCTTTGTGCATTTCATCAGAAGACATCAAAAAGGGGAGACACGGAATAGGATTCATCAGGTGTCTGACTCGCTAGGAAGTATATGTGGTAAGGTTAATGGAAATGGCTTTGGAAACAGGCACATGTAGGTTCTAGTCTCCTCCTATTTGCTATTTGCTTAAATTAGAGCAAGTTATTTAGCTTTTCTACATGTTTTTTGTTGAGAAAATGCTATATTACGTTTGAATCAGTAAGTCACCTGGGACTCATGGCCTATTATTAGACATTAGTTTTATCTTTCCCATTTTCTCCTGTCCTTGTCTTCATACTTTTGCCAAAGTTTAGAATATTTTATGGGCAGTACTATGGCACTTTTAACCTTTTGTTGTTGTTGTTAATTAAGAAGTATCTGAAGATGTCTTAAAAATAGGAAAGAATATATTAGAGTGCTTAAAGAGCACCAAAAATTAAGAGAGAAGTCAAACCCAGTGTAGTCATACAAGGGAGCTTAGTTAAATAAATAAGAGTGAAAGTAGAGTATCACAGGAGACTGATATCATATCCAAACCAAAGTGTTGAACATGATGTCAACTCTTCCCATTGGCAGAATTTTTTCCCTTTCTAAAGTATAAAGAAGTTCTAACTTGCTAGACCTTGTATTGTCATTTGTATGTGGGCCAGAAAAGAGAAAACAGATAAAACAATAGCTAATTATAAAAGTTTACTTGAAAAGTTCTGAATGCTTCAAGGATTAGAATTAACTAACTATACTGCCTCACAAAACTGATGATAATTACACTGGGCTTTTTGTGATTCCAGTGAATGTGGGTTTTAAAGAAAATTCACACACTTATGTTCAGTTCACCCTTTGCATTATTGTGGAGGAAAAACTAGCATTCAGTTGATTCTGTAATCTTAGTAGAAGCTTGTCTTCTCTGAACCGTTTAAAACTGTCTAAATATATACTGAAAGTGGATCCAATAGTAAGAGATTAAGCCGTCACCAAAAACTTTGTTCAAAGGAAAAGGACACAAAGCAAAACATGTGACAGCTCACCAAGTTAGATTTGGAAATTCAAGAAGCAAAGAGAAGTCTGTTGCATGTCATCAGCATTCTTGATTACATTCTACAAAATCCACTTTGTGACTAATTTATTTCATCTTGGGTTTTACTATGAGATGAGACTTTGGAGCCCAGATTCCTGCAGTCACTAAAGCCAAGGGCTGAAAAGCCAAGCCACTCTTTTCAGATGTGTAGTCCTTTCTGACAGGCACACTCACAGTTCATTGCAGCCCTGTAGAGTAGAACTCCACGTGAATTTCCACTTCTCAAATCTCCATGTTAAAGTGAAAGATTGAGGCACTACATGCAATTGGTGAAGAAAACAAACCATTTTCTTAAGAATTAAAACTCTATGTAAACATTGTACAATGATGTGGAATAAAATGCACATTTTAGAACATTTTCTAAAAAAAAAATCCACTTTGTGTAATTTAAGCAGTGACTACCACAGCCAGGGATGATGACTGTCCAGCTACAAAACTGGGATATCCTAACAAAGACACCATCCACATCTTGCCACACATGACATTAAGGTCTTGAGTCAACTCTTCAAAAGAACCAGGTACACCTGAGCCATATATTTCTGAAGGATTGGGCTTGTCATCAGCACTGTTTTATATTTTTGGGTCAGCTTGGTGGATCCACATTACATGCTAGCTCCAAAAAATCCTGGGAAATAGAATTTTAATTTTTTGTTGTGTATAGGATAATTATGAAAGTAAGGTAGAAGGGTGTTGTGAAATGGAAACATATTAGAAGGGTGTCCACTGATAGACCTGATGTTAGTATTTGCTTTCCAAGGAGTAGGACTGAAAGGCATTGCAGGTATTGAAGTTGCATATTTGACTATTCTGCATTGTTTTAAAAATGTAAACTCACCTGAACAGAACTGAAACCTACTAGGTCAATAGTTTGTAATTTGTGGAGGTACTTGCTTGGTTTTGCTCATTCTTTTCCTTAGACACAAGTTTTAATAAAAATAGTCAATTAGAACTCATGTAGTCCAGAAATCAATGTTATAGCCATGTTTTTCATAAGTTATATTTTAATCTTTGTGAAAATGATAAATGTGTTGGTTGTCAATTAACAAAATAGTCCTTTAAAATAAGAACTACCAATATTTAGTGAAATGTTAACTATAAATATACAAAACAGACACAAATGGAGATACCATTGTTTTAAATATTATAGCTCCACTTCATTAAGGAATGGCTGAAGAAATATATTCATTTTGTTCACTTCGAAACTCCACTTTGTCTAAGTTTTGTGAATGACATAGTTTTTATTTTAATGGCTCTTTGTATATTTAAACTAGTTTCTATGGAAAGTAACCATTTTAAATCACCTTACTATTTATAGAAAATGGGTAACATCACTTATTAAAGATAACAGTTTTTTCTAAAATTTGCTTAATGTTGATTTGAATTTTATTTATTTAAAATAAATATTTTGTGCTAGGGGTTGTATTAAGTGCTTTATGAGTGGTAACTTGTTTACTGCTCATCACCTATGAAAGAAGTATTAGTATTATTATCTTCACTTAGCAGTTAAGGGAATAGATCAGGAACTCAGCAATTAAATAAAATCTAAATTTGCATAACTTTTTGGCTAAAGTCTTATTCAAAATGTATAGAGTCACAAAAGCAGAAAACACACTATCATTATCTGTGGCAACAAGGATAGAAAGGGCATGGATAATTAAAATGGTATCGCCAGCTCTTCCAATTGCATTCCTTGTCTTCAGCAAAGAATCAAAACATCAGAATTTTAAAACTTGCTGTTTGTAAAGTTTCTGTTGGAGTAGGGTATCCAACATCTCAATCTTTAATTGATGTCATAATCCATTGATAAGCAGGGAGCTGAAATTTGAGTCCAGGCCTTCTGGCCTGCAGAGCCACCGCTTATGTGCACCATGCACTGCTGCTCTTGCAGCATGCTGGATGCTTTACCAAGGTGGGAGAATGTAGAAACGAGCCATCTAGCTAGCCATCTGTCTACCCTCTGGCTTCTAAGGATATCAAAGTTTTTTTTTTTTTAATAAAATGGACATAGATTTCTGATGAGACAGGATTTGTACAGAGAATTGTAACATTTTGAGACCTCACTCCTGTTCCAGACACATTCCAGACACTCCTGTTCCAGACACAGTATAAATGGGTCAGTTACATTGGTATTAGCTTTTTTATTTTATTTTTTAAAAGCAGTCACTAAGTCATAACCCTATCCAACTTCAACCTGTCTAGTTTGGGTTTGTAGATCAGTTATGGTCTCAACAGAAGACAAATGACACATTCAGATTAGAAAAAAATGGCAAGTTTTAACAAAGGACTCAGGAGGGAATCATGTAAACTAGGGCCTGAGACTTCAGCAGAAGACAGACCTCCAAGAGAGTGCTGAGGTTTTACTTGGTTCCTCTTCTCCTACCTCCTGAGAGGACTCTCTCTTGCCTACTAGCAAGGCAGATTATTTGTGTACCTCCACTAAAGCCTGCTTCAAGGGCAACAATGGAACTCTACCTTAGTGGACCTAATGGGTGATACTTGGCACCATCTTACCAATTCCTTATTTCATACACATGCTGCTCCCTTCCAAATAATATTTCTTGTTCTTCTATTGAAATTTTTAATCTTCATTTGTTAACTCAACTTTTTTAACCACTTGCCAGTCCAATTATTTAAATATGGGTTGTTTTATTTACTTTCATCATTTTGAAACAAAATACTCAGTACCCAAAGTCAAAAGAGGAAAGGTTTATTCAGCTTATAGTTTGTAGAGGTTTCAATTTGTAGGTGGTTCCAAGTCAGGATGGCATCACAAAGGAGAAATATTTCATGGCAGGCAGAAGGCAGCAAAGCAGAAAGCAAAGAAGTACAAAAGCAGCAAGTAACCACAGTAGTCCTCTTTCTGTCACTTACATTCTATCCAAGTTAGCTACCCAGTAACGCTCACACCCAGGGAGAACCTTCTCATTATCCACTCCAGTGATATGAAAATCCAATCAGTGGATTAATTTAGTAAATACATACCCTTTATCCTAAGCATCACACAATTAATCCCACCGTCATGATCCAGCCACCTTTCAAAAGCCTCACTTATGACCACATGAGGCTTTGAAGGGAAGTCTAGGCACAAGCCATAATACAAGATAACCAAAAATTAATTTCTATAAAATAATAAAATGAGGACTATAAAATGACACTTTTATCAAATTTATTCAATATGAAAATCAACTGGTCTAAATAACACCTGCTCAAACAATCTTTGGGGTAGTCAGTACACAAACAAATGCACTTTCTGAATGACACACAGTGTAAGCTGTGAAGTGGTTAATATTAGGGAAACCCTGAGAATGCAAACCACCAACACTAACTGTGTTTGTTTGTTTGTTTTGGCACAGTATTCCAGCCTGTGAAAGTTGTTTTGAATTCTGATTCCGTTATCCAGCATGGGAGTCCTCAAACAGTAGTTGAATGTCCTGGGAAAGCATTTGGAATACTGGTTTTGCAGGTCTCCCTTGGAAGTTCAGTCTCATGTGAGGCCCAGAAATGTATATGTGTTCTTTATTGTTTTTAATTTTCCAGAGAACTTTAATATAGCCAATCAAAGCACAAGCATCTCAGATTTCTTGGTATAACAGCTTCCACAAGAGGTGTTCATGAAGTATCTTGTTAGTTTATCTTTGTGCGAAAAATTTGGGGATATTGTGGAAAACTGAAATTTCTTATGGATATTTTCCAAATTTCATTCTCCCACCCTGACTGGCCATGCCTCACACTGAAACCCTCTTATCAGTGAGGTACTGTCACTGAAGAAAGCATGTTAGATCCCTTCAGTCTTCCCCTGCCAAAGTCGTACTAAGCCTCTAAGATATATCAGTAATATTTTTATGTATGATTGTTTGACTTGCTTTGCATTAATTTCACAATTCATGTTTCTCCATGTTGTGCTAAAAATATTGTGGAAGACTATAAATACTTCACTGAATTTGAATAACATTCATCAAACATAATATTTACCAACCCACCCTTCCTTCTTCTGCCATGAGTACCAATTTTTCTGGGAGCCAAGAATGTTCTAGGTTTTAAAGATGATATTGTGAGCACAGCAGGTGAGATCTCTGTCCTCTTGAACTTATTTTCCAGTGAGTGGGACAGACATTCAATAAGTAAGTGAAAAACACTGCAAAAATATTTTTAGTGAGAATATATACATGCTGTGAAAGAAAGAAGTAGAGGAGGGTAATGAACTGTCAGGGTGGAATGGGGCTACTTCAGGGAAGATGTCTCACAGATTGGTGCAGGAGTTGAAGACTGAAGGTCAGGAAGAAGTTAGCCTGGCACAGATCCAGGGGAACTTTCTAGACAGAAGGACTAGTAAGCACGAATATCCTGAAACAGGAAAGGAACTTTAGTTTTCAAATGATAACTAAAAGGTGATTTTAGGGTGATTTGTCCTTCCTGAGTCTCTTGTGACTAGTAAAGAAATATTTATTCCTCTTCAAGATCTTATGAACCACCTCTTCAAACACATGTTGAAATTGTTTCTATTTCCCAAACAGCCTTTAAGTCAACCCATGTCCCTGTAATTAACAGAATAAAATACATAAATGTATAAAACTTTGGGTAACCCAAAGCCCTGCTGGTAAATATTTTTACTTAGTCCTCCAGGAATACTGTCTTCATGGTATTCACCCAAGCCTCGCAGTTCTTGGCAGACAAGAGAAGGAGAGGTACTTCAAGTCATAGCACAGCAAGCACAGCAGGAAGGAGGCTTAGCAGACCCCAGGACTGTGAGAGGTATGGAGCTCAGGAGCAGTGAGCAAGCCTGTTCTCCAGTGGATACTAGGGAACCCGCCCTCTTCTCCACCCCTGCTGGTCAGGGGAGAGAAGCAGAAAACTAGATCAGATTTAAGGGTGCAGGCATTGGGGCAGTCAGTAACTTCAATCATGAGGAAATACACTAAAGAAAAATATGTAGCCTGCTGTTCTGTAGTATGTAAAGAAGCTACTAAAGGACGTTTTCAGCAAGTGAAAGATGCAAGGTTATGTAAGTAAATAGGAAACAGCGCCAAGTGGGAAGCATGGAATGGAGACTGAGGCAACAAAGCAGGCTGGAGAGGTGGAGGGTGGTGGGTGGAAGAGGACGGAGGACATAGGCTAGGCAAGGTGCAGGTGGCAAAGACAGGAGGGCTGGAGGAAGAGAGTGAAAGCAGAAGAAAAAGTACAGGAAGGTGTGCTTTGTTCCATAATTAATTCTGGTCCTTGGAAAACTCTTTTGAATCACACAGAATCAAATAATCATCTCACATTACCAGAACAGATTTCATCACAATCTAAACTTCTGCCTAGAGTGGCACAGTCTAAGGCAGAGAAACTGTTTGGTTACAGTTTGGGGTATATTCTCAAGCAATAATAATAAGGTAGTGGTTTTCATCTTTCATTTTGTTTGCAGTGTTGGCAATCAAATCCAGGCCCTCGTGGGTGTTAGGTAAACACTGTACCACTGAGCTACACTACCAGCCCCACTAATTAAATTATTTTTAATTAACATGAGTTTAGCTTTCTGTTTTTTTTTTACTCTTGTAGCCTACCAAGTGGTCACTTATTAAATATTTGATATCATTTTTGTGTGTTCAAAATATTTTCATCATATACATTCAATGCCATATATTACAAAGACTGTTTTAAATGTCAGCTTGGTGGTATTTCCACAAGCTGTTCTGAATCAGAATCAGAATGTTTGCTGTCCTCCCTCTGTCTCATTTTCACCCTCTTCTCAACTTCTTCCTTCTCCTCCTTCACTTCCTTGTCTCTCACCCTTCTTTTTGTCTTCTCCTCCTTCACTTCCTCTTTTTTTTTTTTGTATTTGTGTGTACTCTGAGGTGTATGACGTTGATGAAGCCCAAATCAAATAGAGTTAGTGATCAGGGAGAAATTTCCTTTAGAAAGTATTCTTCCCTTCATGATATATAACAAATCCAATGGCGGCAGAGCGATTATGTGAACCAACACGTGATGATTTTAGGGAGCTGAATGTTGAATGTTACGTGAGAGCTGTAAATCATCATGAGCTCTTGAATGTAATTTTTTGAAAGGCTTATTGTTTGCTCAGGTGTGATTTTTGCCTGAATGTCACATGTTAGCTTTATGCATATAAACCTCTGATTGTAGAAAGAGCATACAACTATTTTGTGTTTGTCTCTTACTGCGCAAATTGCTGGCTATATCTCTCTACAATGGCTTCTACCTGAACTTCTTTAATAAATGAAATAGTTTGAAAAGACAGACTGCCATTTCCTTGCCAGTATATAAACCAGTGTAGGGGTTTTCTACATGCTAATTAATTCCAACCTCACCGACTTTACCTGCTGTTTCAAAGGCTGGCAGCTTGTATTCATCTCCTGAATGACAACTGTTCTAACCACTTTTCCCTGAAAAGAAATAAAGAAATTAAATAAACCTTTTGCATGCTAATCACTGACATTCTGAAATGACAGTTGAAAAGTGCTCAAAGTGTGAGTCTCAGGAAGTCTTGAAAGATTTTGTCTACATCAACCAGTTTTTGAATTTTGACTTGATATTTGTGGAATGTAGAGAGAATGGGTGATGAGACAGTACTATCACAAGTAGGAATGAATCATTGGAAGAGATTTTAAATGTATTAAATGTCTACATTTAAGAAATCAATCTTTTATGTAAGTTGAGTAATACCAATGCCTCCCCCATTGGCTTTTTCTCCAAGTCAATATGCAGATTAAAGAAAAACAAGTTTTGTACAAGACATTTTTCCTTTAGGCCTTATTCAATGTATTTGAGTGCATTATAATAATAGCTAATTGTATTATTTACCAATTCCAGAGCTATTCTTTGTCAAAATGGATTTCATTTCTATAGTAACTTCATTTTCTTTTATTTATAATAATGACTGAGATTAAGAGGGTTGGCTGATTCCTTCTAACTAAATAAATACTATAAGAAGAATGTCTTCTGCTATAATAACACACACAGCACAGTTTGGGAAAGGATTGCTGAACCTTAATAGGACAAGCATCTGAATATGAACAGCAGATTATGTACTTTGATTTATTCAGAGGCACCTGACCCTGAATGTTCTCTTTCACCTGTTCCTGGCTTTCCATAATGCTATAGGTGATATAATCTTTATCATGATCAAGCAGTTTTATCATTCCCACAAACATCCTTGACTATAAATTGTCTTCACCTTTGATCCCTGAGGCAGTATTTTCTTAATATTAAAATATGAAAACTAAGAAGGAGGAAAGGAGGATAATAAGGAAAAGTAGAAGGGGAGGAAGAGGAAGAAGAAAGAACAAGGAAAGACAGGGAAAGGAGAAGGAAGAGAAAGTGGGTAGGCATCCAGTGACGTGTTCAGCCAACTCTCATCAAGGATCTTTTGTGTTGCCAGTGATAGTATCTTCAGTTCACTGTGGCTTCCTTTCTTTATGCAAGAAGATAAAATGTTAAAATGATTTTTGTAATTATCCTCTACATAGAACGTTAAGCACTGGTGCCTCAAGGGCAGAATTAGCCCACCAGCACCTTCTCTTGGCCTGTCTGTCCTATCAATTCTAGGATCATCTGTTATTAGCTTGGCACCATCCCACCTCTCTGGTCTGCAACACGGGGAAAAACCCAGAGCCATACACCTTAGTTTGCTCTTGCCTTTATAATTCTGGTTGCAGATTGCCAGAAAAGACCTAGGGTAGGACCTTGGAAGCCAAAGAGGAGCAGAGCTGCAACCAGACATGTGGAGAAATATTGGGATTCCCAGTCTCATGAAAACCACTGACTTCATTGCTGTGAATTGTGACCACCAGTGGGATCTTCCCAGGGACTTTCCAGCACAGCCCCCAAGTAAACCCTTGAGAACCACTACTTTGACCTTGCTTCAGGTTAACGCTTCTGGGTCTATATTCTTGTTCTCTGCCTGCCCTTTCCAGAACTTTCACTGACTTGCCTGACCTTTGACCACTCTGGTTTGCCTATCATTTGTGTAAATCCTAATTCCCATGTTATACTCATCATTCCTGCAGTGTCTTCAAGAAATCTTACCTTCCCCAACCCAGATTGCTAAACCATATTTTAAAAGAAATTTTGTATTTGGTGCCAGTATTTAAAATTTAGGCTATTTCTTTTTGAAGTCTTAATTGCCATTTTTCCTTTGAAAAAAAAAACAGGAGGTTAGGAAACCTTGGCCCAGCACATGGAACTGGAGGGTAACTGTCTCTTTAAAAAACAGTGTAACTTAGCTTGCCTTACTTATAACATCTTTCTGGACTTTGTAAACTTTGCATTTATGTTCATTTTAATCTAAGGATGTATACTTTAATAAACATTTATTGAAAGTTTGACAACTAGAATATTATTTCTTAGGAACTCCTGGGGAGAGAGAGATGAGAAAAAAAAAACTGAGTAAGTCAACTTCCCATAACTGTTATAATACCTGAGATAATAAACTTAAAAGAAGAAAAGTTTATTTTGACTGACAGTTTCAAAGGTTTCAGTCCATGGTCACTTGGCCCTGTTGCTATGGACCTGCAGTAGAACAGTTTGTTATGGCAGAAGCACACCTCGTGGTCACTGGGAAGCAAAGAGACACTGGAAGGGGTCAGGACCCAAGGTGCCCTTCAAGGTCATGCTCCTGATGGCTGTTTTCCAACTCAATCCATCTTCTGATGGTTCCACCTCTCCAATAGCACCACTGGCTAAAGACCAAGCCTTTAGCACATAGTCTTTGGGGACATTTTATTTTCAATCTATTGAATAAATCCAATGACTTCAAAGATCTTGGGAGAGTGAACCAAGGGAGACCAACTCAAGCATATGACTGTCATAGCTGAACAAAATATGTGTGTGAAATGATCCTTTTAGCAAATGAGAAAATAAACTCAGCAGCTCACTCTATCAGTACTTTTAAACCACTCAAACAGATTTTTATGGGAGTTTACTTGTTGTGGATTATCCAGTTATTATTCATTTTTACCTGCATTTTGTCCAGTTGAGAATTTCATGAAATATAAACTTAGTGAACATTTTAGAATAAATGAAAATAATTATTTTTAAATGCAAGCAAATTTTCAAGACATACTTGTTTATAAACATCAAATATTTTTACTGCTATCTTTCATTTATGGGTATCTAAACATCAATGATTATTTGTATATTTTAATAAAAATATATTTTGGTCAGAATAACAAAATTAAAAAATTTCTAAATATTGTCCAGAGAACTCTATGTAAGTACAGATGTCATATTCAAGTTAACTACAGATAAAAATAAATCCATGTTTCTCATCTTAGCATTGCTTAAAAGGTAGATATGTGTATTTCCTTTCTTCTTTTTTCATTGCTGACAAATGATAGTATATAAATTTTGAGTCAGCAATTTTACTTTACGTTGAGCTGTGTTTCTGAACTAAAATAAAAATATTGTAATCTCATTGTTTGCTATAAACTCAATGTCTGTTTTCTTTTTTAATCATCAGATAACAATTAGCCTCTATCAGTTTAGAGAAATGAGCATAAATGCTTCATGGGGGTAGACAAAAATAGAATAAGTAATTTGTAAATATTCCTTTCAAGTTGGTTCTGGAAGATGGCAGATCAGTAAGCAGCAAAATAGGGAGCCTCTCTGAGAGAAACAGTTCAGAAGCTGGAATAAAACATCCTGGAGAAGACCACATGGAGGGAGATGGATCCTCTTAGCCCAGGGAGAAACTAAAGGGAAAGGAAAAAAGAAAAGAAAGAAAAAAAAAAGAAATGAAAATTGTGGACGGAAGGCTATAGCCAGACTCGCTCTCACCAGAGCCAGTCCCATTGTGTAGGAGAGGCTGCTTGAATCTGGAGATGCGCAGTCCTGGTGAAGTCAGGGTTGGTGATCCTGAGGGCCTTGGCGGGAGGAAGTGGTCGTGGAGGGGAGCAGCGGAATGGAGAGCAGCACTCAGCTCGGAGATCTGGCTCTGAGATCCATACCGGCTCTCAGTGAGCGTGCAGAAATCAGTCCTCCTGTGGGAGTGGATGAGGAAGCCTATCAGCATTTTGAAGTCGGGCAGGGTAAAGCTGGAACCAGAACTTCAGTGCTTCAGTCAGCTACTCCTAGTGCAGAGCAGATTGGTGAGAGTTGTGGGACTGAGTCCCACCTCTGTCCACTATCCAACAGCAAAAGACAAGGTCTCCCTGAAACTATACCTAACCTGCCCTATTGGCAGCACACACTACAGTGGTGAAGACTCCCAGTAGTTGACCAACTCAGAAGAGAGGGACCAGCCTGCTCTGCCCCTGCTTGTACTTCAGTGGCCACCAGCAGACTGGGGAGGGCAGCAATCACTAGCCAACATGCTTCAGAGTAATTGCTGCCAATACAGGAAGTGCTGGGGACCCCCATTGTCCACTCATCTGGAGGAAACCAGAAACATGACAAAAGGAAGAAACAAATGGAAATCTCTAGCCCCCAATACAAACACTACTGGCCCGGGAGGAGGTAAACACAGAAGAGATTGGGGGTAGCACACCTGTGGTGTCTGAAAAAGCAGCATCTGATATAAAGAATTATCTTTATGGCATTATAAAAGAACTAAAAACAAAAATTCTAATACAAGTAAAAGAAGATATAAAAATAATAAAATAAATGCTAAGTACCTCTCAAGACACAGATGGAAGAACGGAGGGACATAAAAAAAAGAGAGAAATCTTCTATGAAGAATATTAAAAAAATCTAGAATACATGAAACAGATTCAAAGAGACTATCAGGAAATTAAAAACTCCATTGAAATCTGGCAAAACTGCTTGAAAGAAACTAAAGATAGACTATCAATGTGTGATCATGAAAAGAAAGATATCTTAAAAATAACAAGGAACCAGGAAGTAACAATACAAAGGCTAGAAGATGACAAGAGGATCTATAACTTAAGAATAAAAAATGTGAGTGAAGAAGCAGGGATAAACACAAATGAAATACAAAGGCTATTTATAGAAACAATTAAAGCATAGGAAAAGGAAATGATATTCAGATATATGAGGCATATAGAACTCCAGCCAGCTATAACCAAAATAGATCTACAGCCAGACATATAATATTCAAGATCTCAGAAACTCAATACAAGAACAGAATATTAAAAGCTGCCAGAGAAAAGAAACAGATCGCCTATAAAGGAAAACTCATCGGAATCACAACAGACTTCTCAACACAAATCATCAAATCAAGAAGAGCTTGGAGTGTGAAGTATTCTAAGCCCTAAAAGAAAATAACCTCCAACTCAAATTGATGTACCCTGCAAAACTATCTCTCAAAATTAATTGAGGAACAAGATGCTTCTGTGACAAGGAGGAACTGGGGGAGTTCATGATCACCAATCCAACCCTGCAAAAAATACTGAAGGACATTCTAGAGAGAGAGAGAAAAAAGACCATGGTTTTAAGAACAGTGATATAGGCTCACTGAATGGAGCAGACAGTGGAATGAAGGGGAAAAGTAGACAACCAATGGCAGAAAAATAGCATGGCAGAGATGAGGCAGAGAAGATTGGCCATAATCACTAGCATGGATGGCCTCGATACACTAATAAAAAGAAACACAGACAGAGTGGATCAGGAGATAGGATCCATCAGGATGCTCTATATAAGAAATATATTTAACCTGAAAGAAGATTTATGGACTGAAAGTCAAGGATGAGAAAATAATGCTCTATGTGACAGGAAATCAGAAAAAAGTGGGGGTAGCACACTCATCAGCTACAAATTGGTTGGAAAGACAACACTTTTATGTGATTGAGAACTACTCAGCTATAAGAAAGGAAAACCTTGAGGCTCTGGTAGGTAAATGGATACAACTTAAGACCAAGCTCAGGGGTAAAAAGGTTCAGAACCACTTAGGTAAATAGCAGGTTGCCACCCTAATTTAAAAACTAAAAGAATTAGTGGGATACAAAATGTACAATGTACCCTGGGAAAGTGAAAGGAGAGGAATTATCTAAATAGGGAAGGCAGAGGAGATTGTTAATCTTGTATCATGATTTGAAACCCATATTGTTATCATTGTTCTTAGTTTGATTATATTCTATTCCAGTTTGTCTACTTGTATTAGATTTGAGGGCCTAGACAGCTATTCCAAAGATAGCAGGATATACTATGGTAACCATTTTTAATTTCCTATTAACTTAATCTGAAACCCTGTAATGCCTTCACTGGCTTGTTTTGATTGATTTTGTTTGAATCTGTTTTGTTTGATTGCTGTCCTATTTTGACTGATTTTATTCAAATCTGCTATTGTTTGATAGTAACAAGTCTGAGAGTATAGGCAACTACTCTGAAGACAATAAGATTCACTATGATACCCAATCTAATTTGACTATTACCCTTTTTTGAAATCCTATAATGTCTCCAATGTTTTGTATTTATTGATTTTGTTCTGTACTGCTACGTTCAATTTTATTGTACCTGATGAAATGGGCAATTCTATGAAGATAACAAGAGACATCATGGTAACCATTGTAGATCACCTTGTATTGTGATTTTAAATTATGTACTATGTCCATCATTTTGTTTTGAATGACCCCATTTTGTTTTGTTTTGTTCTGTTTTCTCATTTGGTTTCATTCTTTCAAAATAAAAACTGAAAAAATATTTCTTTCAAAATTATTTTAATCACTTTCACTAATTTGGGTTGCTTTTTTATGGGAAGAAGTAGACCCAAATTTTATTTGTTTGCTTGTTTGTTTGTTTTTGTTTTTTGAGACAAGGTCTCACTATTAGGCCAGACTAGACTTGAACTCACTATGTAACCAAGGCTGCCCTTAAACTTGCAATCCTTCTGCCTCAGTCTCCAGAGTGCTGGAATGACAGGCATATGCCACCACATCTAGCTTAGATCTTTATATTCTTCCCCAATTATGGATAAAGCTATGGATAATATGTACTTTATATGTATGTGTGATATATATATATATATATATAACCATATATGTATATACATATACTCATATATGTTTTGGTAGAGACAAAGAAGAAATGTATTTGAGCAATTAAAACACTGTATGTTCATTCTATCTATCTATCTATCTATCTATCTATCTATCTATCTATCTATCTGTCTATCTGTCTGATCTCTTCTGTATGGCCAGATATCTGGTCACCAAACCCATGGTTCAGCCAATTTTTATCTCCTATGTATTCAAATATCTCTGAGAGATGGACACACTTTAGAGCAGAGTCTGTGAGGGGTTGAGGGGAAAGGGGTCCTGCTGTGGCAGCTCCAGGATTCACTAAACAGCCTGGGAAATAGTCACATAGTCCTCCAGAAAAGGCTGGCATCCATCAGAATATGTACCTCCTTAAAAAATGCATTTTACTGTATGATGATGGCTCTTACACCATTAGAGGCAGAACAGCAGAGTGAAGATACTGGGCACATTGGGAAGGCTGGTGTGGATTAGATTTCTGCCCATGTCATTGACTGTGTGCCTAAAATTCTGCAAATTTCCTGAGCCTCAACAACCTTCTACAATTAATGTCACCAATATTACCTACCTCATAAAGGTGTTGTAGAGATTAAATATGATGATTTGAATATAGAATTTAATACTATGCTTGATTTATAATAAGTGGGAAATTTGTGTTAACTAATAATAATAATAATAGATACTAAAGCTTTTTTGCTAAGACAGTGGTGCTTGAATTTGTGTATGCATCTGAATCACCTGGAGGACTTGTTAAAACAGTTTATCAGATCCCAACTGCAGGATTGTGATTTAGGAAGTCTGAGGAAGAACCAAAGAACTACATCTCTGACAAACTTGAAGTTCATTCTTCTGCTGGCTTTGGGAACATGCTTTTGGGTCTTTAGATCCACACATTCAGGCTCTAAGCTATTCCTCTTAGGTTGGTAAAGATTGCAGTTTGGTTATGGAACACAGTGAAAGATTAGAAGATTCAATCCTTCAGCCTGGGGTAATGCTTCTAAAGCTAAAATCTGTATGGCTCAGCATTGGCCAAGGTCTATTTATCAAAGTGTAATAATATAGGAATTCCTTATTTGCTTAGATCTCTGTAATATATTTGGGGGGATCTGTAAGTATACCATCTAACATCTCCCCATAAATTGCCTTCTTGGTTTTCATGTACCAAGCCTTCAAAGAGCAGTACATGCCTGACAGCCACTCTTCTCTTCCCTTCCATCAGATGCCACAAAATCAATCCTACTGGCTTTTGGCTCAGGGCAAATATTGCTTTTCTGTACTCCCAACCATGTTGATTGTACTTCTTTTAAGGAATATTAATTTTCCCATGGCTGTTTTTCAGAACAGAATTCTTTTTCTTGGATTTTAACAGAGGAAGTTTGGGGTAGCTAAGCAGGCAGTGCACAAACATTCGAGGGGAATGCAGATGACTGTAGACCAAATAGTGTCATTCCTTCACATTTAATTGCTACTGGTGTCCTCATTTTGGTAGCACACAATCCCAATATGTTCCTGAATTAAGTATAGACCTTTTTCAAGTACCATTTGCTTATTAAAGCTTCAAAGTTAGGTGGCATTTGTTGCTTATTATTTCTGACAGGTCATTGCTGCAGCATCTCTTTTGATCTTCCCATGAGTCTATGGCCTGGGAAGTAGGAGGCCAAAGAAGGCAAAATACACAACTATTATACCTTCTCCCAGAAGCTCTTTTAGAAACAGAGCATCCTCAACCCAACTTGTGGTAATGCAATCTGTAAAACCAACTTCCCTGAGCTTAGGGAAGGGCTAGTTACAGAGAATTATGAGTGGTAGTGCTAAAGAGTAGGAGACCAAAAGAGGACAAAGAGTAAGTAGGGTCTTGGGGAAATTTGGGGAGATGAAGGCTTTGAGATGTTATGTGCCTTGACCAATGTAGAATATTTACTAAGTAAAACAAGTAGGATTTGATACAAATTATAGTCAAGTCAATTGAGCACATCTTCGTTTTAGGAACCTGTAAAACAAGTTGATATTATTGCAAAACAGATCGTGTTTATAATCAATGTTGCCCTTTTTTATATAATGAGTAGATGGAAGGGTCAGTAGTCAGTAATTTGTAGAAGACACACTTACTTTTCATTTAGATAGCAGCTCACCAATGAGTACAACCATCAAATTTGTGATTTAGGAGTTTGGTTTTTCTATGCTTCCTGCCACATATTTAACTAAGACCATAGTGTTCACAAGTTTCAGAAAGATTCTTTTTCATCCTTTTCCACAAGAACTTAACTATGCTTAAAAAAAGAAATTGACTTTTCAGAAATAATCTTTATATATCTAAGTTGGAGATTTTTAACTCTAATTAAGGTTCAGCATGGAAATGATATATCATCATTTAGTGGAAGAAATTCATCTTTAGATTGAAAGTGTTATTTTAGCTACTGCAAAGCATCATCTTTCTGAAGAACTTCTCACTTTCAAAAGCAGGGTTTTATTACTGAGTCTCCTATAAATGTTCAAATGTAATTCTCAGACCATATTCACAATTTAAGTGAATCTGACAGATTTTCAGAAATAGTTTATGATTTTAGGTCACTACCTATTTCAATTGAAATGTTAAGATAAGAGTGAATAAAACATAGTGCTGTTGGTTGGGAAAGCTGATTGCCTCATGAACTGGTCTCCCTTTGAAAAATATTCTCTTACTCATAATAAAAGACATTACTGATATATATATATATATATATTTGAGTGCCTCCAATGTGACAAGGATTTTGCTTCAAGTATGTTTATTAGTCCTATAGTTTACAAAGCATCTATAATAAGTATTATTGTCAAGAGTGCTTGTTCTGTGACCAGTACTTTAATACATTATCTCTAAGCTTCTCAGCAATCCTATATTTTTGTTATTATTATTACATTTTTGTTATAGTTTCTACTTTACCCTTGTTTAAGGCTCAGAGAGGAGGAATTCCGGAATTAGCTGTGATTGCAATTCACATACATTTAAAGACAAATACAGTATTTTTCTAAGTTTTCTTACATTTTCCCTGCCTGAGCATCTGTGGGGTTGTCTATATGGTCCCCTCAGCTGATCTTTTGGTAGTCAGAGACGGGCTGACTGGCTCCTAATATCTTGACTTCAAAAAATCTAATTCTTGAGAACTTGAGCCAGGCTAATGTCAGAGCCAGGTTCTCATTAAAGTAGAAGACTCCAAGGAAATGAGTCATACTGGCTGGGTTCTGTCATCCTCGGTTACTAGAGTGGCTCACCTTGGGTTTTCACTCACATTGTCTGCAGACAGATACTGTTTGCTCTTTAGAGACCGTATCATTGATCTCTGGTCCAAGATAAATGTTTCTTCCACCAAACTCTTCTATTATGGGCCATTTCAAATAATCTCAAAAAACTTTAAGAGAATGACTAGATCAGGAGCCCAGAATTGAGGAAAACAAACAAACAAACAAACAAACAAACAAACAAAACATGTATCTAAAATTCGTGAGATTTGGTAAGATAAAGATCATGGAATCTTCCTTCAAAGTAAGAATGACTCCTCTATCAACAAGTATCTGGTCTCACCAACAAACCAGTTAGCCCAGAAAAATCTGGGGACATAGGCAAGACCACAGTGTGTGTTATTTTGGCAGAGATAATTTTGTTAGGTTTAACGGTTCATGGGGAGATATATGTTCTGCACCCAGGAACTTCAGAAGAATAAGTCCCTGGTTCCAAGATTATTCCTTGGGATGTCTGAGGACTTTGGAATGCACAGTGAATAGAATACCTGAAATTTGAGGAGAATTTGCCTCTGACATTCCTAGAGATGTAGCCCTAGCCGATGAGCTGTTACGGGCATCTTTCAGGAAGAGTGTTTAGGAGGAAGACTTAAATCCATGAAAACTTTCTGTTCAGGGTACCCTCTTTAAGCTAGAATCCTTGATTGAATCTGTGTACTGTGGGTCATCAGCTGAGAAATGAGTCTTAAGGATGTGAATTTGAGGGAGCGCAGTGAGGTGGGATTCCCTATGAATGGGCCTGACTGGGAGCATGGTTGCTGTCTTTCCAGGAGCAGGTATCAGACTCATTAATGAAGGTGCTGAGAATCAAGAGTCAAGCCCCTAGCAACACTTGCTCTTAGTTCAGGCATGGTGACTCTTTCGTCTCAGGTACCTCCTTGGCCCAATTAGCAGTGACTACGAGGTGCATCATGGTGAGGCTCTGAGGCCCTTTATCAGTGCGATGAAAAGTGATGCTGTGCTTGATAAACAATGTCTCACGGGCCCGAGGCAAAAGACAGGTGCAGCATGCACACCACATGCTGTCATTTCTGCTCAAGTTTTGGGGCAACTGCACCAGAACTCTGAGGACATCAATGACCCCAGAGAATGAACAAGACAAATAGAAATAATGTGAGTAAAGCAATACATTTCTCCATCACAAGTGTACCAGATCTTTTCTGTATTTTTAAAATTCATGACATAATGACCACCCTCTGGGCTCAGATGACGATCTCTTTGGCCTTCCTGAAAAGAAACTTTTTGACATGTACCCACCGCCCCTTCCCTGCCTCTCTACCACAATGCACTTTATCTGTCCCATCTCACTCCCGTGTTTTGCCCCTGGCAAAGGGTACTGTACTCTATCTCCACTTCAGGGTAGCTTCCTCCATTTATTTCTCCAGACTTACTATAACTTACAGTAGTTGATGTGGAGAAATACAGTTTTCTTGGAAATGTACTGAGGTTCTCTGAGGTCTCTCGTCACCATCCTGCCCTCTCTCTGCCTGTGACTTAAGTGGGAATGCTTTTCACAAATTACTATTTTTCATTGTTTCAAATTAATTTTACTCTGTCATCAAGCTATCAGATTACAGCCCCAATTGTAAGTAATTGTGCATGAAATTTGTATGATTTTGTAGAATATAGACAAAAGAAATGAAAATTCAGCTTCCTGGTTCCCACCACTTGGTAAGCATGTCTCACTTAGGTCTGATTTTGTTTGATTACATAAGTTCTTGCTCAAATATAGAGAATTTGGGTATAATGTTGCTATCTAATAGTTCAAAGAAAATATAACTTAGATCTGTTGTGAAAATTGTGTTCTAGTATATTTGAAGTGCTAAGATCTTTGCTCTGAAAGAGGTTTAACTATTGTAATATTTCCAGTTTATTTGAAGTTAAGATTTTGAACTGTGGTTTTATTTTCTGAACTTGCTCTCCTCCTAATTTAATCTTATGTAGAAAACAATGTATTAACATTTAAATAGTTAGTCTCAGTATTATCTTCCTTCAAAAACAGCCTACATAGTAGAATTAATTAAAAGAGTTTTGTGCTTATTTATATAATCTTTATCAGCTGGGTTTTATAGTATTTGCTGGATCTTTTCATCACTATATATCATCTGTAGGACATTTCCCACAAAATACATATATATATATATATTACCTTTTTACTGTGAACTATTCACCTGAAAATTATTTTTAAAAATTCTGAGTCTTCCAAACAGGGAATTGTGAGAGCTAAAAACACTTCTTTTTGGAGGACTATCACTGTGCTAAAATAAAATAATAAAAAGTATACTTCTCACATATTTCTTCAAGACAGAAGGAAAGGGAAACATGACTTTTGGTTGGTTCCTTTAAAATATGGAGATAGAATGGCAGTAAGAGAGAACGTAACCCAAAATTACTTTTTGTCTCAGAAAAGATGAAGAAATTGACCATATCTTTTGCAAGGAGAAAGCATAGTATGGGGTGGTATGGCAAAATTTTAATGAGTAACAAAATTTTTATTGATGTCTAATAAATAATAAATCAGAAAAATTAGATGATGAAATGCAGATAAATTGGACCACTAAGTCAAGAATTTATTGGGTTCACGGTCATTTTTAGGACAGCTTTGACCTTTCTATAATGCATAAAGGACTTCTGTCTCCCCAAAAGTTACACCTGTAAAGAGCAAGCTGTTAAAAAAAAGAGAAGAGAGCTTTGTTTGACTGATCACTTGTATAGCTGTAGAGTTGAGCATTCTGTCACACAAAATTCTTTGAAGAGGATAGCTATCAAAGTTAGAACACAGGGAGTGTTGAGGACAAGATCTTCGTTTGATTTCTACACGAGTAATTGTTGCTTCTAGTTTTCTGAATTACAAATTAAGAGACTAGAAAAAATTTGATGTAGTTCACTGACCTCTCTTGTCAGCCAATCCATAAGTAGAATTAATTGCTACCATGTATCTGGCACTAGAATGGAGATATGTACAACAATTTCCAGCTCACTGTTTACAAGAAGAGTGTGTTCTTTGAGACTGCATTGTACTGGTACTTCTTTAATTAACCCATTTGGATCCCAGGTTTTAGAGTGGATGATATGCAAATGCCTGAGTATTCAGAGTGCTAACAGTGTCATTAAGGTTTCCTTTTTTTTTCTGTCTTGTTACATGAGACACAATTGGTTGATGTTGAAACAAGTTTTAATAATTATATTGTTGTGTAAAATCAAGTTTTTTTAAATGAAATTCTGTCATGTGATAGCTTATGTGCCAATCTTCATCATATTTTTAGTTTGAATTTGATGATTCAGAGCTACTTTTTGGCCATCAAATAGAACTTGAAGATACAAGGTATCTTTAAACACCACATTTATTGATTCTAAGCATGAATCTTTGGAGAAACTAATTATAAAACAGAAAAAGACTGGAACTCACAATCAGTTGCATTAAATAGAACATCATAAAACCTCACCAAATCTCAGTTTCCTAATCTGTAAAATGGAAATGAGATTGTATGTGTAGCAGTTTTAATTACTGTAAGTTTTGCCTTTCTGTTTAATATCCCAGGGTCTATACACTCCACTACTCTCCCTATGGTTTAGCTTGATCATCTATCAGTAAAGTAACCCATAGTGACCCATTAAGCAAACAAGTGTAACAGCCAGGTTGGGCAGTGTGCTTTTCTTTTTCAGGGCCTGTTGGTTCATGAATCATGCCACTTACCCACCACATCCCTCTTCCCCAATTACTGCACTAAAATCTCTCTATTTGGGTTTATTACTTTTTATCTTACAGAGTTTCTAACTTTGAGGCCCCTAATTGCAATGCATTATGATTTCTCTTAGATTTTTATCAATGCCTGGAGTGAACCCTAAACTTTAGACTGGGTCTCTAGAGAGCAGAAGGCAGGAGGAAAGACGAGTGGGATCTTGTCTGGGATGAACAAAGAAAAGGACTTGGGGAATCCACACTGGTTTATTTCAGACACTTACCTAGAAATTTCATGCTGCAACTGACCACTTGTAGAGATTTTAGAATTTTTGAAAATATGTTTTTGAAAAGAAAAAAATGTTACTGTTTAGCTGAATACAGCCTTTACATATTTTTTGAGTAATTTTGTAATTTATGTGAAGCATTTTTCATTTAGACTGTCTTAATTGTTTTTACATGACACTATAATTAGAAATCTAGACTAGCATTTACTTGTGTAAATAGTGAGAGACTTCAGGAAGAAAGTCGTGCTTATTTGCCCTATAACCTAGTGGTTACCCCTGAGGTTTATTTAACATGACAGATGGTGACAAACTGCTGCTTATAACATCTCTTGCAGTGTAATCTCACTACTCAGTGACAAATGCTTCTGACAATCGGAAACCTGGTATTATTCTAAAACAGAAAAGAATGAATATAATTCAGATATGGGATAATAAAAATGGCTTCTCCAAACATATCAAATAAATTAGACCTCTAAGGAGGGGCCATATTACAAATGGCAAAGATAAAATGGAATAGATTTTTTTCCTCGCCTAGCATTGTTTATGTTGCTGTCAGTTGTCAGAGTAAGTTAATACTCTTGGAAGCAGTCCTATTACTGTGCCACCTTGTAGTGTTGTTTTTAGTAGTCTAAACTGTTAGCACTAATTGAATAACTATCTGGGAAAGTTAATTGGGGGTGACACTGGTTAGTTGTGATCAAAGACCTAACTATGTTAACTGTGGATCATACATCTGAAAAAGATGATGCTTCTCTACCTCTTGAGTTTTAGCTAAATTTATGAGTTAGTTGTTTGTAAATGATAAAATTTTACTGTGAGATAATTGTTGGGAGGCAAAGATAGCAGCACATTTTATTTGGGGACAGTGAAAAGTGTTACCACTGCATAGCTGGACATAGCAAATCAGGAGTGAAGTCAAATGAGATGTGTCCACACATCCTTCCATACCAGTGTGTCATCAGTTGGGCACACACAACTTTCAGGATTTTTGCTGCCTGCACTTTTATTTTTTTTAAGTTAATTTTTTTTGTTTGTTTTTGCTTATCTTTGATTTAAGCAAAAATACTCATGAATTCAAAGGTTTAATGTACTTTTCACATACAATAAACATAATGGAAAAGATTTTTTTTCTTTAAAATATGGAAAATACTGTATACTACTTGAAAATACTCTCACACTTTGGGATATATTTATATGATTATATATGTACTATTATTGACTCTTGATTATTTCAACTGCTTAGGCTATCTGTGGTTTGTGTTTAGTATTGCTTTTTGCAGTGCTTGGGGTCAGACTCAAGACCTGACATACACTAGTAAGGTACTCTACCACTGAGCTACATCCCCAACGCTTATTTTATTTTGAGACAGTTACTAAGGTGGTCAAGCTGACCTTGAATTTGCCATGCTCCTACCTCAGTTTTCTGAATAGTTTGTATTACAGGTGTGCATCACCTGCTTTGGTTTTTTGTGCCTTCTGAAGCATTGGTTTTGCTTCTCATTTGTCAAAATCAGAAATGTATTTGTCTGTGTGTAATACTGAGTAGGAGATGGACATACACAATTTGTGTAATTATTTGCTGACCTGTTCTGGAATTATAGTAGTGACTACTAATTACAGTGGGCACAGATTGGGACAGTGTACTGAAATGGGCTCTGCTGGCAAAGAGATAAGAGGTGGAGCTGGGAGCAGAATGAGCTGGCCTGTTCAGGCTCATTCCAGGCCTAGATGCTAACTAGCAATGCTGATCAATGGGTAGTGGCTGCCAGGTGCTGGAACGGAGAGTTCTGAAGGCGAATGTAGGGAAGAGCACAGCCACTGATATGGAGATCTGCCTCAGGCTGGAAAGAAGATGGCATAACAAGTATGGCAGTGACTAACCATGCCTATACTTGGGACAGCATCACTGTGTAAGGCTATTCACTGCACGGGCATGAACATTGTTTTTAGATCCTTGGTCCACTGAAATTGTTTTTACCTATTTAGCCTTACCACCTTTATTATCTTTTACTTTGATAGGTGCAAAATTTTGTTGCACTATGCATCTAATATCAACTATAATAAACATTTTAATTAATTCCTCCTTTGCTTTCTCTGGTTGTAGTCTGACATTCACTCTTTTGCACTGTTATTTCTAAGGTTTATTCAGTGTTTAAACTCAATTCTACACAGGGGCTTTTGGACTAACGAGGTCTTTGTGGATTTTCTTACTGAAGCTAACATAGAACTCAGCTACTCACTTTTAGTGTTACTAATGTGTGTATTATCTTTTGTATATCCAAACTCCTACCAGGCTGAGAACACAGAGGATGCAAGAATTTATGTATTTTAAATGTGCATTTTTATATACATGGCATCATAAATATAATGAGGTGGCTTATAAATAATGTGAAATAGCTTTTATGGGTGGGAAGTTGTAGGCATCGGTCCAGAACTTCCAGAGAGGTCCAGATTTTTAAGTATGCAAGTAAGAGGAAAGAGATATGGTACTCTCTTTTTTTCTCCTTTCCCTTCAAACTTTTTCTTTCTGCCCTGCTTCCAGAGAGGAGTGAAAAGAAAAAGGGTTGAGCTGGCAGATTCTAAAGTAGCCTAAATTGGGAAATCTAATGTTCACATTTTAAAAACAAATTTTGCCACTCCCTTCCAGGCTCAGTCCTGTATGAGAGCCAAGGCTTTTTTCTTTGGCTCTGCACCTACATTTAGTGCCTATGAAAAATCTGCTGATTAGCCAGATTCTATTCTTGTACATTCCACGTGCCCTGACCCTACCCCTCAATACCTCAAACCAATATTCAATCAACCTAGCTCCAGTGACAATATGTACTTTTTGTCCAATAAGCCATTTTGCAAGCTTCATCTAAACAGCAGTGGTTCTTACATTTGCTTATGCATAAGTATCACCACAGGATTTAATGAAACAGGGTTTGCTGGGTCCCACCCTAAGAATAGGCAGATTTGGGGTGGGATCTGAGTATTTGCATTTTGAACAAATTCCCAGGTTGTTGACCTTCTAGCCTGGGCACCACACCCAAGAGCCCTTGCAAAACATTGCCCTGCTTCATTGCAAACCTCACCCAATTGAGGTTGAAGTTATGTGGGTGGTGAGCTAGTTATCCTCCAGATGATCTCTGTTTATACAAACAGTTACTTGCAACATGTGCAAAACTCTAAAGGTGAAAAGTGTATTAGACTTTTCAGTGGTGACCTGGTGCTGCTGCTTTGTTTTCACCACTCCTGCCAGCCCCTGCTTTCTATCCAGCCCTCCCTTGTACCACCTTTATTTCTTCTTTCCATACTCTACAAATATGAGCAAACCAACAATCAAAAACCCAGCACAATGAGAGCCAAGACTGCAAGGGAATAAAATGCCTTGAATTGCAATACCAGAGAGATACACATCTCCAGAAGCCTCATTCACATAGAAACCATGGGAATGATCTTCCTAGGTTTTTGCAGTGGAGGCCCTCGTGAGCTGTATTATTTGGCAACACCATATAGCAGCAGAAATCCTGTGAGCACTTTTGCATTTCCCAGATTGTACTGACAGGATGGATAACTAACCCACTTGTGAGAATCCACAATTAAGATAGTTTCCAGCTCCTTAGCTGCCCTCTAAAATATCAGACAGGTATAAAATCCATTTGTAATAACCAAATGAGTAATTTACCAAAAAGGTAGCCTTAGGCCTATACCAGTCTAGACAGTGTACAACCCCACCTTCAGTGGAAGGATTTGGTAAATACTGTCTCAGTTGCTCTTGAAAAATCTTCCCGTCCCACCCAAAGGAGTGTCATAATTTCCTTCCCAAGGAGGCTGATGGTAAGAGAAGAGAGTAGAAAACTAAGGGCCATCCCAGGCTTTCCTCACTATTCCAGACTCAGTTTAAATCAGTCAACTCAGTTTCCACATCAATCAGTACAATCTCTCCACAGCCCGTTGGGCTTTCTCCACACCCTTGAGTGGGAAACCATCTTCTTCCCTACCCAGCCAGTTCTCACCCTTCTGTATTTGATTTGTGTTGAAATGAGCACCACAGAACCTACCACTACCTGAAAGCTTTGTTGTGTCACTGGGAGAGAAATTGACAATTTCTCCCCATGGAAGGTCCCCTCACCATTCTGCTCATAGGCTTGCCAGTCAGTAGTGTGTACTGTGCATTTTTGCTTTGAAATATATTAACTGTTTTCTGCTAAATTCCCTTGCATGGTCAGTTTGGATAGCATATCTCTGCTTATAACGGTAATGACATAGAGGGTTGGTTTTGTTTTAGTTTTTTTTTTTCCTAGCAGGAAGAACTAATACACTGCAACCTGTTTACCATATTGTGTGCCTGTTTCACAAAGACTTGTATTAGAAAGGTAAATTCTTAACTTAGCTCCCACTCTGACACTTAAAAATTCCTCTCATTATCTCCCCTTTGCAAATAATTCAGGGGAAGATCAAGTTTCCAGTTTCTCATCATTCCCAGTGTATTATGAATAGAATTGCAAGTAGAGATAGAAAAGTATCTTAAAGATGGGCTTTTTGTCCTTTTCTTTGGGTGGGGGCTTCTTCTGTGACACCACTCACATAAGCTAAGTTATTCCCTTTCACCAATTAATATAGACTGAAGACGGGAAATCTTTCCTTTGGCAAGGGTGAGCTGCTAATAAAGTATATCTTTGCTCACATTTCTTCCCCCTTGTTTTCTTTTTCTGAGAGTGTGCTTTAGAGCAGTGCTAGCCTTGCTAAAAGCTGCTGAATTCTATTTCATGCTAATAACACCTGGCATCATTATACACTAAGGATAAAATAAGCACTCTGTGAACACAGAGTAGACGTAGATTTCACCATGTTGTACCTTTTTCTACACTCATTTTATATGTAAAGATATCTGTGTTTATGACAGTGTTTGTGGGCTCAGAATGCAGAAGTTAAAAAAATATTAATGCTTTGTCCATTTTGCTGATTTTAGGTAAAGACAGCAGTTTTAGATATGTTCTGATTAGTTGTGTATACACACACACACACACACACTAAGAGTATTAGAAGACAAATGGCTTTTAAAAACCACTAGTCCAAAAATTTCTTGTTGCAGCATGACAAAATCAAGAACAAAAGTGATTATTTGAAGAATTAGAGTGTGTCCTATAAATCTGGTCATAATCAAAACTAGAACTTAAAGAGTAGATGCTCAATTCAGAGCACTTTCTACCACAGCTTGTTGTTCTTCAAATAATGAACAAGTTATTCAGATACATGAATGCTTATATAATTGTACAAAATTTTGAGTTGCTATTTTAAATGGCTGTAGGATACTGAGTCTTCCGTACTTTAAAAATGATGTACTTTGAGAGCATAGACTTACAGAAAAATTGGAAAAATAATTCTGAGTTTTAAAAAATAGTATATCTTTCCTACCTCAGGCTTCATATTGTTAATGTCAGAAAGGCACAGAACAGTTAAACAAAAAATTAACAACTGCACATAGCATTAAACTTAAGACTTGCTTCAAATTGTGACAGTTTTTAAAATTAGTCTTCCCCTTCTTGTTCCTCTTCCTCCACTTCTTCCTCTTTTTTTTTCTTCTCCTCCTTCCTGCTCCTTCTTCTCATCCTTCACCTTTTCCTTCTCTTCTCCCTTCTTCCTTCTTTAAAATCCTCACGAGGGCCTTATATAACGTGTAGTTATTAGTCTTCCCTACACTAAAGCTGACTTTCAATCGTTCCATGTCTTTTATGACCTTGACACTTTTGAAGAGAACTGGTCATTTTGTCTAAAGCTACTAAATTTCACTTTGATAACTTTTATGGTTGAAGTAAAGTTACAAAAGCTTGGAAATTTAGAAGCTTCTATAATTTATGGTATATCTTAGCTTAGTGGACAATAATTTTTTTTCTTTCTTTCTCAGTTATATGTAAAACAGTGCTTCCTTCTATGAACCACAGTGCCTTAGAATCACCGAACTGTGTGTTTATAAATATCAACAACTATCTATCTAGTCTTTGCCTTGAGTGTTGAATGCTATAATTTTTTGCTAATATTGTTGAATAATATTTTTAAAGTAAAGACCTTTTAAGGGTAGAAAACAATAAATACTATAAATGTAGAATAACTCAAGGAATTAAGAAAAGCATTATTAAAATCACATGCAGGGGCAAGGAGGACTCAGAGAAACACTATACTAAACAACTTTGAAATAACATTTATTTAGAGTCTAGAAATAGTTACTTAGAATCTTTTTACATAGGCTACTATGAACTTTTATGGAGTTCTACATTACTTTAAAGTTCCATGTGGCAGGGGAAATGAAGTACCAAGTAAACACAGATCTATTAATTGAATGTCTCTTCTTCTTCTCTTTTGCTTTTCTCTTTTCTTGTTTGCTTTTCTCTTCTTCTTTCTCCTGCTTTTATTTTTTCTTTCCATCAATTCTTCCTCCATCTCCCTGTTTCTCAAGGGCCTCTTCTTCCCCTCTATTCCTCCTCACCAATAGTTTTTCTCCTTTTCTACTTATGTTTTTCCTTCCCTTTGTATTAAAAAAAAAATCCATCCAGTCTGTACAACCATAACTGAAATTTAAGAGAGGAAACTTTCAGGAAACTCTAGAAGCTTGATTACCTATTATGTACAATTTCACTTGGTTAATGCATATCCTATGGAGAAAGCATTCAGTATTAAGAGATGATTAACATGGTGGTCCTATTATGTATTTTCCATCTGAAATTGATAGGGTAATATAAGACTTAGACAATTACAATGTCCTAGCTAGCATGATCAAAAATAAAATTGAAAACTATATCACACACACTTTTCCATCCAACTACAATAAACTCAGAGCGCAACACAATGGGCAGCTTGTCTTTTGGCAAAACGAGGTCGGGGTATGGAGACAGATTATTGAGGAGAAATAGATAAGCATCCACATTTCAGTGAAGGATGATAGTGAACTGAGAAAAGGTGATTTCTTTCACAGGCTGAGGGCTTCTACAGCTTCTCCTGAAGCAGTCAGGAGTGCCCTGCTCTGCCCTTTCCTCACACCTCCTTCCCATAACATTATTACTCAGGAGAAGGCGACTTTCAGAGTGAACGTGACTCATTACTCTCTTAGACAATGGGATGATCAGGTTTTGACTCATGCTGCTGAGAGTGCCATAATCCTGACTTCTGTGGTAACTCAGAAGTCACTGGAAATCTGAGATTTAAGTCATGAATTCAGTATTAACATGAAAAAATGTCGATTGTGTTGTACTGAGACAGGCATGCTGCTTATGTAACAGCTTCCAACACATTCTCTGCTGGTGGTAGATTTTGACAGACATTTTATCGGTCTTATTACTCTTGAAAACAACACTAAAAATGCCATGACAATCTCAAGATGGAAATAGGAACACATGATCCTCCCCTGCTGAACTAGAAAATGGCTCTCTGCCATTCTTCTTGAAAGAAGGCTGCAAAAACAAAATATTCACATGATTCACAATGATCAGCCTTTCTTTGTTCTCTTCATGGGGAGGGGATCTCCAAATCTTAGAGCAAGTCAGTATGGTCTTATCTCCAGAACATTTTTTTCCGGATTCCTAAAACTCACAAACACAATCCTGACTTTTCAAGTAGAGAATGAAGTGGTTTGATATATTATGTTTACAGTAGTGATTTAGAAGGGTTTTTGGGGAGAAGGAAGTCCTTGATAGCAGGAATTAATTTTAACAACATAAAGATGGAAACGAGTAGAAATTCAGAACCCATGAATGAATTTAAGGTGATCTTTTCCTTCTGTATAAAATGATTTTTCAATGTAAAATGAAGCTTCAAAAATGTCAGTGAAATATAAATGGCACATTGCAATTGTTTTAATTGAATTTTTGGCTCTCTTCAAGTAAATCAGAATAGCAAACACTGTGATTTAGAATTTCAACACTTCAAGTTTCCTTCTGATGTTGTATAACTAAAACATATCAATTAGGCTGCATCCCCTCCAGCATCCTTTGCTCTTGAATTCTGTCTTGTTACATAATTAATAGTAATAACAGCAGCAATAGAAATAACAGCTAAATTTACTGAGTTCTTTTTCTGCTTGTGAACCTAAGGAGTCTGGCCTCCATAACCACTCTGCTGTACTTTAGTGTCATGTTTTTCAATTGTGCTCAATTCAAAATGAAAAAGCAGCAGGTTTGGTTTCGCTTTTCTCCCAAATTGAATGTTCCCTTCACACTGAAGGGGTGAAGTGGATGTGGGGGAATAAGACCGGAATGAAAAGCTACCTTTATGAAACACTGTGAAAGGTGCTGTGAAAATCATGTATTGAGTGGTATGGGGTTAGAAATATTGTACTATTGAGGCAGAAAGATCATTTTTCTGGAAGCACATGTTCAGTCTTGGCAAAGTTTAAGTTGTTTTTCATAAACCTGTTTTCATGTAGAAATTACTGTAAATGGGCAGCAGATGTTTGCTTTTAAGAGGGCTACTTTTGATTGGTCAGCAAGATAAGAAAGCACGTGGTGATTGTTAGGAAGCAGCTGGTGTCAATTTAAGAGAATGATGTTTTATCCTTTCTGTCTTGACCAGTTCGAAAGCAGCAAGATCAATATTTGAAGTTATAGATTCAATATTAACCACAATATCCTGAAACTGATTGTTTATAGAAATATATAAGTAACTTAACACAATGCGAAAATCCACTTTTCCTAGTTATGCTCATTTTTTGGAGTTCTTAAAATGATGTTACTAGATCTATATTCTAAAAGTTTCCAGCTTAGGTATGGCTGATTTAATATAATATATCCTAAGAACTTGATTATAGAGGTGATAAATTTTATCCAGTATAAAATGGTGCATACTCAGAATTTAAGATTCTCCTTTTGGCTGAACCAAAAACAGTGTAGAGTAACTGCAAGAATGGCTATTCTATCCTATTTAGATAAGTTTTAACAACCAAAATCTGGAGAGGAAATTATGGCAAGGTTGGAAAACATGATCTCTTTTGAGATGGGTGATGTTTACATGAATGGTGAAGGGGAAAGAAACTATGTTGTTCGGGTTTTTTTAGTCTCTATTGTTAACAACTCTATAAAACTGAATTATTTATTCATTGAGTAAAAAATGAAACAAAATTCTACAGAGATCTCTCATTTAGATAAGCAATAAAGCCTCTATTGATGGAATTATTGTAGATGCTCTTTTGACATGGATTATGTTTTTTCATTGTTTTTAAATTTGAATTATTTCATACAATACACTATACTAAAGTTTATGGCACTTCTGATTAAAGAATAAAACATTCCCAGCATCCCAGAGCACTCCTTCATCACCCTTCTCATGTCATCCCCTTTTCCTATAAAGCAACCACTATTCTGGCTGCCATCCATCATCCATTAGTTTTGTCTATTATTGAGCTACATATAAATGGAGTCATATTATCTCTTCTAAGTTTGGAAAAATCCCAGTCCTGGCATATGAGAACCAGTTTGTATGAATGGCTGGCATAATAGGCTCTGCTGACTCTTTTAATGACTTTGTTATTAACAAACAAAGGGTTTGGTACACATGCCAGGGTCTTTTACTGGGCATAATGGTGCTTATGACCATGATGGCTATAGTCATGTCAAGAGGGACCCTTAAGGTTGCCTTTTGCATCTGGAAATTTTTGGTCAATAAAATATATTTTAATTTATTCATGTTATTACATATACAACCAATTCACTCTATTATTGTGTAGTACTCCATTTTATATACCTACTAGTATCTGTCCATCTCCTTGATGGACATCTGAGTTTTTCATATTTGTAATTTAAATATTTTGTACCAATACTGCTAAGAACATTCTTGAGTCTCTCTTCTGATGAGCAATTGTATTCACTTCAGGAATTGAATTCTGGATCATAAAACTGCTTAGATATTTTAGCATTCTGGTAGAGGTGTACTTGTATACTCTCAATGTGATTTCAATTTACCTTTGCCTTAGAAGAATGATATTGAACAATCTTTCATATTCTTATCAGTGATTTGTATCTTTACAAATGCATCAAGTCTTGTTTATTTTAAAATTAGATTGATTGTTTTGGCGTTTACTTTGCCTTATTTTTAGTAGTTCTTTTTATATTTTGGATGTGAGTCTATCATTACACTTGGATTATGAATATCATCTTTCAGACTCTCCTGCTGCTTCACTCTCATTGTTAACTTATGATAAACATAAATTCTTTATAAATTAGATTTTTAATGATTAATGATTGTTATTGTATTCTACTTAAGAAACCATGTCCTATTCCATTTGTTCTCTCATTCATCAAAATCTCTTCTATGCCTGCTTACTCCTGAGTTTCATGTGAGAAGTCTTTGCCTCTTTTGCTTCTTACTGACTTAAGGAAAATATTTTGGAGTTCTTAAAATGATTTTACTAGATCAGTGTTTAGGCCTTCCTAAACACTCAGGGTCCTCACTAGTAACATACTATTGTCTAGTAAATGTTACACAAGCTACCTTATAGTATTGTTAACAAGGATTAGATATGATATGGATGACAATGTTTGATAAATGGAAGCTGTTGTCATTGTTTATACCTTTGTGCTGATTTTCTTTTTTTCTTTTTTTTTTTTTGGAAAGATCTCACTATGTAGTCCAGACTGGCCTTGAACTCACAATAATTCTCCTGCCTGGCCTTCCAACTGTTGGAATTATAGATGTGTGCCACCATGCCCAGCTTCTTCCCAGTTTGTTAAAAGTGTAGTGTTACTTTTATGTTAAGGGGAAATTATCAGCTGTAAATATTAAATTGCTATATCTAAATCTTGTATTGATCAGGTAAGATGTTTACCATATATCATTGCAACTGTAAGATTTCTTTGTGTAAAAAAATTTTTTTATTTATGTTGTAAGCCAAAAAAGTATTAGCTTATAATAATACTTATATCTAAAATACCACTTAAAAATGTCTTCAAAAGTATTTTTAACATATTGATCTAGTAAAGTAAAATGAAGTAGATGATACCCTCTTCAAATATATGCTTAATCATTCAACTATTATGCCAGAATATACTCAAGGTCTCAGGTTTATGTGATCCTTTTGTTACTGGAATCTTTTGGTTAGGTCAAAATGTAATCAGTTAGCTCCTTCTGAAGGTGACACAGTTAAATGTTACCCGGTTCTGGGTTGCTCGCCTCTCTTTCATGAGTTGAAATCCGGGTTCTTCTCATCTCGAACAGTGAACTGAATGAAATGAGCAAAAAGCAGTGGCAAAGTTTATTGAAAAAGTAAAAGTGAAAAGAAAGGAAGAAACTGACTCTGAAGAGTGAGTTTGGGCAGAGTAAAAAGAGGAAAAAAGACAAGATTAGAAGGCTCAAGGAAACTCCAAAAACTTCTGTATAGGCGTCGTGATAGGCAGCGCTGGGATCCCAGGTCTCAGGCTGACCTCAGATCTGGGCCATACTACTGAAAACCTGCTCAAGTTCTGGGGAGAGGTGCAAATTCAGGGTTTTGAGAACTGTTCTATGTATGTAAGGGAGATCTTATAATTAACAGGTCACGCCCACTTTCCCAGCCAGCTTTACCACGCCCGAAGTCCCTTATTATTTTCTAAATTTGTCATTTAGTTTTTTAGATTGATACAAGTATTTTTTTATTGATACAAGTATTACACCACTAATTATTAATTATTATTACATGGGGAAAATCATGAAAAATAAAGCTGTTCCGATACTGACCCAAGAAATTTTCTAAATTAGTTGTTACAGAAGCCCCAAGAGACTTCTAATATTCCACTTCCACTGTGATTCTCCTCACTATTAGTTTATTTCCATAAACTAATAGTGCAAACTTTTAAAGCTCTCAATGATAACAACCTGCTGTAGAATGCATGCCATAGGTTTACCACTACTGGTTCGGGAGATGTAACTCAAACTTTAGCATCCATTAGAATTATCTGAAGAGTTTCTTAACCTATTGCTAGTCTCTGCTACCAGAATTTCTGATTCAGTAAGTGTGGATGGGCCCAACACTCTGCAGTGTGAAAGTCCTCAGAAGATGTTGATTCTTCTTGCTGCGAACTACAGCTTGAGAACCACTGAATTAGATATTTATCACCATTTCTGCCATGTGGCTAACATGCTAGTTATTCTCATTTAGCTACTTCTCAGAACTGTTGCTTCCAATTGTAGTGTTCAAATTCTATTTTGGTCACTTTTTTTTCACTCTACTAAACAGTATTTATGTCATTACATTTTTTGAGCTTAAAGAATGAGTATGTATTGCTTGACTTTTTTTGCAAAAGAATAGAGTATCTCCTTCAAAATGAACTGCAAAATAACTTTTGCTAGGAGGTATGTGATGTCAAAAAATGAAAATACTTCCAAAGATAGAGATTAGAAAATAAAACTTAGAAATAGAGGTTGTCTTAGTTATTCACTTGGCCAGAAAATTAGGTTACAAAATTATAGCACATATTTCCAGTTAAAATAATAACTAAAATTTCATGAGAGTGGAAAAATATCTGTTCTCAAAAACCAATCTTTGATCATGCTATATTTAGATATTAATGATTTAGTGGCCTTTTTCTTATCTATGTGATAATTATTTTGAAATTTTTAAATAAAAAAGCAACTTAAAAGCTTTATATTAAAGCTTTATATTCATTCAGCACAGATTGCAAAGTACTTTTCCTAAAACTATACCAACCATGATAGCAGTCTCAGAAAGAAAAAAAAACACATATTGTAAACACAGGTATTTTTTTCTTTTTGAGCAGACAGGAAGCCCCAGTTTAAATTGTTGGAAAATATAGCAAAATGACAAATTTACTTACGGTAATAAGAAATATATATAAAGACACCAATAATCATTGACTGTATGAGACAATTTCTTAGGATGTTAGTGACTTTGATTTTTTAAAAGACAATTTGAAAGGATTTTATCTAATGAAAGCTATTTTTAACCTGAATTTATAACTTTTTTGAAGTCTTGAAGTGTTTTATTTATTTATATTAGATCCAGTTTTCTTTTTCCGTTTAGGTGCTAGGTACTCTAAGAATAAAATGATATTCATTAGAAGCATAGAAATGTTTTAAACATAAACAAATTATTATTCAGAATTATTCTGATCTCCAAAAGGTAGAAAGGACCCATTTAGGAATTAAATCCATGCATTGGTTGACATGAAATTCTCATCCTATTCCATTTTCATCATTAGTACCAACATCATTATCATAATGCCTACATATATCATTAATAGATTCTGAAGTCAGACTATAAGTCAAATTTATATAAAGTCAAAATTAACCCTGGAAATCTTTTAGGAGGCTCTGTGTTGAAGACTTTCATTTGTCAGGAAGCTAGCAGAGCCATTTTTCCTGAAGTGCAAGGAGATGAATGTTTCCTTAGTTGAACATCAGATAAAGTGCTTGGTTTATATCTTTAGCCATATTATATGAAAAACCAGTGCCTTTAAACATGCTGTATCACCTTGAGTGTTATGTGAGATACAGCATGAAAGGCACATAGGGCTGTGTTATGGTTATATCTGATGTCCCCCAAGGGCCTCATGTGAGCAGAGACAAGACTTTTGAAGAGTTCTTAACTTATGGGACACTGTAGCTAAATGTACTTTTAGGAGATAGGGCCTGATAGGAAGAGGTAAGTCACTGGGAGTGTGACCTGGTAGGATGTTATCTCCTCCACCCTTTTCTTCCTTTCTTTCTCTGCTTCCTGGTTACTGTAGGATGAGCAGCTTTCTCCACTAGAGTCTTCCAACATGGCTTCCTGCCTTGGAACTAGCCAACTATGGACTAAAAATGTGAGCCAAAAGAAATCCCTCCTCCTTTAACTTGTGAGTATTTCATATTGTGTTTTTAGCAACAAAGAAAGTGGCTTAGACAAGATGTAATATGTACCACTGAAACAGTTAATACAGATCTCTCAGCCCATTCAGAAAAAGTGGCAGACTTCAAGTTGACATTACTACGTAAAAGAATAAAGTCCTTAAATTATTCTATTGCTCCCTACCTCTGTTGAAAATATCTGTTGCAGTCTAATAAATCACTCCAGAAATCAAGGACTTAAAATGATTTGTTTTATCTAGTAGTTTTGTAGGTCAACTGGATTTAGTGGAGGTGTTCTCTTTTAGGGGCCCATATGCAGTGATGGTGAAGTGGCTACTGGGGTGGAATCAGCTGAAGACTCCATGGTGTCTTGGTCACTTTTCTCACATTGCCGGGACAACATACTCAACACTCAAAGAAGGAAAGGTTTATTTCAGCTCACAGTTCATAGAGGTTTTAGTCCATGGTTGGCTGGCCCCAAGGCAAGGTGGTTCATGGTAGAGGGGCAATGATTCATGCAGGGGAAGACAGCAACAGCAAAAAGTGGGAGATAAGACTCTTTTTGTCTCTTTGATTATATGCGGGGTATCCACCCTAGCCAGAGCTATAGCATACCAATCGGTCGATTCAGCTACCTCTGAAACAGTTCTGTGACTGCATGAGGCTTTGGGGGGGGGACATCTAGACATAAATCATAGCATGTTATTTTCAATCACACATCTGGGTCAGCTGGAACAGCTATTTCTCAGTCTCTTCAGAGGAGTAACTCAGGCTTCCTCACAGATTGTAATAGTATGACTGTCTACACAACTTCTGATTTTATCTACTGTAGCCATTCCAAGATGTAGAAAGCAGAAACTTCCAGGCCAGCTAAGGGCTGTAGGCAGAATTTTTATAGTTCCCCTTCCACTGAGTTCTATTTCTGATGCAGTAGCTCACCAGATTCATAAGAGTGGGGAAATAGATTTCTCCTGATGCTGGTGGAGAAAAGTTACAGTGCAGAATAGCGTGTGGGCTGGGATACACTATTGGGGCCATATTTGGGAGATACAATCTATCACAACTTCCTTTCTTCTTTCCTCCTCCCAAGTCCTCTCCGATATTAGTCTTGAATCTGTGTAAGGTAAATGTATAGGTGAGTTAGTATCACTTCAACATATTATATTATATTATATGATTTACATTACTTTGCATATTAAATAAATCTTTGTATTACTGAAGGTCTAGTGTACATAAATAAGAGAATTCTTTTGTTTAATGATTCAATATATTATATAAAAAGTTTAAGTTGATTAATTACAGTTTTAAAAATAAATAAGGATTTGCTGTTGAAATAGTCTCCAAGATTCTACTTACATTCCAGAGTATACAACAAAGTATTTGGACTCATTTAGCAGAAGTACTTAAAAATTTTATCTTATTTGTACAGATGAAGAAAATTCTAGAAGCACAGATACTTCATAGCTTCAAGTAGATTCACATTGGAATCACTGATTAAGTAAGACATTATGCCTCCTTGTCATTTGGCTGTGCTTCACAGTAGTGCATCATCTAAAACTTCAACAGTTAGAAAAGTGTGGTAATCCTTTTACTCACTGAGACAAATTGATATGGAAAGTACTGACATAATTAAGCAATGTGATTTATACCATTCACAGTTACCAAAGCAGTTTTATATACATTTCTTTGTTATTCATCATACTATCCTAGTGATCTGTTTATTTTTATATCCTTTGTACAGTTGAAAGAATGAGGTTCAGAAGTTTATCCAAAATCATGCAGTTAATTAAGGGCATATGATTTGGTCAGCTCTCTGAAGTTCCATCATGCCATGTTGACACAGAAGAGAAATATCCCCAGGATTAACTAGAGTGCTTAAGAGGTCAGTATTTATTTTTTATGGAGTGGCAGAGAAATGGCTTTGCTTTATGGTCTTCTGTTTAGACTGCTGTCACCTAATTATGGGAATTCTGCTGCAAGAAAAATCAGAGAAAGATTTCAAAGAGGGATTATTTGGGCACAGTACAAACTAACTCAAAGTCAGTAGGGTTATTTGATGCCACTATTTATTCTCCTAATATTTAAAATATTCTTGTAGCTTTTTTTTTTGCAAAAGGATGAGCCTTTCTCATTTAAAAATAAAAAATATATATAACTTTAATTTAAAAATTATTTAAATACATATTTATGGTGTACAATGTGACTTTAAATACATGTATACAATGTTTCATGATCAGATCAGGATAATTGGCATATGCAGCATCTCAATGTTTATCATTTTTTTATGTCAGGAACAGTCAAACTCCTATCCCCTAGATATTTTGAAATATTATGAATTGTTATCAACCATAGATATCTTACAGTGCTATAGAATATAGGAAATTATTCCACCTGTCCAACTGTACCCCTGTACCTGTTAAACACTGTCTCTCCATCTCTCCCTCCCTGGGATTCCGCCGAGGTTCCAGTAATTACTCTTCTTTCCCTATCTCCATGCGATCAACTTTTTAGCTACAATGTATAAGTGAGAACATTTGGCATTTGTGAAACTATTAATGTTGAAAGGTTATGATACCAACACAGGAATTAAAGAATTTATTATCTTCACCTATCATAAAAGATCATAAACCAGGTGTGGTGGTACACTTGGTAAACCGAAGCAGACGACTTGCCAAGAGGTGGAGGCCAACCTGAGCTACCAAGTGAGTTAAAGGCCCAACTTGAACTGCGTAGTGAGACCCTGTCTCAAAAAAAAAAAAAAAGAAAAATCATAAAAAAAATTGCTCCATTTAACAAATACTTACTGTAGTCCCTCACTATTATTGCTAATACCAGATAATCTGGGAGTAGCAGGAATGAAAAACATGGTTCTACTCTCAAGAAACTTAAATTTTAGAAGAAAAAAACCCTTTTATAGTTAGAGTAGAAAGTGACAGCTTGCACAAGATAATATAGAACGAGATTTTTAAAAAGGAAGAGGGATCTACTCACGGAAGGGTGCATGGGGTGAAAGTGTTAGTGTTGAAAGGTGGTGAAAATGAAATAGATAAGAAATTAGAGATCTGGAAAAGATCTGGAAATCACTGCATCATTATAGGCAATAGGAAATGATAGACTGAGCTCCAGAAATAGCCAGTGGGGAATAGTCAAGAGCAAGTTGAGTGAGAAATGTGTGGACATGAATTCCATGGAATTTGACAACTAGTTGAATATAATATATGAGAGTAAGGAATATAAAAATTTCAGTCTGGATCACCAAAACTTTGATGAATCTGTTATGGCTGTAGGGAAATGACAGTTGGTAGACAATATATTGATAGCAGAAAAGAAAGAATTTACTCAAAGAAGGGTTATTTGAAAAGGAATCATTTCCAGAGGCTTGAGTAAAAACAGAGGCACAAATGATAGGTTCTTCCTGACTAATTTCTACTACTGTTAAGCCTGTAGGCACAAAAGAAAGAAACAGAATAGTAGAACATTGCCAGAAATGATTTTAGTGGAGGGAAATAGATAGCCTGAGGCAACCTTTTAGGAAAGGAGCAAAGGACACACATACCTTGGCCTTCCTGTCCTCTCTACCTACAAATTCTATTAAGAAAACCGCCTGCAAATCCAAGGTCAAGGAAGCCTTGTTGATGAATCCATGTTATCTGCTTCCCAGGTAACTGAACAGAGTGGGTAGATAGATGGAGATGCCTAGATGTTGTGAAGATTAAGTGAACTGCTTGGATCTAGAAGAGCTGTTTACACAAAACATACATGCACAAAGATGCACACACACACACACACACACACACACACACACACACACATAATGTCAAGCCAGACCTTTAGAAATGAGTTTAATTATGGCAGTTTCTTAACTTTGGTACTGTTGAGATTTGGGGTATGATAACTCTGTCATCATTCTGTGACCAAAGATTTTATTTTGTAGCACCTCTGTCCTCTACACATTAGATGCAAGTAGCAAACCCTAGTTGTGACAATAAAAATTGTCTCCAGACTTTGCAAGTGGCCCTATCGTCGGAGGTTGGCCATGACAAGGTAAAATTACTACTGGTTATGAACTCCTGATCCAAGAGGTTAGGAAAAGCAAGACCAGAGAATAGGAAGCCAAGAAGCAGCAGGCAGAGAAGGAATGGGTCTTTCAGGAGAGCAGAGTCCTGGCAGAGTGATCAAAGTTGGTGTGGCCAAAAATGCAAATGCCATAGGAAATTCTCTGTGTGAACTGGATCCATCCAGTGGTGAGGCAGAAAGGAACCAATCAGATTGGCACAGATTGGCCTGGACAGGTGGTGAAAGAAGCTCTTGTGTGACAGCAGAAGGGAGAAGGAAGACAGGTGCATTAGGTTTGGCTTGAGGATGAGGATGGAGACTTTTAAGCATAGGGTCAGATGAAGAAGGAAACCATGACGGGAGGTTGAAGGTGGAACATAGTTGGCTCATATTCACCAAGTGCACATGCTGTGCTGCTCCAAGGGCTTTGCATGTCCCCTAACCCTCACAGCTCAACAGTTGCATGATCATGCCTCTGTGATCCACATTAGCAGGTGAAACTGAGGCACCGAATGCTTCCTCACCTAACCGTAGGCTGCACAGCTAGGAAGTGCTGAAGAAGAAAGACAAACTTTCAACAAATGAAAGAGGCATGCATGCCAGACTCAGAGATGAGAAGAAACTAAGCAAATGTTTGAGCCTATTTAATATAGAATTAAGGAAGAATTATGATTCCTGTCCATGTCAAGAAGATAGTGTTTGAGGCACTGCAGAACTGAGAAAGCAGAGGCATCAGAGAATGCACCTGCCATTGCTGGAGAAGTGGCTCCCACTTCAGAATGTTAGGCATGCAATTATTCCGCTTGTCTGCCCACAAATGCTTCTCTGATCACTTCAAAGAATTCATTGTTGGGCAATTGTTTTCCTCATTATTATGTATATTACTTCCTGTTTCTATTGTTACAAATTACATAGTGCTTTTAAACAACACACACTTACTCTCTTCTAGCTCTGGAAGTTAGAAGTCTGAAGTTAGTTTCATTGGGCTAAAAGTAAACTGGGCAGAGCTGGGGGTTCTCGGTGTCTCAGAGGTAAACATTTCCTTGCCTTTTTTGGGTAGCTTACTGTGTTCCTTAGAACATGGCTCCTTCTTCCATTTTCAGGGCCCATTGTTCCCATCACTCCTCATCATCTCCTCGCAGTGCATTCTCCTCTGACCCGACTCTCTTCCTGGCTGGGACCCCTTTTATGGACCAAGTGATTTCATCAGACCCATCTTTGGATACAGGATAACCTCCCCTTCTCAGAGCCCTTAGCTTAATCACATCTGCTGTATAAGATAGCATTTACAAGGTGTGGGGATTAGGAAGAGGATGTATTTGGGGAGCATTTCAGCTATCACAATTGGTTTCTAGATAACATTCCAGCTGGATGAAAGATAAGAGCCTAGAAGTTAAGACTATGACTTCTATTGCTGAGGAGCAAACCTTTTAATTCCCAGCTCTGTGGGCTTGAGTCAGTTATTTAACCTCTTGTTCCTTTCTATCCCTAAACGTGTAAAATGGAGACAGTCACATTAGCATGGTCTTGCTTGAGGGGTTAAGTACATTGTAGCATCTATAGTGTGTCAGTATGCTTGGTTCTTACTGAGTATTCAATAAATACATTCAATTTTTATTCTCTCAAATATTTAATACAAATATATTTTCTTCAAGGTGTTTTAGTTAGAAGTACGCTGCCTGTTTAATTAGTCTATTAGATTAAACTGCTTCTCTAAAAACGAGAGTTTCTTGCTCAAAAGATGATGCCAATTTGATTCTCCGCACATGCACACAAAGATACTGGTCGCTGGCTAAGTTATGAGGAAATGTGATAAGGGGATTGAATCAACACAGTTCTCCTGCATGACCATAGGTGATTACCTTCAAATTAGCCTGAAGTCAAAATTAGCATCTTTTGTAGCCCAGGAAATTGTCTGCTACACTTTTTATTAAGAAAAAAAAATTATAATAGTAGCCTTTCCTCCTTAGGGCAAAGCAAACAGCAAAACTTTAGCAAATTTTTGTAAGGTTAAGTACTTATGGCCAACTTCTTTTTTAACACCTTTATTGAAAATAATCACAGAAGCACCAACTTTGCGTTTTCATTTTGTGCTATTTTCCTCTTGCCTCTGATACACATGACATTCTTAGGATTGTGTTACTAGATGATGTTTAAGGCAACAGTTTTGAAATAAAAAATATAAGATATTACACAGACAGACACACAGAGATACACACAATTAATGCTCAGGGGGACCCAAAGACCAGTGTGGACATACTGTAAACCCGAGTGGCTGGTCATTTTGGGTGTCACCTCGGGCAAGTTCACATACCCTTTATGCTCCAGGCTTTTTCATCTGGAAATTGGTGATGATTATATCCATATTATAGGGCATAAGAGTTGTGAAAATTAAAAGATATATGAATGGTGTAAAAAGACTTGCTTGTCCCTTCCATATGATAAGCAACAATATGTCAAGTTGGTGACAGTGGTGGTGAAAGAGGGGATCACAGTGGGACTAAAAGGAAAAAGGAGAACTCAGTCATCAATACACCAAAACTGAAATACCTGATCTGGGAGAAAGAGACAACACGAGAAAGTCCCTCATGGAAAAGTATGTCTGTCTCTGTATTTTGTTGTTCTTTTTTTTCTAACAGCACAAATGTAATGATATTTCAGCAAACAAATACTATTTGAAAATGCTTCTTTTATCAGGAACAAGCATTCAAAGCTCATTCCTGCCATGTTCATATTTAAGTCTTCCTCAGTGTATGCTTAGAGATGAATCTGGTATGGAATCCCATGTTGTGACTGAATCAACATTAACAGTTGGGCTATAACTAGATCCCAATGGACTTGACTTTTTTCCTTTATGCTGCCGTCATTTTAGAGAAGAACCTAAGATCAGCTATTTATTTATCTGTTATTTAGATAGGATTTCACTATGTTGCCCAGAGCACTCTTAAATCTGTAGATCCTGTCACCTGAGCCTCCCAAGTGTCTGCAGCTAATGGTACCTACAGTACCTGCAGACCTAGCTACTATCATTTATTTAAAAGTTAATTTATATACCACCATATTTGACGTTGTTGAGATTTTTTTCTACGCCATAGAAATAAAAATGAGATAAAATCGTGTAAAGCATCTATTCAGTACAAAATTATTCTGTATTAAGAGACAAGTATTTTGCAGTTTCTATTAACATAGCTTTGAATATCTGTATCACATAAGTAGCTCCCCACACCCTTTTGGGGGTTGGTTAATTCAGTAAAAATATTTACAATGTTATCAGAAACTCCTAGGGAGTCACAAACCCCATTGGTTCTACTAGCAATGGCCAGTGTAATTAACCCTTTTAACCTTGCCAGCTTTCCCAGTTTGCGATTATCAGTCATTGGGCTCAGTACATATTTGTTGATCCTCAATCATCAACTATCTGGGAGACCTTGAAAAGGTCACTTAACATCCTAGACTTTAATTTTTTCTCCATGACTAGAGGAAGGACAAAAAATCTGTAGTGTATACTTCACTTCCTGAACTCAGTGCTGTGGTTCTGAGACAGTTTAACAATCCAGTTAACTCCGAGAATAAATGAGAAAGAAGGGGAAAGTTTTCAGCCTTGCCAACTATTTCTTTTCTATACCTGGTTGTTGCTCAAGTTGCCCCTGATTTGCAAAGGATGGCATCATGGTTTATATTTTAATGACTACAGGCTTAGAAGAAATTGGTAAAGTTTTTATTTAGAACCATTCTTCAGGAATTGATTATAAATATGAATGTGAATAAATGTACATTTGTGCAAATACTGGATTCCAGGGATTTATATACTTCCATTGTGTGTTGATATGTAAGTTGACACAAAACCAGCAAAAGAGTCATTATAGTTTCAATGGTCATTGATAGAAACAGGAAAAGAAATAATTCTCTCAAAATGAACAATATTGTCTGGTTAACTGATTTTAAAAAGTACATATTTTGAATTGTATATATTCAGAAATGCCTGTCTCCAAGTAATTTGAGTTTCCTGGAAAAAGAAATAGTTTTTTGATAAGTTACGTGAGTTGTATTTTGACATAAATGTCAATGGTTGATCAGAAATTTTTCCCATAGTTTTCAATCAAAGAGGTCAGCTGGTTCAATGAATCGTTTTACTTACTGAGAAAACTTGAGCAATAGTTTCTATTCTTTGTTCTCACACTGGAAATCCTTCAAAGAGAAGCTATTTGTTCTTATAAAAGGGAATAATTGAACTTTGAAGCTAGACAAATTTGATTTCAGTTTTGCCTGTGTCACTAAATTAACTGAATAGCATTTATTCCCCAAATCCTCTGAGCCTTACTTCCCAATCTGCAAACTAGGAATGATAGTACTTTCTTTGAGGGATGAGTGTGTTGACAAGGTAGGTTATGTACTGCATTTTGTTGGCTCTACCACTTGGTAGTGGTAGTAATAATAATGATAGTGGTAGTAGTGGTAATAATAATAATAATAATATTAATTAGTGTTTACCATATGAAAACATTACTCTTATTTTATAAATGAAGTGGTAGTAGTGGTAGTAATAATGATAATAATTAGTGTTTACCATATGAAAGCATTACTCTTATTTTATAAATGAAGAAACTGAGGCAAAGAAAATTCATAATTAACCAGGCTGAAATAACTACTTGGGGCAAGAAGTTAAATTCTTATGGTATTTTGCTCTAGTGATCATACTTGTAATACTACTTAACCAGTACCTTAGCAAACACTCAGTAAGTGGTCGTAATTTCTATTGCACATGGTATTATATATTAAACACATGTGTAGAATCTAGCTCAGAATCCACACAGATCTTCTTCAACACATCACTGACCCAACATAGTCGAGCCTTCAACAAATCATGTCTGTTTCACCTACTAATCTCTTTCCTTCTATTTAATTTACTTTATCTGGGTTTCTACTTTTCTTCTCCTTCCCAGCTAGGATAGTGCTTCTTAGTTGGTCCCTCAGCTCTTTGAGCTGTCTCTTCCATCCAGAGTGTAGCCAGAGGGTCCTTTCAAAGCAGAAATATGTGGGGTCTGTGTGTCCCACCAAGCTTACATTGTGGGAAGTTAGCCATTTGCAGTAAGTTATAGTGATAGTACTAAATCCTAACCACTACTACCAGGGAGCATCTCCCATTAATTTTGGGAAAAGACCACTGCCTGCAAGGTCTTGCACTGAGCTGTCTTTGTCTCCAGCCAGTGAGAAGGACCCTTCTTTCACCTTTCACTTCCTACTGCATCCATGGCCTTGGAAACATCTGCTCAAGCTCTTATAGAAGTTATTTCCATGGCTGGAATGCATTTTTCTTCTTTTCCTTCAGTCTGGGTAATTTCTCTGCAGGCTTTCCTCTCTTGAGGGAAACCTTACAGTAATTCTAATCTGATTTCTTTGTATTCATACATGTATGCATGTGCATGTGTGTGTTTTAAATAAAAAATTAGAGTCCTTGAATTATGGTTGTGGCTATCAGTAGTCCAAATGGTAGCCTGATGATGTTAAGAAAGTGCTTGTCAGGGAGATGTGACTGAAATACAGTATAGAGTGTGACTTAGTGAGACTTGTCTCAAAATAAAAAAAATAAAAAATGAGTTGAGATTGTAGCTCAGTTCAAAGGTCCTGGGTTCAATGCCTAGTACTGACATTAAAAAAAAAAAAAGACTGAGTAGAAATTAGCTGTTGCCTAAAAACACTGGAAACTTGAAAACCTGGAATACCTCAGAACAATGCCTCTGTCCTCTAATGTCTTTATTATTATTATTTTTTTACACTGTTGGGGAAGATGATTCTGATTTTCCTCTTTGGGCTTTACAACTGCCCTAGAAGCTAATTTTAATTTCCCATGGATTGTAACATTGGAGGTAGAAGGTTGGGTAGTAGGATATAATGACTCTTTCTGGGCCCTAGGATGGACTTGAATAGAGAATTAGCAATTGAAAATTAGTGGTAAAGGCAATAGGGTTGGGGGGGGAGGGTTTGATTTTTTGCTTTGTCCTTTTGTTTGCTCATTTATTGACACTTAGATTTCACTTCCCTTTGGCTTCCAGGCAGAATCCAGAATAATAAAGATGTGCTTACTTACCTCTGGAGTTGGAAGCTTTCCTTGCACTTTTTCTCCTTTTCTTTTTTGGGAGATTTGTAATCAGCTGCTACCTTAGTTTTATGAGAAAAGGAATAGTTGTCATTATATCTAGATTAAAGAATCTACTTGAAGGACAGAGGTGGGCCAAGTTTTCAGGTGGTGTATAATAAATAATAGCAAGTAATTTGCACAGGTTTGATATAATCAGAAGGAAATTTAAAAGTACAGGGGAAAAGGAAGGAAATGTTGAACTAGAAAAAAATAGATGCAATTTTTGAATAACAAGTCAAGAAAATGAGAACCAAGAAGCCCTGAAAAAATATGTGAGAATAGTGTTGGGGGATGAGTGGGGTATAAAATCAAGGGGCATCACGTCTGAGAGAAATAAAAACAGTGGAGGAAAAAAAATTACTGTATTTGTTACACCACGTCCGCTCATCCACTCCTCTCCCCAAGCTTTTTTGATATGATCAGATCGTGTCCAAATCGTAGCCAGATAAGCATGAAAAAGAAATGGCAGCTAAAGATTATAAGATCCTTTCATATTCTCTGTGAGTAAGAAAATAATGTTTAAATGGGACTACAGCATGACCCAAATTAGTTCCTATGCCCATTCTTGGCCTAATAAGGAGAAATATCATGAATCACCACACTCTTATGAAGAATGAAATGAACCAAGGGTATTTCAAGCCTCAGAGGGATTTTTTAAGAATTCACACTGTTGTCATTTCAAAACTCCTAAGACGGTATTGGCTAACATACAATACTTCACTTAATTGCATTTTGAGCTTCTGACTTAGCTAATTCAGTAACATTTTCACCTCAGGATGCCAAAGCAAATACTGATCCTGAACTTTGCCTCGAATTACATTCTTTACTATGATATGCTTCTGAATTTCCTTATAGATGTTTTCATTACTGGTGTGTAGAGGAAGGAAGTTCACTTTGACTAGTAACTGACTCCCTGTTTTTCCTAGTGACATGGTCCTGTGTCTCTCCTGCCTATTGCCTCCCTTTGACTCAGGCAGTGGGGTGTGAATTGGAGGCTATGCATGCACTTGAAACTTTTAGGTCCCACTTGCAGAAGACTGCTTTATTCAAACTGCTCATAAAAGGCTCGCTTTCCAAAGGAAATTTACCAGGGCTCAGCTATTGGCAAGATGGATTAACAAGTGCTTTCAGCTGATAGAGTAGCTTTTTGTGATTTAATGACAATAGTTTGAAATCTTAACTCCTCCCTTAGTATTTTTTTTAGGGCAATAAATGATTATAGTTCTTTCTAATCTAAGAAATACAAAGATTAAACACCCACAGACTGTTCTAAGGTATTTGGGAGTGGTCACACTCTGGCTTCTGAGTTTCAGTCTGATGCTGGAAAACCTTTGGTCTTTTATCTGCACAAGGAAGTTGTCCTTAGTGGAGATAGACTTCATATTTGGCATAGAAACAGCTGTGGGGCTGTTCAGGGCTCACCAAAGACATTGCACCTGGCCCAGTCTAGTTGACTGGTCTCTTCTGGTGTGCATACTTAAATAAAGGCTAAGTAAAATCTCTTTCTTGCTCTTGATTTTGGGAAGACGTGGCAGGGGAGGGGAGGGGTGACTGCAGTATTATCTTAAAATAACCACTTCCTCTTTCCTTAGGCATCTCTTTATGGCCCTCATTAAAGTTAATGAATGCCTAGTATATGACAGGAGTAGAGCACAATCTGGTTTACCTGAGGCTTCCTGTGGTTACACAGTACCATGGGAAATGACCTTTAGTTCCTGCAGCCCATTGTTAGGCAGTCTCTTAATTATAGACTTTATCTCCCCAAAACATTCAAATCACATGTCAGCCAGATAACTCAGATGCCTTTCTAAGTGCTGAACTCTTAGGTCATGTTAGCAAAAGAGGCTAAAGTGTAGGTAAATAAGAGGAGGTGTTTCACAAATGATTCTTCACCTTAAGTGTTTATGAAAAGGCTCTGAAAAACCTTAGAAAGCCATGAAATCCTTTTTGAGAAAATCTTATTCCAAGACCAAAACACGTACCTAAATCAACTAAAAGTTGAGCTGCTCTAGTTAGTGCAAGAGGTGGGGGAGGATTAAGGCTCACTCTAGCAAAGAAGCCTCTGCCTGGTGTTTCAGGCTCACTGTGTACCCTGCAGCTGCTCAGAATCAAACCCTGTTGAAAGACCAGGGGAAAAAAAAAAAAAAAAAAACAACTATCTGCAAATATGTAGAATAAAATGTGCCACTAAATTCATTTAGGACCCCATGATCCTTTTATTATACATGGCTCAGTGAGGTAGAAATACTATAGGCAATCAGGCAAGGCTGGACCCTGGAGAGAGTCAGTGTAGGAGATGAAAACACATCAAAATTGGCTGGAGGCATTTGAAAGATTAAAGTTACAATGACTTTACATACTTTCCTTCAAAAGCTTGAGATTATTGATACTATATTCTATATAAATAAAATCTCAAAAGGGTGGGACCAACAATCTCAAGGTTACTGATGTCATCCATATGCCCATGCTACTATTATATGAGCTAAGTGGCTATATACTTGTAATCTTACTGATTAATTATAATTTGACCCACATTGTATACCTTGTGACTTTGCTTTATGAAACTTTCTCAGAGAAGTGGGCTCATTGGTAACCCATTTGGGACACCTCCTGTCTCTCAGGAGCTATTCCTAGTTCCCATTCTATCCCCCACCCCAAATTTTCCTATCCTTAGCCTCCATTGTTCCTTAGAATTTATTCTTTACTTCAGGGAACACGAACTTAGTGTATCTGACATTTAACAAGTTGAGAATTACACATTTTCCTCCTGTATCACTTTTAGAGTGTGACTATATAAGGCTTATGCTCTGGTGAATTTTTGACACACTTGCTCAGAAGTCCTGCATAAAAATGAAGTGTGGTATCCTTAAATGCAGACAGTTAAACATTCCATTTCCACGAAACTACTACTTCCCAAAGAGTTTTGGAATTGCCTTATGGTCTATTTAAAAGCCATAGGAAAAGTTAATTTCATATTCTTATAGTTCAACCTCATGTTTAACCCCTCATTATAGCAGTGTTTCTGGCTGTTAAAAGCAGATACTTTGGGGTTACAAATCTAGCAAATGATTTATGGCAATCTGTTGAAACTCCTAAGGACTTGGCTTTTTTCTAGAATGGTATAATATTAAGATCTACCTCCTAAGGTTCTCTGAGGATGAAAGGTAAAGAGCATAACCTTGTCTTTGGTAACTAGCATTCAAAATGTGCTACTCTAGTTACAGGGATTGTTGCTATAATTGTTATTAAACAATTGACATACTTGTTTTCCCTGAGGTTGCCTCCGAATTCCCGACTGTCTTGAAAAATCAAATATATCTTTAATGTACAAGTTTATAAGGAATGATTCCAGAGGTTTTAAATAAATTATGATTTCTCAAAATACATAGAAAAGAATAAATACTCTTGAATGTATTCCAGGCTCTAAAATGACTATTTCTAAAAGAGAGGGTATTGTGGGCTCTGTTATAAAAGAACACACCAAAAAATTTATTTCCTGGACAATTTGATAGTTTTTGCACGATTTCGTAGTTGCACTACCTTATCAATTATGCATTCAATATATATTTTATAAATGATATGAGCTAGATTCTTTGTAGGAGGCAAGTTATGTAAGTCTTCAAAATATTTTTTATTAAGATTCATTATTAGTCAGAACTTAAGATATATGGTGAGGTCTCATAAACAAAAATTGCAAAAATTAATTCACTCCTTGTCTGAATTTAGAGAGAAGGAAACTTTTAGAGTAAACTCTGGAACTGGGAGGATTTCCTACTCAGTCTGTTTTCAGAAAATAGTTCCTATCCTCCACATGTGGAAATGGGAAGGTTTGTGTTAACGTGAGGTTCTTGGAATGTCTTCCAGGAGTCAGACTTAATAAATACCAAGCACATCAACCCATTGAGTTTTTGCAAAACAAAACCACGGCAGCAAGTCTTTCCTCAGAGTGCTGTTTAAGCCTCCACAGGGATAAGTTTGAGTCTTTTACATATTTTCTTCATGAAATGGGAGGAAAGGGTTTCTTTGAAAACTCTTGGAGGAATCTGTCTTCTAATGAGATCATTGCTTCCCATCACACTTGTCCCTAAAGGTATAATGTGTTTTGTTGGAGACTGGAAAGTGCACAATTGTTGTCCGAGTGGCTCCTGGTGTCCACACTTGGAATGCACGCTGATCCTCTGGAGTCATTCTTCTTTCATTTTCCTTTCCTGTCCCTGCCTTTCCTCCTATCCCACTTCCCATTTCCACAAAGTCTGCCTCTGTTTACTGATGTCTTGTCTTCCTGAAAGACTTAAAGATTTCATACTACAGAATCCATGCACACCCATGTTCATCGCTGCATGTCAGTGGTATATATGTTCATCAATGATGAATGGATAAAGAATAAAGAAAGAGTGCTATTTATACACAATGGAGTACTATTTATCAGATGGAAAGATAAATTCCTATCATTTGTAGGAAAATGGATGCATCTTTTTTTTTTTTTTGTACCAGAAATTGCACTTGCACTTGCCAGGTAGGCACCACGACACTAAGCTATATCCCTGGCCCTGGATGCATTTTGAGACCATAATGCATAATAAATATGCATTATGACCCAAAATGTTAAATATCATTTATCATCTAACAGGCTTATTCTTATATTAGAAACCTAAATTTTAAATTATTTACTATAAATCTGTACTTTTCACATGGAGTTGTACACTTTTAGAAAATAATTAAACCTTTTCATTTGGAAGAATAAACAGATTATTGCTTACATAGGTAATTTTGTTAGTAAGGACTCTGAGACTGTTTAGTATGTACACATAGTGTCAAGACGTGTCTCTGAATTATATATCTTTTTAGCATATCACCATATAGCAACATAGAGAATTTTAGTCTTTTTGAGAACAAATGTATTATTTCATATATTATTTTTTAGAATGAAGGGATAATATATAATAATGGAATAATCAGTGAACAACCTCATGGCTTTTTGGGAAAGTATATTTTTGTCTTTTAAGGAACAAATTGACATATGATTGTATATATTCATGGGGTAAAACATAGTATAGTCAAAAACTAACATATACACATGTATAATTAATGTACTGTTTATCTTTTTTGTGTTGGAAACATAAGAATCTTCTCTACTGGCTTTTTTCAATATAAAATTAATTGTTAACAATCATACCATGTATGTCCCATTGTAGTAAAAAATATTACAAGCCATTCCTCCTATCCCACTGTACCCTGTACCAATCAATCATCCTTTATTGCCTTCTCCCCTCTACCCTTTCCATCTTGTAATAACTTCTATTCTACTCTCTACTGTTATGAGATTAACTTTTTCAGCTTCTCCATATAGAGGAGAGCCTGTGGTATTTGACTTTCTGTGCCCAATTAGCTTCTTTTACCATGATGCCCTCCAGTTCTAGCCATCTTGCTAGAAATGACAGGATTTCCATCTTTTTATAGCTGGATAATATTCCATTATGCATCTATACCACATTTTCTTCTTGCATTTGTCACTGGATACTTCGGTTGATTCTGTATCTTACTATTGTGAATCATGTTGGATAAATGTAGGGTGTATGTGCATGTGTGCATGTATATATGTGTTTCTGTGGTTATACAAGAGCAGATGTCTTTTCACCATGCTCATTTCATTTCTGTTGTACATATACTAATAGTGAATTTGCTTGATCACAGTGTAGTTCTAGTTTTTTCAGGTCCCTCTATATATTTTTTCCCTAAATGCCTGTATTAATTTATATTTCCATGAACAGTGTATGAGAATTCCTTTTTCTTTTGTCTCCTCACCAGCATTTGTTATTATTTTCTTTCTTTCTTTCTTTCTTTCTTTCTTTCTTTCTTTCTTTCTTCCTTTCTTCCTTTCTTCCTTTCTTTTTTCTTTCTTTCTTGATAGTACCTGCTGTATCTGGGGTGAGATGATATCTAATTGATTTTTGATTTTCTTTACCCTGATGATTTGTGACGCTGAACATTTTCTATATTTTTATGCCGAGTCGCTTGAATTTCCTTTGTATTCTGGATGTTAATTCTTTATAAGTATTTTAGGATTAGAGAAATTCCTAAATTGGGTAAAGGAAATTCCTGGGTAAAGAAACTCCTATTGGTACTGATTTTGATTATAATAATTTTAAAATAATGGGTTTTGGGCAGAGGAATATGGGAAGGTTTCTATGAGTGCTAAATTGTAGTTAAGTAGGAGACTTTTTAATTGCATAGTAGGGTGACTATAGATAGCAGGTCTGTATTATATATCTCAAAAAGCTGGTAGAAAAGATTTTGAATGGTTTGCCAGAATAAAGTAATAAATGATTGCAGAGACAGCTATGGTTAACCTGACTACATAATGTATACATTTATGAACACATCACATGGCACCCCATGAAAATGTAAGATTTTGGTGTTTTATGTATTGAATAAAAACAAATTCAGTTGAGCAGACAAAATACAGTTTGCTTTTAAAGGAAACAAAAGAATGATTGAAAAGGGAAAATACTAAAAGATTAATACCAACCATTGTTGAAAATAAATAATACATAAATTTTTAAAAAGAGCTATTCTTTGAGGGGTGTGGATGGGTTGTAATTGGGTAACCACGGTGAGTCTCAGGTTATGTTTGTTTTGACAAACAGCTGGTGGCTTCAGTTAGGCCTAAAGTTACACTGATTTTTTCACTGCCTCTATCAGTTGGTTTCAAGTTTCACTTGAAGTCAGGAATCCTGAGCTTCAGAGACAAGCAAGCTAAGCTATGTCAATGAAAGGGCTTTGGAAATGTGATAAGCTTGATATTTAATAAGTGGGAGATATACAATAGTTAAAAAAATGTTGACTTTTTGCTCTTGGAAGATATGTGATTTGAATAGTGCTACAGAAAAATGTATACAATTTAAGTGAGTTAAAAAAGGAAGGGTGATTATTTTGAAAGTCGAGGATTTATTACCCTGCTTTGTTCAGCTATGTCTGGAGATGAGAATTCAACTCTTGGAAGACCTGAGGTCTTTGCTTAGATAACCTCACATAAAGCCCTGTTTCTGCAAGAACCAAGAGAAATGAGGACTCTAATTCTTACCCTTAATATGTAAAGTGATTTTAGTATTCCAGCACTCTAAATTAGCTGCCTTAGGCTGGGGGAAGTCCCTAGAAAAGTGATTGTCAAAGAAAAGCTGCCATGAATTACTCACAGGTTCTGCTCTGGGATCCCCTTAAATCATAGGAGGGAGGGAGTGACAGGGTGTGCAACACATCTGTCTTTTGAAGCTGCCCAGGTTATATTGATTGGCACTGCAGAGAAGATCATGGAACTAAAGGATGGGCAAAAGAAAAACCACAACAGTAGCCAGATTTTTACTCAAGGAGGAAATCAAGAAAGGATCTGATTTGTATCTGTCTGGGAAACTGTTCCTTTACTGAATTTCCATGTGAAATTCTTCAAGCTGGAGTAAACTAGTTTCTAGCCCTATCCACTGTTTTATGGATCCAATGCTTCTGATTGCCTGCTGAAGAAAATGGCTTTAAACACCATTTGCATCTCCTTGTCCTTAACTCTTAAATGGTGTAAGTGGAAATGGCAAATGGAAAGTGAAAAAAGAATGTCATTTCCCTTGTTTTTCTGATGGTTTGACCACCACTGCACTACTTGGACAGAAGTCCTTCACACTGGGAGCTACACATGAAACATAACAACTTTTTAAAAACTGGCTACATATCAAACTCAAATACACAGTTTCTCGATAAATTCCAACTGATATAATAAGTAAACCCCTAAGTATCTTTACTGAATATATTTAAACCTTAATTTTTGTCAAACTTCCTTGAATCATAGACTTTAGGAATTTAGTTTGCAAAGAAGTAAGCTGACGCTTAAACAGATAATGCTGTCAACCATATTTTCCCCAGAACAATGAATAGCCCTAATGAGCTTTCCAGCCTTCAGTGTATTGAGTTATTATTTATGTGTTACTCTTTCAAAAAGGGATTTGATAGAGATGTGAGTCAAGTTTTTCTTCTACAATAGATCTATTTTCTATGGAGGAACATGATGGATCTTTAAAGTTCAGAGAGCAAGGTGAAAGAGAAAGGTGTGGTGGTGCACACCTGTAATCTCAGCATTTTGTGAGGATAAGGGAGGAAGATCAAAGTTTGAACCCACCCTGGGCAACTTAGTGAGACTCTGTCTCAAAATAAAAGAAGGGGAAGGGGCTGGAGATATATCACTTAGTGTAAAGACCCTGGGTTCATTCTCTAATACTATCACCATCAGAAAAAAAGAGGAGGAGGAAGAGGAGGAGGAGGAGGAAGGGGAGGAAGAAGAAGAAAGAAGGAAGAAGAAGAAGATGAAGACGAAGAAGAAGAAGAGGAGGAGGAGGAAGAGGAGGAGGAGGAGGAGTAAGAGGAGAAAGGAGGAGAGGAGGAGGGGGTAGGGGAAGCAGAAGCAGAAGCAGCAGCAGCTCTAACTATGGCTAATCGTGGACTCTTTCAACCATTAATCCATCCAAACAACATTTATTGAACTCCTACTACAAGTCAAGCACTTTGGTGCTAAATATACATATTTGTATAAAGCATCCTTTTGTTATTCTTGCCATCACATTGGTGGGAAGTGGAGTGGAGGATGGAGACAGAAGCTAGCACACACATGTGCCCATAATTATAAATTGTGAGTGGTGGTAAAGTAAGAGCTGTGCTAAATGTGGTAGCCTTTTTAAAAATTTTTTTTGGTCAGTCTAGAACTTATTTGAAGCTGTGAAGAAGAGAAAAATATTCATTTCATTTTGAGTAAGCCATTTGAGATTTTTCTGAAGTGAAGTATCTTCTTAAAAATATAAATACAACATTCTTCTTAGCAAGTATGTCCTGTTGTACTAGAACTGCTTAAAATTCTTGCTCATAAAATAAACAAAACTCAGTCATGTCTCTTATCTACAGAATTTAGGTGTTGTAATGCATCTGTCTAGAGACTAGTTGAAATGCATATCGTTCTTACATTTGAAGTAGAAGTAGACTTTATTGTCTAGCACCAAATTCAATTACTTTGATGTTCCTGTTTTGCAGATGGTTCAAATTACCAGCAAAACTTTATTATCACTGATAATATACTAATATAGTAGGTTGACATAGGGGTTGACTAGTTGACTGTTGCTGTATATAATGAATCCATAGTAATGTGATATAGCCTTTATAATGTAATAGGGTTTAAGCAAATTCTTTTGTCCCACTACTTCCAGAGATTAGATGTTATAGAAAAGACTTAAAAAGATAAAATGACTTAATAACCCTTTCTGAAGTAGCTTTAAATCTGTAATGCTTTTTTGTACTATAAGCCAGAAAATATTTAATTTTTAGACATGAAAGTAATTTATAAATTCAAAATCTAAATATATATAGCTAAATATTTATAATTAATGATTCACATGCATGTTTGCAAATTATAAGACATGAATAAAACTAAAAACCAAAAAATTTCAAAATTTATTTCTTTGATTCTTTTTTTTAAAAAAATCACATTTAAAACAGTCTGCCTGTGAAGATTTAGAGATAGTGCAGCTTGAAAACAACAATCTGAAAGTACATGACTATAGCTTTCTAGGCACTAATCTTGTATTCCCACTAAAAATAGCTTTTGGGTGGGCATGACATTACCCAGGCTACCTTACAGATAGAGTAGAATATTTAATGATCTTCCATTGTACTCTGGAAAATAGACTATGTTCTCCCTCTGTCCTCCTTCACTTGCCCTTTCTGGTAGTTTGCCAGAAGCTGTCCACTTTTTTCCTGGAGTCCGGTAATTGAAGGTAATTTTTTAGAAGATGGTTTCAATTATCTAAAGCCAGTGGAATGTTTAACTGCCCCTTCTGTTGGTGAACTTGTTTATATTGGGATTTCAGATGAATTCAGATTACATACAACCAGATGTTATCTACTATGGCAACTTTTCTTTTTAAACAAACATCATGTGAGGGAGGAGCTTTAGCTACCATATTTAGGTCAGCTGCCCTCAAATTTCATGGATATGTGCCCTAGGGTAAACTTTAGATCATAACTAGTGACATTCAACTCTGAAAATATATATTCTGTGTACAATAAATAATGCTCTCATTTTCTATATGTCTTTATAATTTGTAATATGATCAGAAAAGCTTATATCTTGCAAAAATGTTCTTGTCATGCATCTAGTTGGAGATAATAAAATTTTAAACTAAAAGTTTATTCATGTTTCTATTGTGCCTAAACTTACAGATTTATTGTCATATTGCCCAGATGATAGAATATAAATATTGTGATATTTAATAAGAGAAAGCATTTAAAGTGCTAAAAGTCACCAGTGAAACAAGTAAATGCTCTTAATCTGTAGACAACTGCAGATGTACTTCTGTAACTGACAGCTTAAGTCAAGGTTTAGTAACATATATATTTGTAAAGATTGAACATTAAAGATCTGAAGAAAAGGCTGAATACACTAATCATAGCTTGGAAAACAGATACATTAGGGTATAATTAATCTTTATGAAAGAATTATTTGCCTTATGCAGATATGCAGCATACACTGAAGAGGTTTTTAAAAAATAAGTTATCTTTCAGAGTGATTAAAATATGATTTAATCTGTGAGGTTCAATTGCATATAAATTTTCAGAAAACATAAAACTATCTCTTATGAACTTCAAGAAAGCATCAAGTATGAGTTCACTAACCCACAGTTATGGAAAGACAGCCCAAGAATTGTTTTAGGAGTTAGAAAATATACACATACAAACAGGCATACATACATGCATATATATGCATATGTGCAAATATATGCTGTATGTGTACATATACACATATATGTATATTCTTTTTTCTTAGCACTTAGCTATATAGCACTTAACATTCTATTTGAGTATACTTGACAGTTGAATAAATTAAGGAACAAATGAAAAGAATCAAGACTGTCTGCAAGTGAAAGAGATGTCTAGGAGCAGATATGGCCTTCCAGGGATTTTTACATATCAAAATTACAATCAAGGAGGACTTTCTGTTTGTATGCTTTGCAATCCTGAGGGTCAGAACTTTGAGCTTCATACATGCTATGAAGCTATACCCCCAGCCCACTGTTAGAGAGGAAAGGTGGGTTAAAGAAGGGAGGTATTTTAATCTTTCTTTCCACCTCCTCTTCTGCTATAGTCTCTCACTCACTCACCTAACAGAGAGGCAGATGGGAAGGGAGCAAGGTGAAAAGGACATAAAGGGTCAACCTCTTCAGGTGTGTAGAATGGATATGGGAGGAAAAGTAAAAAACAACACACTGGTGTCTCCTCTTGATCTACCCAGTGCTGTTCAGAATGCCATTGACTCAATTATTTGAGTCCTGTTTTAGATTACAGTTTTTCTAGTCAGTGAATTAAAAGTGCTACTGACATTGTTTTACTGCAACTCAGACTTGGTTGTTATCTTTTTCAAGTGGGAATTCTAGTTATGAGTTAAATAGCTAGTGAATTCAAAAATTGTATCATAAGATTTTTTTATTTTCAAATCATATTGTGTACATAGACTCTTAATAACCAATTATATTGGCTAACATCAATACAAAATACATTTGACAAATCAACATCAAGTTGCAGAATAATTTTAAAAATAAAATGTGAAGCAATAGCTATTACTTTCATTTTGGTTTAATTCATTCTATGGATTTGATTTACAAATAAAGCTTTAAAGAAATGGGAGAACAGCCGTTATTTGTAAGTTATAAGAAGACAATGTTTTATTCAGTTTTATAGATAAAATGTTAAGAAATTAACAAATAACCACAGTAGCTCATGTATTTGAAATATCATAATGATAAAATATCTTAAAAGAAGTTATAATGAAAATATCATATGCCAAATCTTGCAGGATGAAGATAAAGATGTTATTCAAAGGCTGGATGTGGTGACTCACATCTGTACTCCCAGCATGTGAGAGTCCAAAGCAGGAAGATCACAGCACAAGGCCAGCCTGGGCTACCTAATGAGTTCTGGGCCAACCTGAGCTTCATAATGAGATAGTCTCAGAAAAACAAAACAAAGCAAAACAAAACAGAAAACAAGGAAAGATGAAAAAACTTGATGCACCAGAATTTCAAGATAGAGAATTTCAACACAGATCATATTTAGATTCAGTGCAATATAAATTTCAGGAATCTTGTGTGTGTGTGTGTGTGTGTGTGTGTGTGTGTGTGTGTGTAAGGTAACAGATGATTCACTGTATTTTGGAAATGCAGAAACTAATAGTTGAAAAGAGTTATGATGAAGAACAAATTTGATAGGCTACTTACTAATCATCAACATTTACTATAAATAATTGATACTGGGCATACACGAGGCTTGGTACTACAGCTGTTGACGAGTAACTGTGCACTTGATAAACTGCCAGATCACCTCTGGAAGTGCTTTAGTCTAAGGGCAGTCCATTCATACTCAATTATTCAGGGACCCAGTATCTGGGCCTTCAGTCATTGTCTTCGTTTTGAGAGCCACTGTCTAAGGGATTTCTGTCATATTTGCTTTTAGATAAGAGATAGTGTCTGTCCAGATTTCCTCTAAAATGTTTTAGGGTCAAATGGTCAAATCCTTGGCTCAAAATTCAGGTGTTTTACTGTTGTATTTAAAATGTATTATTTTCATTGTTGTTTTGTCATTGGCTTGTAGTGCTGTGAAATATGCTTTATTTTTACTTTGACTAAATTAATTTAAAAACAAAAGTTGAAAAACCTAAACTTTTCTGGTAGTATTTTTTTTTAGTCAATGCGTGCTAGCGTTGTATAGAACATGTTGCCTATTGATTGATTTTCACATTATTATGAACAATGATTGTGTCATTATCCAGGAATATTTACTCAATACTGGTGCATATTTAACCTAATAGTAGACACTAGTCTGGGAAAAAAGCTATATTTAATGGAGGTACAAAATTACATATCGAAGGGACCAAGGAATAACCTAAATAAACACAGTGGTCATAGTATATTTTCTTATATGAAAATATTTTCTTATATGAAAGAATTCCATGGTAAATGAAAGCTGGTAATTTGCCTTAGTGACCTGAAGACAATATGCAGTAGTATTGATCTGAAACATTTCTAAACCAGAAAAACTCTAATCTACTCCAGGTGATTGTAACAAGATAGAAATTTGTTTGATTTCTTAAAAGAGAAACTTGAAAAAACAAAAAAGAAATCTTCTCAGTTCAAAACTAATTAAATTAGAAAGTAACACACACACACACACACACACACGAGCCAAATAATATCCTGATACCATGAGCCAAATAAAATCTTTCTAAAAGGTTGTTTACAGTGTAGACTTATGAATTGCAGCTTTCCAATGTCATCAGGGGAAATAGGACATGAAATAACACTAAGTACCATAAAAATTCATCCCTTTTCTGATTCATACAATAGCCTTTGCTGAGAACATTCAAGCGCCCTGCCTTCCCTATGTGAGTTACAAGGAGTCAAAGATAAACAAAAAATATTTTCTATTGTCAAGAGGCTCTTGATCTGGGAGAAGATACAAATAAATAGAATCTAATAGTAATAAACAGCTTGTATGGCAGATTCTGGAAAATAGAGCCTTCACTGCCATTTTCTTGAGACCACAGGAAATAATTGGGAAATAACCAGTTCTTCTTTCAACTCTATAAATATGTTCCTACTATCTGATCAATGAAGCATTACTTTTTTTTGAATGAAGTTTTACTTTTACCAAGTCACAAGAATCAGAAACAAGTTACAAAAGTACCTCACAGTCAACTTCTACGGGTAGAACTGATGTAGAAATATGGTAGTGACTCAAGAGCTCTTAGTAACTCGTGGATTCAACACCCTTTTTAAGAATATAGTATTTTTAATTGCATTAATAAGCAGGGTTACTTCTTTTAAATAGGTGTACTATCAGATAACTATCCTACTTATCTATAAACATATAAAAACATCATTCATCCACATATTACTGTATTTCTTTGCCACTAAAGACAGTCTTACTTTTGCTTCTAATTAAGTACAGAATGGCCACTTTTATTTTTTGTACATGCAAAACTATGGGCAGCCTTTGAGAAGGCATTTAATCGAATAAATTGTCTTCAACTCTAGAACTTCTTGTTTGCGATAAAAATAGATACTATATATTTTGCAAATGCTGAGCAAATTGCTATTCAAACTATTTACTGTTATGTGTAATTTATGTACAGTGTAGGCATTAAAGGTCTCAGCACTCAAATTCTGTGAATGTCTTTGTAAGCATTCATTTCAGTGTATAAAATTCTGTAGACTTGAATGAGGGATCATTTCATATCTGCACTTCTTCAAAACTTTCCTTCAGGCATTTTTCTTCAAAACTACAGTGTAAGGAATAAAGATGAAGTTAAAGATTTCTCTTTGAATGTTATTTGGTCTTTTTAGGTGGAAGAACAATGTATTCATTTGCAATAAGAATCTCGATATATGAATGATGTAATGAAGTATCAGTTTCACTAATGAGATGGGAAGATCCTAAAACCTGTTGGCTGTTTTATTAAATCAAATAAGCACCTTCCAACATAAAAAACGATTGTTGAAAAAGCTTCTGTCAAAAATAAACCTTTCAGAATTTTATGGCAGGTGTTATTGACAGAATAGAAGGACTGGAATTTCCTATAACTGTTGTTCTTTTAAAGACAACTTTATAACATGTCTTTCATCATTATCATAATATGGTAATGATTAAATTCACCTGCAAAAGCCCAAGGCATCTGTTTGTTTCATGGGAACTTCCAAGTATCTTATGTACAGACTTGTTCAAGTGGGAGTTCATGAATGCAAGTTTAGTAAACTGGCTTATCTCACATGCCAAGGAATGGCATGTTTTACTTTACCAAATATTCTTGTTGGAGAGCTGTTTCACATACCATACATTGTAATTTCAAAGGGTAAACTTTGGTTAGCATTAAAGCTTCACTTACAGGCCCATCTCTTGTTTTGATGCAATCATATAAATTCATCTCCTTTATTCCCTAGATTATCATTATGCTTTCTTTAGAGGTTATATTAGCCATGACAAGAATTACCTATAGACCCATCCTCACCTTTGGGAAGTCTCAGAAATTTTACTTTGCCCCAGTCAAACCATCAAGACTTATTTGTTTAGCCTGATCTGAGTGATTGACTGGCTTCTTGTTGAACCAGCTTGAGCTTTGGTGTTTGGGTTGAAAATTGTGTGACGTTGACCTTCCCTCAAAAACAGCTGATTTAAATAGCTTGATTTTGTTTCTTATGTCTTGATTAGAATAAATGATTTGGAATCATGTAATTACGTAAGCTTTTGTAATGCAGAGACCTTCTGTATCATCTCTAACCTGAACTCTTGATTTCTATCAACATTAGAGTTGCGTTATTGAATGCCTGTTTTATTCTGGGCATGTACTATTAGATACTTTCCAAAAGTGACCTCTAGTCATTAAAAATACATCAATAATTTGATAGATACATACAGTGAAGTATTATTCAGCCATAAAAAGAAAAAAATAAGTATTTCCATTAACAAAAAGAAGGATGAACCTAGCTTAGTGAAATAAGCTAGGGACAGAAAGATAAATACTTTTTGATCTCACTTACCTGTGGAATCAGAAAAATGTCAAACTCTTAGAAACAGTGTAGAAAGATGGTTACCAGGGGTTGAAAAGAGAGGGTACAGAAAATGATGAAATGTTAGTCAAAAGGAACAAGCTTTCAGTTGTAAAGTGAATAAGTTGTGAAGATTAAATATTCAACATAGCGATTATAGTTAATAATATATTCTATATTTGACATTTTCTTAGAGAGTATATCATACGTATTCACACTACACACAAAAATAACTATTTTAAATGTTTTAAATGTTAATTAATTTAATTGTAGTAATCTATTAAAATGTATATGTATATAAAATGCCTATTATATACTTTCAATATATACTATGTACATTAGTCACTTTCTTGTCCTAAGACAAAATGCCCAACATCTGCAACTCAAAGGAAGAGAGGTCAATTTCTCATTTCAGGAATCCAGTCTATGGTTGACTGGTTCTAAGGAAGAAACATCAGGCAGACCATTATGGTGGAAGAGAGGTGTTCACCACATGGCAGCCAGGAAACAGAAAGAGAGTGAAGGGAGGAGCTGGGGATGAGAATACCCCTTTTCAAGTCAGACCCTCAGTGACCTGATCCTTTTGACCAGGTCCCTTCTCTAAATGCAAGACTTTCAGGAAACATTTTATATCCAAACCATGGCATTCGGCATCTGGCTCCCAAAAGAAACCTGTCCATCTCATCATACAAAATGCATTTAGTCCACTACTAAGATTTGCCAAATTGTTAACTTTTGCAGCATTGCCAAAAAGTCCAAGACCAAAATCTCCTCTGAGACTAAAAGCAAATGCTTACCTATAAGACCCTATCTATTCAAAGAGAAAGTTAAATACTTCTAATGTACAACACAGGAACATTTGCATTCCAAAAGACAGGAATAGGGGAATAAAAAGAAATAAGGCCAAACCAAGATCAAAGGCAAGTTTTGATGAGATGTGAGCACCAAAGAGCTTGGGTGGCCCCAGTCCTATAGCATTGCCACTTGCTGCTCTCATGATTTTCTCTTGGATTGGTTCTGTTCACTGCCGGTAGCTTTCCTCAGCAGACTTTTCATGTTTCTGGCATTTCTCAAATTCCTGGGGTCTCTATTGCTCTATGGTATCACTCTAACACCATTATGTACTGTCCTTTCATGAGTACACTGCCTGCCCTCTCAGGCCTTCCTTACTATCTGCATGGCTACCTCCTTAACCCTGTTACTCTTGGATTATGCTTGCCTGAAAAGTCAGCACCATATGGATCACATCAAGGTCTATTGCTAGCTCAATCAAAATCTAGGCCCCTTTGAGCCCTGGCTGTAGAGACCTCTGTGTGCCTGGGTGGCTGACCATTGTGAAATAAATTCATAGTAGTCAATTATTTATGTGGTTCTACTTCAGTCGGACACATATAAAATAAAAAGCTTTCTTCACAAATAAAAGCTTTGCAATTTTGCACCCTGAATCTTGTGAATGGTGGGTTACTTACTGGTTCCTGAGATGCCTTAAGCCACCTTTTCTATTGTTCTTATGCAAAGCACTTGACTTCTTTTTTTTTTATTTAAAGAGAAAAAAAAAAACCATGTAAAGGGTAGAGATAATACAGAATTTAAAAAAAAATAAACAGTAAGAAATCACTAGTTGATAAATTACATATTGTCCTCTTAGAAATAGTTGTTCAAGTTACAAAATTAAAACATATAAAGTAGATATTCAAACAGTGAGACTGTAAACATCTATGAATGCATGAGTCTCTACATGTATTTCCATAAACTTAAAGCTTTAAAATCTTACTGAGATAAAGTAAATAATACCTAAATAAATATCATGTGTGAGGATTTGAAGATTCATTTTTTTTTTTAATTTAAAGAGAAACAAAAGCATGTAAAGGGTAGAGGTAATACAGAATTCAAAAAAATGATAAGCAATAAGAAATCACTAGTTGATAAATTACATACTGTTCTCTTAGAAATAGTTGCTCAAGTTACAAAATTAAAGCATACAAAGTAGATAGTCAAACAGTGAGAGTGTAAACAGCTACACAGGCATGAATCTCTGCATGTATTCCTATCCTTTCTGTATTAGAGGGAAAAACAAAACTTAGAAAGTCAAAACAAAACAAATTCCTATAAAAACATGAAACCAAAAAGTTGTATAAAACCATAGTACAAGGTGATCTACAATGATTACTGTGTTGTTTCTTATTATCTTCAATAGAATGTCTATATCATCAGGCATAATTGAATATAGCAGTATAATTGAGTATACCAGTAAATAATAAAAGCAGTAAAAATAAAACATTGTAGACAGTATAAAACTTCAAAGGCAGGTAATAATCAAACCAGAGTGGATATTCTAGTGGATCTTGTCATCTTCAGTGCAGTTGCCTATACTCTCAGACTTGATACTATCAATCATAACAGCTTTGAATAAAATCTATCAATACAAAACAGCGATCCAACAAACCAGATTCGATTATGATCAATCATGGTAAAACAGTGTAGGTTTTACAGAGATTTAGATTAAGTTAATAGGAAATTAAGGATGATTACCATACTATATCCTGTTATTTTTGGGATTACTGTCTGTGCCCTCAAATCTAGTACAGGTAGAATGACTGGAACAGAATATAGTACATCTAAGCAGAGTAGTGTGAGTAACGTAGGTTTTAAATCCTGGTGCACTATTAACAATATAGTGTATCAAGGCCATCTATGTTAGTGATACTAGTTATCCTTCTCTGCCTCATTTCTGCCATGCTATTTTCCTGCCTTTGTTTGTCTAGTTTTCTCCTTCATACTACTGCCTGTCCCACTCATTGAGGCCTTTCTGCCACTGTTCCTAAAATCCTGGTATTTTCTCTCTCTCTCTCTCTCTCTCTCTCTCTCTCTCATGTCCTTCAGTATTCTCTGTAGGGTTGGATTGGTGGTCACAAACTTGCCCAGTTCTTCTTTGACATGGAAGCATCTTGTTTCTTCATCAACTTCTAGTGACAGTTTTGCAGGATACATCAATCTGGGCTAGAGGTTATTCTCTTTCAGGGTTTTGAATACTTCACTCCAAGCTCCTCTTGATCTGATGGTCTGTGTCGAGAAGTCAGCCGTGATTCTGATGGGCTTACCTTTACAGGTAATCTGTTTCTTTTCTCTGATGGCTTTTAATATTCTGTTTTTATATTGAATTTCTGGCATCTTGATTATTATATGTCTGGGTGTAGATCTGTTTTGGTTGTAGGTGGCTGGAGTTCTGTATGCCTCACACAACCGAATGTCATTTTCTTTTCCCATGCTTGGGAAGTTTTCCTTAATTATTTCCATGAATAGCCTTTGTAATTCACCTGTATGTATTCCTGCTTCTTCATTCACATTTCTTATTCTTAAATTGTAGATTCTCTTGTCATCTTCTAGCCTTTGTATTATTACTCCCTGTTTCCTTGTTATTTTTAAGAGATCTTTCCTTTTATCATCACACACTGCCAACTTGTCTTCAAGTTTTGATAGTCTATCCTTAGTTTATTTTAAGGAGTTTTTCCAGCTTTCAATGGAGTTTTTAATTTCCTGGTAGTCTCTTTGAATCTGCTTCATGTATGCTATATTTTCTTTATATTCTTTTTTTGAATGTTTCTCTCCTTTTTTTGTGTTCCTCCCTTCTTCCATCTGTATCATCCTGAGAGAAGCTTCCAGAGAGCATTTCTTTTATTACTCTACTCATATCCTGCTTTACCTGATTAATATTTCAGTTTTGAGCTTGTCTACAAGGTCCTGAAGATATCTCTTAATGTTCATTGAAGCCATGTCTGATGTTGTGTGTTTGCTGCCCTCAGTCTCCCTTTTTTTTCCTTCTCCTGGTTTAGTGTTCTCAGGGCTTTGGGCTGGGGGCCTCCTCCTGCCTCTCTCTCCTGTCATGGCCTTGGCTTCCTCCACACAGGTTACAGTGTAGGTCCCAGCCCCCATCCCTGTTGGCCATGGTTCCTCTGAAGCACACTGGCAAGGGAACTCTGCCCTCTCCTGCCTGTCCCTCCCCACTGGGTCAACCAAACTTCAGGGGCCTTGCACCCAGTTAGTGCATGCTAGGTGCAGGGAATCGATTTGGGACAGCTCATTGGGTCCTGACCAGGGGTGTGGCCCAGTCCAAGCAAATCCCACAAATCTGCTCTGGGGAGGGAGCAACCAACTGAAGTCACTGTTACTCCCAGTTCAGGCTCCTCATGCCCGATTCCAACATGTCCCCCATTTGGTCATGCCCTTCCCATGTGTGTGTGGGGGGGTGACTCATTCCCAGCACTGACCATGGATTAATGAAGATCCCTTCGCTGGCTCCGCTCTCCATTGGGCTCACCAACCCCGGACTTCAGCATTGCTGTGCATCCTGTGAGTGGGGGCGGGAACGAGTTTGGGCAGCTCTGCTGGCCAGCATGGATTCAAGCTGGTTTACACTTGGCAGGTCACTGTGAAAACGCTGTGTCCCATAATTTTCAGCTGTTTCAGTTGTAGTCCCGAAGTATTTGATGAGCTTTTTTATGTTTTAATTTCTTCCTGTGTCAAGAGGATCCATCTGTCTGGGTCTCTCCAGGGTGTTTTATTCTGGCATATGAGTTGTTTCTCCTGGGAGGCTTTGTATTTTGTTGCTCACTCTTGACTTCTTTTTAATGTTAATCTTTTGAGCAACACCTTTTCTATGTCTTCATGGGCCCAACTTTGTGAATGTTTCTATTCTAATGAAATTACAAACTTTTTATACCTGCTCTTCTGCTTTTGATTTTCACTGCATATCTCGCTAAAAGCAACCAGCAGTACCTATGCCATAGCCTGAAAACTGGACTGCTTTGAAATTTCCTTTGCCAGATGAATTTGTTCACTGCTCTTAGTCTCCTGAAAAGTCTCAGAGCATGCGCAAAATGAAGGTAGGATGTAATATAGGTATCCTCTAGTATATATAACACATATAGAGTCTAGTCCAACTGCTAATAGATTCCTTGTTCCAAACTAAGTCCTGTTGAACCTGGTCTTTACTATCTGCATTCCTATCAGTTTTCTGGTCTTTTCAGCACCTATCAGAAACACCTTGAAGCTCCTTTACAGGCATTCTAGGGCATCTCTGTTTGGCATTGCCAAACTTCCGCATTTCTTCCATGAACCCATTTCAAAGTCTTCTAAACTCCATGTCAGCCAAAATCACAATAATTACCTCACTTCTTTGGTATCAAAATCTGTTTTAGCCTCTTTTCTGTTGCTAGGATAAAATACTCAGTGCTCAAAGGAAGAGAAGTCTATTTTGGCTCACAGTTTCAGTGAATTCATTGCATGTTTGGGTAGCTGCAAGGCAGACATGTTATCCAAATGGCAGAGGAAAACTGTTCCTTGCATCAGAAAAAATGAAGGGTTGAGCCAGGGCAGAGAATAGACCTTTCTAAGTCATGTCCCCTGTGATGTGCCTCTTCCAACCAGTCCCTACCTTCAAACGTGAGAGTTTGGTGAGACATTTTACATCTGAATAATAATACTATAGCAGTAACTAAAGGCTAAAAACACAGACATAAACAATCAAACTATAATACAGCCTTAGAAAGCTGAAAGGTTTGGAAATTGTCACATATAGCAACATGAATAGACTAAGCACAGCGTATTCATTCTCACTGTAAAATATCTTCTTTTGATTTCTGCACACTACTCTTGGAATAGTTGACTACTTTTTAAAACTCAGGTACTTCAAGTTTACCAATTGAAATTTGTGCTTGTTAAAAACCACTTTCATTGCTAACATATTTATCAACTGAAATTGAAAAATTTGGCTCAACATTATGTGAACAAAACTTGCTTGTTTTTAAGTGTTTAACTTACAAATTGAGAATTTATTTTAAATTTTCATCTTTTTTGGAAATAGTTTTAAAATAGTTTGCAAAAACAATAATTTTGTTATACTCTAATTTCTTAGATGTGCTCTGTAAATGCTAAATAAGTAAAAAAATTTTTAAAAAAAATTTAAATCTTATTGAACAAAAAGAAAACCACATTAATCATTAAGCACCTTTGAATTTTTTTCTTCCCAAAATGACCACATGGAGAAAAAGAAAGAAAATGCTTTTTCTATGAAAATAAAGCTTAATGGTTTGTAAAATTTTATTTGCTTTATAAGTTCCTTTAACTTAGGTGTGAGTGAGCCTGCTGTAGAGGATTGGGAAAAAAAGCATAAAAACCTAGGAGCATTCTTTATACACATTGCCTCTTCATCCATTATACTCTTTGTTGTTCAATTTTAGCAACTAGAAATCACAATAATACATTGAAAGTAAGGTCAGTGCAAGAAAGAGAACTTGAAACTCTATCAGGTAGACTAATTACTCATGGTTCAAGTACAAGAAACAGAACCACTTCAGGTATTTTAAGATAAAGAGGATTTAGTACAGTATAGGTAATAAGGTGCTGCAAAACAAAGGGGAGTCCTGTGATTCTTGGGACATACAAGATGTCTCCCAGGAACAGTATTGAAGGAACCAGTCCATCAGAGAGCTCCCACCTCTTAATGATCATGACTGTGGTGGAGAATGAGGCCTCTGCCACCAGCATACTGCCGCCTCATCTTGTTTTCCAGTACTAGCTGTTAAACTCAGGGCCTGTGCAGCAGAAATTGTATCCCTAGCCCTGCCCCATGCCCTTTTAATAGTCTCGGGAATGATGCTTTGGGAAATCAATAACTTTGAGACTAGGCTTGCCAGGTACAGATGGTGACAGAGTTCCCTCCTTTCATTCTTCCTCCTTGTGCAGGAAAATGCAATTGAAAAAGTCTAATGTGCTTCAAAATCTTAACACAAAGGAATCCTGGAATCTAGAATTTTTATTACCATTCTCTGCACTACAGTAACACACTCTAGAGGACCCATGGATTTGTTTCCGAGTGCCAAACTATTTTTCAAATCTATCTAGAGAGCAACAATCTTGTTCTCTATGGAAATGTTAGGTAAATTAATGTGCTATTATGTCTTTAGTCAAAATAAAGCATATATTATGTAACATTTCATCAACCAATTGTAAAATTGCTTAGGGTCTTACAGAATTATTAAAATAATATCACACAGTTTTTAAAAAATATTTTAAATCAATGTAACATGGTATGAATGCCTTTTTTATTTTTACCTTAACTTTGTCCATTGACCAACAAAAGTCTTGCTACAGTTATGCAGAAGAGGTCTTAATGTTTTATTTTCCCCCACAATTCAGAAATTTTGAAGCTGAATCTCAAAAGGCTTATGACAATGCCTCATAGCTAATATGAGGAAGAACCACAGTTCTTATAAAACTTGTATTTATTTTATCAGTCTGTCCTGCTTTTCCACTACACTTTGAAAGTGTTATTAACTATCAGGTTTTTTGTTACTGGCTGGTTAGAAATGTACGACTGAATTCCAGTCACCTAGTGCCAGGTGACTGCTAATATCAATTGCCATTTCCTTCTCACCCTCTCTATCCAAAGATGGGAGAGCTGACAGGATTTGGGTGAAGATAAAGGGGTAAGTACCTGCTCATCTGAAAGCACAGACACTTTCCAAGCTCATCTCCCTAGAGCAGAGAATCCTTTGTCCTTCTTTCTCACTTGCATTTTCACTAATCCTTAAAATCTTTGTAAGGAATAACCAATAGAACTGGTCACACAACAAACATTTGCTGATGTATGTTATGCCAGACACTGTGACAGGCAGTTGCAAAATAATAATGAGTAATAATAATGAGTTGTGAAATAATAATAATGAGTAGAACAAGAAAATAATTCCTTTTTCTCAGATAGAGATTACTATCTGAAGAGTTAGATAAGAGATAAATTTAATACTAGCAATAAACAATGAATATTACAGAGTGTAATATAGGCTATAGTTATTGATATATTGCTTGTATAATGTGAGGAAAGTATTAGCTGTGAATGCCTTTCCTAGCTCTAAATTTAAGAGGTCTAATTAAATTAAATCTACTTGGTGACTAGACGTGGTAGCACACACCTGTAATCCCAGTACTTGGAAGGCTGAGGAAGAACTGCCACCGAGTTCAAGGGTAACCTGGGCTACATAGTCCAGCCTGAACTACATAGTGAGACCTGTCTCAAAAAAACAAAAACAAAAAAATTAAAAATAAATCAAATCTGCTTGGGAGGGAGCAGTAAATCAAGTGAAATATTTTAATTGCTATTGTTATTTAATCTTTATTTTAATAAAGGAAGAAAATCTTTGAAAAAGGTATTAGTTTCCTAGAGCAGTTATAACAAAACTCAAGGCTTAGAGTAATAGAAGTTATTAGTTCTAGAGGCCGAAATTTGAAATCAAGGTACTGGCAAGGCAATCATCCTCTGAAACTTGTGGGAGAACTTTCCTTGCCTCTTAACTCCTGGTGGTTTGCCAAGGGTCTTTGCTATTCCTTGGTCAGGATCTGAATCACTTATCCTTTATCTTCACTAGTATCCTCGTGTGTGTGTGTGTACTTATGTCTGTATCTGGACCAAAATTTCTCTTTTCTTTTAAGAACAGCAGCCTACTGGATTAGAATCTACTAATGAATTAACCTGACTACTCCTGCAAGGACCCTGTCTCTAAATAAGGTCTTATTCTGAATACCAGAGGTTGCAACTGCATAATTTCTATCTCTCTAGCATAGAATGTTGTAGACAGTATGCTGCACAGGTAGTTCTTTAGCCAAGACTGCACAATACCCTGTTCTGAGAGTTTATGAAGGAGAAGAAGCAGGAAATGACCTAATCATGGTGTACGTTTCTGAGGAAAGAAAGATGTGCTCTGGTAACTGTATTATCAGGAAAAATAACTTAAGTGCCTACCATAAATTTATTGGTACTGGAAAGGTAGATAACTCCTCTCCTGTAATAGAGAGAGATGACATCCACTATGAGCATGTAGCTTCATTAATAAAATGTGCTTGAAGTGGGTAGTATGATATGGCTGAAGCCAGTTTATTTGTCTGCTTGCTTGCTTGATTTGGGGTGCTGGGAATTGAACTCAGGGACTTACACATTCAAACCATGTGGCTTACTTTTCAGCTAAAATGCCAACCCCTGCTCATTTATATTTTTAACAAACTATGTTCATTATCATCTTGTTAAAGTAACTATATCATGGTACATTTACTTGTTAAAAATTCATATGCTTTGCATCATGGTTGGATGCATTTTTCCCTTCCTCTTTCTTTTTCTGTTTGGTGGTGTTGAAGGAGTTCTAAATTTGAAGAGCAAAAGCCTTGTTTGGCCAGAAAATGTAGCACTTATGTATCTCCACTCAGAGATACAGGAGAACCTGTGGGGTTTGGAGGTTTAGATTTTGATGGAACAATGATCATGTATAAGGAAGCTGGATTCTTGCTGCAAGTGCTGTTTGCATAGCTCTAGTACAAAAGGAGGGATTTGCTTAGGAAAAAGTCAGCAGCTGATCCATTCATAATGGGTGTTGGCCCAGATTCATCAGGGACAGCATGGGTCAGGCTTATCATGGTCTCCAGACACTTTGCCAAGACAGGTTTAAAAATACACCCTTTTAAGCTGAGCCTTCCCCAAAGAGGTCTAAACTGAGCTGAGTTCTTGGTGAATTCTGTCATCCTGACATTATATGAGAGTTATAAAACCTTCCTAAAGATTTCTCTGGGATTAGATAAGCTCCTTGGGTGCTCTGTGGCCCCAGTGAACAACTCCTCACTCTAATGAGGAGACGGGAAGGAAACCATCATCACCCCAGGTGTGTGTCTTCTCACACTTTCCATTCCAGACTCAGAATATGAAGGCTGATTATGGGAATTATTCTTTATTACTCAAAATCTCTATAGAGAGCACTTTTGAGCAAAACTATAGCAACAGATTAAATATCCTTCTTGGTTTTTATTATTATCAAGCCGCAAATTCCCCTTTGATTTTAAGATATTTAGCACTTGAGATGCAAGATACGTTAAAGAAAACTCTTTACTACATTAATTTTTTTCCATGAGTTTTTTCTCCCTTTAAAGACTTCACGATCTCTCCCTACCATGACCCCTTACTTATTGCACCAAGTAAAGTATTTTAGCTGACTTTTGGATTGTATCCTGAAAATTTATCTTGACTTCCTAACAGATTTCAACTTGAAAGTCCTTTTATTCTTTCTTTTTCCCCCACTACAGTGTCTGTTTCCAGTATTATTGGCAAGATTGTCTTTCCACTGTTATTTTAGCCTCAACTTTATAAAAATGTCTTACTCGATGCTTTTACTCTAAGATTAGAGTTCGAATGTCTATAAATTTTGTAGTAACGTATTCCTCTACAGAAATTTCCTCACTGTTGAGGGGCCTGCCCTAGGGAGTCAGAACTGCAAAGGAAAAAATAAAAGGGATAAAAACAATTTTCAAGTGTGAGCTTTCAATGTCCCATAAGATTAAATAAGCAGTATTACCTATATCCCTACCTTAAGTAGGACCTCATTTTAAGATATGTTTTTGTTTTGTTTTTGGTACCAGGGATTGAACTCGTGACCTTGAACTTGCCAGGCAGGCACTTATGCCACTGAGCAAAGTCCTTGGCCCAAAGGATTTAAGATATGTTTTTTTTTTTGTTTTTGTTTTTGTTTTTGTTTTTGCTCATTTTAGAAAATCTAGACCAGCCAGAAATTATGTGACACTATGCCACCACTGAGAAGTCACACAAGATTCTATTACCTTCTTAAAACATCTGCTAAGCCACCGTTATCTGTTCTGCTACAGCAGAGGCACACAGTAGTAGAATACACCAAAATAATTTTTTACAGTATCCTTTCCCTGAAGGTGAATTATAATCTCAAGAATACTATAGCCCTATTAATTGGTCCTGAAACAAATGTACAAAAGTACATTGTTCAGGTCACTTAATTTTATGGTTGTAGATAAATACCATAAGAACAGTGGTTAGATTTAAAGAGACTTGTCTACCTAAGATTTGAGGACACTTGTTTTCTCTATTCCTTATTTGTTCTTGGCATTGGAGACAGAAGCCAAGGCCTCATGATGCTAAGTGTATGCCCAACCACAGGGCTATATCCCACCTCCTGATTTGCTATTTCTTAAAACTAAGTTTTCCCTATTTACTCCAGTGAAATATCCATTAATACATCCTTTGTTTTTGTTTTTCATATTTTAAACTCTGTAACACAAATACACATATAATAATCATAATGATAAACCAGCAAATAAAATAACCTACAATGTTGATTTTCTAAAAGAGGCGTTAACAGATCTGCTCATATCTTCTAGTGCCTTCTCATTTCAGAAGCACTAGGAAAAGTTCACACCTGGCAACAGGATGAGTTGAAAATGTCTATTTTAGATGTATTTTTCTCAGGTATTTCCTCTAAAGTCACTGAGGGAATGTGGCTTTCACTTCACTTTGTTTTCAAATGGTGCCCTCAAAGCCAGCTAAGAACTATAACTACCAAACATAAAACTAGAAAGAAACAGTGCTGTTTGATGGAAGTGACAGGTAGTTCCTTGTGCTGCAGATAGATCCAAAATGGATTAATGTTCAAACCAGGCCCTTTCACCTCCACTCTCTCACAAGAATTGATGAAGCAGTGCATGTGCCTTGTCCCTAGACCTCCTGACTCTTCTACCACCTTAGAGTTGACACCACTTTCTGATCTGAGACAGTGTGTCATTGGGGGTCAATAGTTGTGCCATTCAGCGAAGTCTTGTAATAGATTTCCTCATAGTGGGAGAAGAAAGCAGAAAGGAAAAGAAAGAAGAGAGAGAGAGGGATTGTGGAGAGCAATGAGGAGAGAGGGACTTGTTTTGACTAAGTGGCATCTGTGCCTTTTTTAAATTGATACTTTTAGGTCACAGTGACAATCTTGACTAGGTAAACCCTATCTTTATTATATGAAGTATATTATATGCTCATACCTGAAAGTCTCAGGGAAGGAAATTGAACACAGTACTTATTGTAGTCAGAGTTTACAAGGGAATAAACTTAATACAGGACTCACTTTTTTTTTGGTATCATTTTGTAATATTCACCCAAAGAGTCAACTTCAAAAGAGCATGGGAATCTGTCTTTACACTAGAGACCAAAAGAATCCAGCTGAGGGTCTGGATCCCATGACAATAACCTGCATGAGTCAGGCTGAAGACCTAGAGCCTGTAGCAATGTCCTCCACGAGTCCAACTGGATTCCAATAGCCCATGAAACTATCTCATGCAAGTCTGTATCAAGGACCTGCACTGGGAAGGCCTAAAGGTCAGTGGTGGAAGCCAGAGTCTGCATCAGCAGGATGAAGGGTCTGCCTTGGATCCAGGAAGCGATGCACAAAGTAAGGACAAGAGCCTCCCAATAAAGAACTGCAGCCATCCTCAGTGACAGCAAGGTCCTCTGATGATGAGAACAGCTAAGTTCATAACAGGAAAACCAGTGTGACAGGCATTTTTTAGGAAAATCAACAGTATACCATCTTCCCCTCCAGTTCTCCTTTTATGCTGTTGGCAACAGCACTCAGGTGGGCCTTCCACACCCAGCATCCCCCTGACTCAGTTCAGCTGGGTGTTACAAGTTGACCATTAGTTAATCCACCACAGTGCTCTTTGTATCCCCAAGTTTGTTGTTGTTTTGCATTTTCCCTGGCTGCGGTCTCAGCAATGCACCTGATAAATGTATAGCTGTGGTCTCCTGGCAGGAGGCATACCTCATGATATGTGAAATCAGGGCTCAGGTCATGAACTCTCTTATGACTTTTCCACAGAAGAAACTTCCTCTGAGGTAGCATCACCCAGAATTTCCTTCAGAAACCCTGCTCTCCATCCTCAGCCATGTGATTAATGTTGAATCAACCTTTGTCATCTGAAGGACTGGTCTTTAACTTGTTAAATCTGATCAATAGTTCCCATTTGTTACATATAGAACTTGGTTTGGTGTTGTTTTTAATAAGGGAACCTCAGGCCTTTTGTTGCTTTACCAGCAACAAAAGAAGCATAGAGTCCTATATTATGAGCCACTAACTCTAGCATAAACAAAGAGAAGGCAGAGTGGAGATGGAAAGAAATGGGGTCTTTTGGTTATTTGCTGTAGCCCTTACCACCCTCAGCATTTCAGTTATGTGAGATAGTAGATTCTTTTTATTATTTAAATCAGTTTGCCTTGAATGTTTTTTATTTTCCTCCAGCAATGAACCCCACAGATCTGCAATGACTTGATTGAAATGCAAAATATTTTGTCATTACTTCTTAGTTTGGGGATGTGAACTAAACAAGAAAAATACTACCTCTAACAAACGATCATTAACAATGGAAATTTGACACTAATAATATTAATGAAAAAGTAAGATCACTGTAGTCCTATTTTAAATCAGCCAGATTTCTCCCCTTCTCTAAAAGACAATAGTGTATATCATGGCTGTTTGTTTTAATTTAAGGAGGCTTTATGAGTAAGTGAACATCCAAGCCCCAAGCTACACTTAATAGCTCACTTAAGCAAATTACCTAGAACAAAGAAAACACCTCTGACATAATTTGGGGGTCCAAGCATGAAAATGATAGGGCGCTCAGGAAAGCCACAGAGCCCAAATGTCAATAGCCCACTAGTTCTAATAGCATTTGGAGCTGGTAGGGAGGAGTAGACCTCTTTAATTTGTTACAGCCAGTGCTGGTCTCTTTACCCCATTGGTTTTTCTTTTCCCTTCTGAATAGGAAAGCAGAGTTAGCTCAGTCATATTGAGCCAGTCAGTAATGGACTCTGCCAGGCGTGGAAGAGATAAAAGGCACCACCTGCCTTGCCTCTGCTCCCCCTAACCCATTTCCTGCTCTCCAGTTGTCTGCACAGCTGCCTATAGCCAGTCATTGTTCCACTCCAGAGCTGCCTGGGAGCTCGGCCTTCCCAGCCAGAGCAGCACAACTGCAGTCTGAATGCAGTTCCTGGGTGTGTGTCCCATGCATCTTGGCCATGACCTTTTGGAAAGTTGTATGTCCTCAAATCTGAGCAGAGTCTGAGAAGACATAGCTTAAGTGCCTATCAAGTTCTAGAGCATTTGAACAGGACCTCAGAGAGGGGCAGTATTCGAACAAAGATAAAAGAGGAAGATATATCATAATATTCGCTGGTCATGTATTGCTTTCTTGTCAGCCCTGAGAGTACTTTTTTCTGATTCTCAGGATATGTGTTAGCTTTTCCATTGTTGGACACAATACTCAACAATCACAACTTAAAGGAAAGAAAGTGTCAGTCCATGATTGATGGCTTCAAGGCAGAGCACTCAAAACAGAAGGGTGTGGCAGGGCAAAGCAGTTTAGTTCATGGGGCCTAGGAAGCAGAGCAGGAAAAAATACCAGAATGGAAGAAATAAAGGACCAAACATAGGACCCAAGGCCAGGCCTCCATGACCCACCCAGACATACATGGAAATGTGCTCCACAAATCTCTGGGATGGAGCCCAAAGGCAATCTAGTTGAACTCCACACTCCCAGGGTAGTGCCCCTCTCCTCTTGTGAATATGTTGCATGGGCTTGGTCAACAAGAGCACTGCGTTTCCTTTTAGCAATTGTGATTGGGTTTAAACAGGCAGATGACTTGAGTAAGATGACAGTGATGATGTTATGTGCATATATACGTGTGCATGTGCATGAGCAAGGCCATGCACACAGGCATACACATTTTTATACATGTAAGTTGTTGGGGATCAAATGCAGGTTCTCAAGCAAGCTAGGTAAGTGCTCCATCCCTGAACTAAATCCCCAGCCACATATACCTGCTTTTGATAAATAGAGAAGATTTTTCCTTTCTTTTTAGTTTGACAGGAGAATTCATAAAGAGGAATAGTAGAAAAGAAGACCAATAGAGTATTTTGGAGACCACTGTTCCCTTGTTTACTGTCCATGATAGATGCTGTAAGAAGCAAGTAAGAGCTTCCTTTAGGTATAAAGGACTTATTTCCCCATCTAACCCCAGCTTGAGGCTGATGGGTACTCCTCAGCTGCAGCCCCCTTTAGAGATTGCCACTCTTAGCTTTCTCATCCAAAGTCATGCCAGCTTTGTAGGATGGCCCACATTTAATGACTGATAGAAGCATGAATATAAAGACCTTCCTGCTACCACTCAGGGAGCTCTGGTAGTTGAATTTATCTTCAAAGTGATTTATAGTAGCCTTTTCCTTCTGCAGAGCTTAAATCAAAACTTCCCCGCACCCCATAAAGCTCTTACTTGCTGATCTCTTTTTCAGGGGACCAATCTGGAACGTCAGGTTAATAAGCTTGTATTTTTTTCCTAGTGGTGGGACTGAGTGATTGAAATGGAGAAAGATCACTGAGCAAAATGATCATAATAAACTGGAGTGTGACTTAAGAAAAATTACACAGATCATCACATTTCTCTTTACTGTTGCTCAGAACCCAAGAACTAATGTTGCGTGGGCCTCTCCTTTAAGGCCATAGTAGGACTTTCAGTTTAACTATTCAACAAATGGACCATTGTGTGAGCTTCATGTAAGCACACCTAAATATCTAGGTAGCATAAAATACCTTTTAATGAGATTTAACATTAAAACTAAGATCTAAGTCTGTTACTCCTTCCATGGTTGTCTAATATGAGTGATCATTTAAAGAAAGTTTATTATTGTAGTAACCTTTATGATGGCATAACTCTTACCAAGTTTAAAATTAAAATGCTGTCACAAATGGCATTTTCCATCTCATTTCAAATATACAGCATGGTAAGAATTCTCAGGAAATTAAAATATTGCCTTTAAAGACCCTTCTTTTATAAGGATGAAAAGGAAATTGCAGCACACTGGCAGTGTCCAGCTATCAAGGTTTTTATAGTTTATAAAATATTTGCCAGCATTTTCCCATGTGAAATCCATTATACACAATGCTTAAAAACAAATATCATGGACACTATATAGTAATAATTTGAAGATGATGGTAATAATTTGAAGGCCGAATCAATGATCATGAGGTCCCAGAGTTAATGATGGGTAGAAAGAATGCCCTTAGTCATGGCCGTAACCTTGTATTATGCTAGTAGTCTGCATGCCCTTTCTTTTACTGCCTCACTAAAAGAATAATTAAACTCAAAACAGGCAATACTCAAATTATATAACTGTGGATGTATGTGTGCAATGTATATTCATACATTCTGTGTTGCATCTAAAGATCAATTTTGTAAATCATTATAATGTAAAGTACATCAAAATCTGAGTTATCTCAGTAGGTATAATTCATTATAGATTTACTCATCCAAAAGCCTAATGCTATCATAAAACTTAATTTTATATATTTTATAAAATATGTGAAGTTTATATAATCTATAAACTTATTTGATAAAATGCATTATACATAAATCCAGTTTGCATTGTGTTCTATTGGTAATGATCTTGTGTATTTTCTGTCACTTCAAAAGGAAAACCACTTCCTATTACTTTGTAACTCACATTACTTAGCACCACATGGCCTGCTGAGGTGCTCCATAAATCTTTTTTAGAACAAATAGAGATATCTCCAAAATCTCAGTGAAGGTTAAACACTAATACATTTTAATCACAATTTCATTATTCGAGTCACATACCTACAAACATAAAAGAAAATTATTCATTTTCACATTATAGTTTCGTAAGTTTTTATATTTTTTGCTTCTAAGTTATCAATACTTAAAACTACACTAAGATTTTTGGATGTCCTAGAACTGTAGGTGTTGTCTTTATTTTCTTATTTTTTTAACTTTTATTATTAATGTTGTCCTGATAGTGCCCACAACACATGATTTTGCCAACAACTAAAAGCACTTATAATGTGATTTCCTTGCTAGTTCATATCATCCATTGTAATTATGAAATTCTGTGCATTTAATGATGACGCTATTTTCCTTATTACTTGGAAGAAGCTTTGGGGTTAACATGAGTAAAGTGGACCTAACGTAGTTGACAAGTTTATTATCTTGAGGGCTGTTTTTTTTTTTTTTTTTCTTGGCCACTTTGGTGCTGGGGATTGAATACACAGCTTCCAGCTTCCTAGACAAACAGTCTACCACCAACCCTTCAAGATATCTTCAAGATTTTAAGCAAAGATCAGCTACTGAGATTGATGAAGGAGGCAATTCTCATTAGATTTGCTCTATTCTATTGATAAATTCATACTGATAAGTTTTTGCCTAGAAGTATGGCAGGCAGAAAATGCCTACAGGAAAACTTTCACATTAGCAGGAAGCCAGTTATTGGAGCATATAACTTTTCTCTTGGGTTTCCTTGAATAGGCTTACTTGGAGCTAAACGAAGCCAAGATTGTAAATTGGACATAAAAAGCTCTCAGCACAAGGTTTAGAACACAGAAGCTGCTTGGGATCATACTCTACTTGGCAGAAACAAACCCTGACTCAGCCTTTTCAATTTTTTCTCTCTAAATACATTGAATTCTCTGTCTTTTCCAAGGTATGGGTCTTTCTGGAAAAACCTCAGAAATGAAGTCTTTATTACGGCAAGAAGTAGAGGTTACAGATACTTCTTCTCGGAGAACAAGAACATTTTACTTCCTGGGTGTTAATGAAAATCTTTCTTTATTGAATACTTCCTGAGAATATAGGGAGCATTACAGCAGTAATGGAAAAAAATGGTGAAAATTAGACCACATGTTTAATTTTAAGAGCCTTAAAAGTTAGAAATCTGATATTGACCTGAATCTTGCTAACTTTTGTCATATGGGAATATACTTTGCGAATGATCATTCATAGAGTAGTCATTTACTGATTATTTTTGGCCCTGAAGCTAGTTGCTTTGTAATTGATTATAAAGGGATTAAAGAGGTTCAGGAGCATGACTGGCATTATAGTTTGGCTATCATTTGTCTCCCAAAAAGTTCATGTGCTGGAAACATCCTCAGTGTGATGATGTTGTGGTGCAGGACCTGTTAAGAGGTGGGAACTAGCTGGGCTTGGTGGCTTGCATCTAAACTCCAAGATACTTGGAGGGACAAAACAAGAGAGTCACTTGAACTCTGGGATTCAAGGCCAGTCTGAGCAGCATAGCAAAACCCTGTCGCAAAAACAAAAAGTAAATAAGACATGAGTCAGAGTGAAAGTGACCCACTGTGGGGTCTTGTACTTGGAGGGAAGTATGAAGTATTTATTTTCAAGTGTTTTGTTATAGTAACAGAAATCAGACTAATATAACTGTTGGTTGAATCCTACAGCAGTCACAAGTAGATAGAAGTACAGAGTGGAGGGCAGCATGGTGGTCACTTTTCTGTTATTACCTTTTGTAATTCTTTCCAGGATTTTTTTTTTTTAGTGGGGGTTGTGGATTGTAGATCAAATCCCAGGCCTCACATATGCTAGGCAAGCACTTTATCACCAAGCTGTATTCCCCAGCCCAGAATTCATTCTTTCCTCCTGTAAGCTTCTTAGCCTTCAGACTGTTAACCTTCCTTTTCCTTTCTGAGCTGCTTCAATCCACACTTTGCTGGTTTTGCTTTCCTTGAAGTCAGGGAGCACAGCAGGAACTGTCATTCCTGTCTCTTTCTCTCTCTCTCTCTCTCTCTCTCTCTCTCTCTCTCTCTTTCCCTCCCTCCATCTACTTATATCATCACAGGGACAAAATACCTGACACCCAAAGTTAAAGGAGGAAAAGTTTATTTGGCTCATAGTTTGTAGAGGTTTCCGTCCATAATTGGCTGGCTCCAAGACAGGGTAGCATGGTAGACAGTCAGTGCAGAAGAGAAATGGTACATGGTTGGCAGAAGATAGTAAAACAAATAGGAAGAATCCTAAATAGTATCTTTCTCTTCCTTTTAGGTTGTGCCTGTACTATTCAGGGTGGGTATCACTCATACCCTTAATCCTAGTGCTCTTGAGCCTAGCATTGCACTGAGAATCAATCCCAGAATCATGCACTCTAGATCTAAGCACTTCTAAAAAAGTCCCAATTATAACCAAATAAGACTTTGGGGAACATTTAAACATGAGCCATAACTGTTTCTTTTCTCTTCTTTTATTTGCTTTTCTTTTCCTTTACCCTCTCTCTTCTCCCCTCTTCCCTCTTTGCTTTCCCCTTTGCCCTTTCCCCTCTACACTTTCCCCTTTCTTCTTTCCCCATTTCCCTTTCTCCTTTCTTCTCTCTCTCTCTCTCTCTGTCTCTCTCTCTGTCTCTCTCTCTCTTTCTTTCTGAAAATATATCACTATATAACCTAAGCTAACCTTGACATTGGCACATAGCCCCAGCTTAAATTCATGATCCACTTACCTTAGTCTCTTGAGTACTGGGATTATAACTGTGAACCACCATGCTTCCCTGAGTTCTTCTCCTTTCTCTATCTAAGTAAATACAAAGGGTGTGCATCACATATGCACACACACAGATCCTTCTCATTAAGAAACCTAGGAAAGGAGAGAAAAAACAAATATTTAAATTCTACTAGGGCCTAAGGCATTCTAATGATATGTAGTTATGAGTACTTATTTAGTATGATAAAAACACTCTATCCTTAGTATCCTATTTTACAGAATATAAAAGAAAACAAAACAAAAAGTCCTGAATTACAAAGAGAATAAGTAAATTTCAGTTGTACTTTTGCTGGTAGGTAGCAGACTGGTCTACTTGGAAAATTCTTTTCCACTACATCAAGAAGAGAAACAAGGAGACATTGACGAGCAAAAATGAATAAGAACCTCCATGGTTGCAAAAGCTAAGAAAAATTCAGTGATTCCATTATGACTTGATTCCAGAATATTTCTTGATTAGCATAGAAATATACTTCAATGCCTGAAAGCATATTGAAAGAAGAAAAATAAAATGAAAACAGAAAACCAAAAACTAAAGACCATTTGAATGTTCTAGAGAACAGTGTTGCCATTTTCTTAAAAGATCCAGGGGATAAACACTTTAGATTTTCTCAGCTAAGAGGAAAATTTGAGGCTATTTTATAGGTACATTTATGGCCAAAAGTCAAATTTTAATGAAGCTTTTATTGATGAAATTTTTAAAATATTTGAATATATTTTTAAAACTAAGGAGAGAGTACATTCTACTTGTAGGGAACATGGGATTAGTTTTGGGCAAGTAACATTCTGTTTAATTGTACATCAGATTAGCATCCCATAGTATCAAATTAATTGCAAATGTTCATCAATAAAAAGCATTCTTTGCTCTTGGGTCATACAGAAACCTAGGCTAGATTTGATCTTAAAGTTATGGTTTGCTACTCTCTGCTTCACAGTCTCATAGATATTTACATTTCATGGAATCTAGGGAAAATTCTTATTGTGTCCTCTCAGTCTCCCAGTTTTTCACGTGAAAAGTCATCCTTGTTTCCTTTATCATGGATCTTAAATAAAACCTAAACCAAAGGAATATTCACTGTACTTCTAAGCAAAATAAGCCAATGTGAAAAGACTATGAATTATATAATTCCAATTATAATACCTTCCAGAAAGAGAACAACTCCAGAGATAGTATAGAGTTTAGGAATTTCCAAGGTGTGGATAAAGGGGAGGATGGACAGATAGAGCACAGGGCATTTGCAGGGCAGTGAATAACTCAGTGAATTAAATAAACTGATGAGCAGAGGAAATTATGCCTTTTCTGTTCAACTTTTCTGTTAGAAATAATGCAATTCTAAAAATACAATGTATTAATTTAAAATAATTTTATATGCTTATAAATCTATTACTGTTCATGCAAACAAGGAAAGTTTTCAGGAATAACTGTTGCATTTTATGATCTATCCTAAATAATTCCAGTAGTTTTTTGTGTTATTTTATCACTAAATAATTATCTTGAGTATAAAAAACCTTAGCAATATGAGACCATCATTAAATGTATGTTGTTATATACAACATTGATTTCATTTATGTGTTACAAAATGACAAATATTTTCGTTAATCAATCTATAATTGCAAATTTCCTACTAATGTAGACATTCCACATTAAATATCACAGCCTAAAGCACTTAGGATATAATAACAGCTGAAAAGTTTTACTTCCAGACTTTTGTTGTTTATTGTTTCCCAGTAACTCTTAAGTATTTTTATGGTAGACCATGATCTTCCATCATTAAAGGTGGACAGGATGTATTTTATGTACAGTTACCTGAGAATTTGAAGCAGAATACACTAAAAAATTTTTGAATATGACTTAAAAATTCCATATTCCTGTGACAGCCTCCTTCACATTTAATCTCTAAATCTAACAGCCACAGTATGATCTCCAACCAGTCCTGCAGGCAATGGTGGTATCTTCTAAAATCTGGATCTCTTTCATGAGAAGAAAGCAGCAGTTAGCTGGACAGTTTTATCAGGACCTTGGAGGATGTATATTGACTAGGTGCCCCAGGACTGGCTCTGGTTCCTCAGGTCTATCAGTTACTAGTAGGTGTCACAGTGTTAAGTATATAGTTTCCCAAGGACAAGCCCAGGACTGGAATCCCAAGGAACACTGTGAAATCTATAAATGGAAATCTAAGCTCATTCAAATATTTTTGAGTCCTAAATGGGCATTTATATCCCTGGAAAGGGCATAAAAAGAAAATTAGAATGTATTATTAGAGTCATCTGTACAGTTGAATTAGTTTAGCTTTTTAAATTATGTACCTAATTTTAAAATCATCTGTAGGGTTTCAAGTGGTAGTAACAAATATATTTTTGATTATTTGTTACTTTTTTCAATTTTTTTACTTTTTATTTTTTTATTTAAAGAGGAAAAAAAAAGCAACACAGAAAAAAGGGTAGCAATAATACAGAATTCCAAAGGAAAAAAAGAAAAAAAAACACTAAGAAATCACTAGTTGATAAATTACATATTATCATCTTGGAAATAGTTGTTCAAGTTACAAAATTAAAGCATGCAAAGTAGACATTCAAACAGTGAGATTACAAACAGTTCTGCTCAACAATCTAACAAAAACTTAGTAATAAGGTCATCTATCTTACACACTTAAACATACTTGCAGTTATATCCTTTAGAGCACTTTCTTTTCCTCTCTTTTTTACAATAGCATTTACACATTTTCAACGTTTTATTGCTCCTACCTTTCTTATTACTTTTTACACTAGAGACACAATGTGATATTTATAAATATGATTGTTATTTATTTCACTAATGAGGATAGTCTCAAGTTGTCTCCATTTACCTATGAAGGCCTCAAGATCATCATTTTTTATAGCTGAGTAATATTCCATTGTATAAAAATGCCACATCTTTTTCATCCACTCTGCAGTAGATGGGCATCTTGGTTGTTTCCAAGATTTAGCTATTACAAATTGTGCTGCTATCAGCATGGATGCACATATATCACTGTGATATGAACTTTTTAGTTTTTATGGGAAAATACCCAGGAGGGGAAGAGCTGGATTGAATGGAGCTTCCAATCCTAGTCTTCTGAGAATTCTCCATACTGATTTCCATAGTGGTTGCACCAGTCTACATTCCCACCAGCAGTGGAGCAGTGTTCCTTTTTCACTGCAGCCTCGCCAACATTTGTTATCAGTTGATTTCTTGATGGCAGCTATTCTTTCCAGAGTGAAGTGAAATCTCAATGTTGTTTTAATTTGCATTTCTCAAATTATCAGTGATGGTGAACATTTCTTCATGTATTTATTTGCCATTTGTATATCTTCATCTGAAAACTATATGTTATCTCAGATGCCCACTTTTGGAGAGGGTCTTTGAATTTGGGGGGCTTGATGTTTTTCAATTCTTTATAGGTTCTTAATATAAGTTCTTTGTCTGAGGGGTTGCTGGCTAAAATTCTTTCCCATTCTGTGGGTTTTCTTTTTACTCTGTTGGTGATTTCTTTTGAAGTGCAGAAATTTTTCAATAATATGAGATCCCAGTTGTTGATTCTTTGAAGTGTTTTCCGTGCAGTTTGCATTTTGTTCATGAATTCTCTGCCTACCCCTATGTCTCCAAAACTTTTGCCAACCTCGTCTTCTAGTAGATTCAGTGTTTCTGTTTTGATATTTAGGTCCCTGGTCCATTTAGACTTTTGTTTTGTGTATGGTGGTAGGCATGGGTCTAATTTTGATCTTCAGCATGTGGAGAGCCAATTTTTCCAACACCATTTATTAAAGAGACTATCCTTCTTCCAGTGAACATGTTTCACCCCTTTGTCAAATATCAGGTGGCTGAGTGTCTTTGTAGTTGTGCTTGCATCTTCTAATCTGTTCCACTGATCCTCAGGTCTGTTTCTTTGCCAGTACCATGCTGATTTTATCACTGTGACTTTGTAGTACAGTTTCAAGTCAGGAATTGAGATGCCCCCTGCTTTGCCTTTGTTGCCCAGAATTGCCTTTGCTATTCTAGGTTTCTTCTGTTTCAAAATGAATTTTAGGAGTATATTCTCCAGATCTGTGAGGTATGTCAATGGTATTTTGATTGGGATTATGTTAAATATGTATAACAGTTTTGGGAGTAAGGCCATTTTCACAATGTTGGTTCTTCCTAGCCAAGAGCAAGGAATATCCTTCCATTTTCTAATATCCTCTTCAATCTCCTTTTTCAGCACAGTATAATTTTCAGCATACATTCTTAGGTTGATTCCTAAGTATTTCATTTTTTTAGATGTTATTGTAAAGGTGATATTTCCATAATTTCTCTCTCAGTGAGTTTTTTGTTTGTGTATAGGATTGCTATTGAGTTTTGAGCACTGACTTTGTATCCAGCTACATTGCTGAATTTGTTTATTACCTGTAATAGTCTTTTAATGGAGTTTTTTAGGCCTTCTATATAGAGTATCATGTCATCTGCAAAATAGTGATAATTTAACTTCTTCCTTTCCTATCTTTATTCCTTTTATTTCTCTCTCTTGTCTGATTCCCCTGACTAGTGTTTCCAGAACTATATTGAATAAGTGATAATGAACATCCTTGTCTTGTTCCTGATTTTAAAGTGAAAGTTTTAAATTTTTGTCCATTTAGTATAATGTTGGCTGTTGGTTTGTCAGAGATGGCCTTTATAAGATTGAAGTAGACACCATGTATTCCGAGTTTCTGATGGGTTTTTATCATGAACATATGTTGGACTTTATCAAAAGCTTTTTCTGCATCTATTGAGATGACCATGTCGTTTTTTGTTTTGGCTCTGTTGATGTGGTGTATTACATTTATTAATTTTCATATGTTAAACCATCCCTGCATTCCTGGAATGAACCCCACTTGGTCATGATGTATAATCTTCTTGATGATTTGCTGCATTCTATTTGCCAGTATTTTACTGAGAATCTTTGCATCAATGTTCATTAGTGAGACTGGCCTATAGTTCTTCTTTTCCGTTGGATCTTTCTCTGGTTTTGGTATCAGAGTAATACTTGCCTCCAGGAATGATTTAGGGATGATTGGTTTCTTTTCAATTTCATTGAAGGGTTTAAGGAGTGTTGGCATAAAATCTTCTCTAAATTTCTTGTAGAATTCAGCTGTGAATCCATCAGGACCTGGGATTTTCTTTGTTGGTAAGTTTTTTATTATGTTTTCAATTTCAATAGCTGATATTGGGTTGTTCAAAATTGCTATATCTTCTTGTTTGAGCTTTGGTAGTTCATATGTTTCTAGAAATCTGTCCATTTCCTCTGTGTTTTCCACTCTATGTGAGTAGAGATTTTCAAAGTAGGTATTCATGATCTTTTGAATTTCCATGGGATCTGTAGTAATTTCTCCCTTTTCAGTTCTTATTGTGTGAATTTGGGTTTTTTCTTTCTTTCTCTTGATAAAGTTAGCTAGGTGTTTGTCAATTTTGTTTATTCTCTCAAAAAAAACCCAGCTTTTTGATTCATTAATTCTTTTTATTGATTTTTTAGTTTCAAGTGCATTGATTTCTGCTCTAATCTTTATGATTTCCTCTCTTCTATGAGCTTTCTGTTTAACTTGCTCTTCTTTTTCTAGAAGTTTGAGATGAAGCATTAGGTTTTTTATTTGTGCTCCTTCTGTTTTCATGATATGACAATTTATTGCTATATATTTCCCTCTTAAGACCACTTTCATTGTATTCCGCAGATTGCAGCATGTTGTTTCTGCATTTTCATTGAATTGTAGGTATTGCTTTATTTCTTCCTTAATTCCATCTGTAGCCCACTGGTTGTTCAAAAGTCTGTTACTTACTTTCTATGTATTTATGCAGGTTTTACAATTTCTTTTGCCATTAATTTCCACTTTCAGTGCACTGTAGTCAGATATTACACATGATATAATTTCAATACCTTTGCATTTACTTAAGAATGTTTTATGGGTAATATATGGTCTATTTTGGAGAATGTCCCATGCACAGCTGAGAAAAATGTGTATTATGATGTGATTGGGTAGAACACTCTGTAAACATCTACTAAGTCCAATTGCTCACAGGTATGATTCAATTCTATTATTTCTTTGTCGACTTTTTGTCCAGTTGATCTATCTCTTTGTGACAATGGGCTGTTAAGGTCCCCTGTTATAATTGTGGTCTTGTGTATTTGGTTTTTCATGTCCATTAATATCTGTCTTATGTCATTGGGTGTTCCTGTATTTGGTGCATATATATTTATAATTGTTAGTTCTTCCTTTTGAATTTTTCCATTTACTAGCATGTAGTGACCTTTTTTTATCTCTTTTAATCATTTTAGATTTGAAGTTCTATTGTCTGCAAATAGAATAGTTACGCCTGCTTTTTTCTGTGTTCCTGTTGCAGAGAATACTGTTTTGCATCCTTTGACTTTTAATGTATGAGGTTTCTTTTGGGTTAGATGTGTTTCTTGTATACAGCATATTGTGGGATCCTGTTTCTTGATCCATTCTGTCAACCAATTTCTTTTGATAGGTGAATTTAGGCCATTTATATTTATGGATATCATTGATATGTACTGGCTCGACTTTGTCATGTTATGTTCCAGTTGTTTGCTTTCTGATTTTCCCCTTATTTAATTGCTTGTCCTACCTGATAGTTTCTTTCTGTTGTTGTTCTGGGGATTGTGGTCATGTTTATCTCTGTCTAATATGTCTTTCAGTATTCTTTCTAGGGTTGGTTTGGTGGATATAACTTTCTTCAGTTGTTCTTTGTCATGGAAGTTTCTTGTTTCTCCATTAAATTTGAATGAAATTTTTCTGGGTACATCAGTCATAGTTGAAAGTTGTTTTCTTTCAGAGTTTGAAATACCACATTCCAAGCTCGTCTTAACTTGAGCATTTGTGTTGAAAAGTCTACTGTGAAACTAATGGGCTTTCCTTGATAAGTGAGTTGTGTCTTTTCTCTAACAGCTTGTAGTATTCTGTTTCTATGCTGTATGTCTGAGATCTTAATTATTATGTGTCTTGGTGTTGATTTATGTTGGTTGTGACTCTTTGGCATCCTATATGCCTCACATATCTATATATCAACCTTTTTCCCCATGTTTGGGAGATTGTCTTCTATTACTTCTGTGAATATTTTAGTTATGTCATTTGCATTGACTCCTTAGTCTTTGCTAATGCCAGTTAATCTTATATTGTTGCTCTTGGCATCATCTTGAAGCTTCTGGATTGTCATTTCATGCTGCTTTGTTATTTTTAAAAGTTCTATCCTTTCATGATCACTAATTGCATTCCTGTTCTCAAGGTCTGAAATCCTATCCTCAGCTTCATTTAAATGGTTTTGCACACTTTGAATAGAATATTTTGTTTCTTGGATGTCTCTTTGAGTTTGTTTCATGAATTCTGCTTGTTTTCTATATTGTTCATTCAAGGTTTCAATCAGTTTCCCATGCTCCTGTACTTTTTTCTCTATTTATTCTTTAGCTATGTTCAACAACTCCTTTACTAAGATTGTTATTTCTATCTTTACATGGAAGGGTACTTCTAATTTTATTTCCTCTGTAGCTTCATGGAGTTGTTTTTTTTAATTTCACTTGCTATCTTTTCAGAGATTTCTGGTGTGTTACTTTTGAAGTCCTCTGTTTCAATGTTTCCTGTATTGTTCCTGGGGGACTAGATTTTTGAAACTGCATTTTGCTTTTTCATTTTGCCATTTTCCTCTTTCAAGTTGGTGTTTGATCCTTCAGTCCTGCTAGTGTTAACTGTTAGTATTGTGTATGTTGAGGGCCTAATGTAAGGTTGATATTTGTTCAATTGCTGGTCCCACAATGATTAGGTGGGCCTGTCACCTGACTTCCTGTTGCAGGGCCTACTGGGTGAGTCCTATGTTCTTCCTGGACTGACAAGCCTAGTAGTATTGATGTAGGTCAGATTTTAGTTCCTGCTATTACTTTATCTTCAGGTTATTCCAGGTCATCAAATCTCCCTGTCTATAGTGTTTGTGTCAGCTGCGGACATACTGTGTCCCTATTGTGTGCCTATGTGTCTCATAAGTCCTTTTAATTTTCTTCAAGTTGGGGGAGTCCTTTTTGGCACCCTCCTCACTCTGCCTGATGTTTTCTGTGTGTAGGAAGGGATCACCCACACTTTTGTCAGGCTCACCAAGGTCTTACAGTTAGTTGGAGGGGGCTTTACTACTGGCCCTCTTTACCCACTGTACACCTCTGTTTTAGGGGCATACTCACTACACTGACTGGTTCCTGCTGAGATCTTCTGTTTGGGTGAGGCAGTTACTGAATCTCCCTTCAAGTTAGCACAGTTAATCTGCTATAGTCCAAGGTTTGCCTCCTGGGAGAGAAGTTACAAGTTTTTCTGTGTGCTGGGATTCTTCCAGAGCACGTGTTCAGGGTCCCTGGCTGGATTCCGGGTCCTGCTTGCTGCTTCAGTTTTTTCAATTTTTTTTTACTAAAACATTTTAGATATATACAATGATTTCATCATAGGGAGTTTGTACCTGTACATATATATCTTACATCTTCTTTTTTTTCTCATTCTCCTCCTCACCTTTCAACCTCCCTTCCCCATCTTATTTATAAAAGTTTTGTTTCCATTTTATTCTTTCTTTTTTTTTCTTGTCCTTTCCTTCCTTTTACCCCCCTTCCTTGTTTCTCTTCTCATTTTGATATTTTCTTACCCATTTCCCAATACCTATTATACATTTTGGTACTAATTTACACTTTTGGTTTCTCACATTAGAGAAACAATGTGGTATTTAAACATGTGTGTCTGATTTATTTCTCTTAAGAGTATGGTTTCTAGGTCCATTCATTTAGCTGGAAATGTCTCAAGCTTATTATTTTTTAGGGCAGTGTCATACTCCATTGTATAAAAAAATGCATCTTCCTTATCTATGCATTGGCTGATGGGCATTTAGTCTGTTTTGAAGATTTAACTATTACCAGCTGTGTCATTATACACATGAGTGTGCATATATAACTGTAATATAATGCTCTTATATGTTTCAGGAAGATACCAAAAGGGAATAGGTGGATCAAATGGAACTTCGTTTTATTTTATTGAGGAATCTCCACAATGATTTCCACAGTAGTTGCACTAGTCTATACTCCCAGTGGTGGTGGAGCATGGTTCCTTTTTCTTAGCCTCACTAGCATTTGTTAATGTTTGGTTTTTGATGATCACCATTCTTTCTGGAGTGAGATGGAGTCTTTGCATTGTTTTAATTTGTACCTCTTGAGTGACCAATGAAGATGAACATTGCTTCATATATTTATTTGCCATTTCTACTTCATCAGAGAAGTATTTATGCATTTCAGATGCCCATTTTGTATTCAATCTTTAAATTTTAGGTGTCTGAATTTTTTTTGAGTTCTTTATATATTCTAGATAGTAGTCCTTTGTGTGAGGAACTTCTGGCAAAAATTTTTTCCCACAATGTGGTTGTCTCTTCACTCTATTAATGGTTTCATTTGCTGTGCAAAAGCTTTTTAATAGGATGAGATTCCCATTGTTGACTCTTCGTACTATTTCTCATGCAATTGGGGTTTTGTTTGTAAGGTCTTTGTCTACACCAATGTCTTCAAGAGTTCTACCTTTTCAGTCTTCCAGAAGATTTAATGTTTCTGTTTTCATATTTAGATCTTTGATCCATTTCTATTTTAGTTTAATGCATGATGAAAGATACAGGTCTAGTTTTAAGCTTCAGCATGTGGAAAGCTAGTTTTTCTAGCACCATTGATTAAAGAAGCTATGTTTTTTCCAGTGAAGATGTTTTGCTCCTTTGTTGAAGACAAGGTAGCTGAATATATTTGGAGCTGTTTCTCTATCTTCTAATATGTTCCATTTATCCCTGGATATATTTTTTATTTTTGTTTTTTGCCAGTTCCATGCTGTTTTTATTATAGTAGTTTTGAATGAAAATTTTAAGTCAGGGATTGTGATGCCCCCTGCCTTGCCTGTGTTGTCCAGAATTACTTTTTCTATTATAGGTTTCTTCTCATTCCAAATGATTTTTAGAGTTGTTTTCTCTAATTCTGTGTGATAGGTTATTGATATTTTGATTGATATTGTATTAAATCTGTATAAAATTTTGGAAATATGACCATTTTCACTATATTAGTTCTTCCTACCCAAGAGCAAGAGTTATCTTTCCATTTTATGATATCTTCTTTGATTTCCTTTTTCAGAGTCCTTTTTCAGAGTTTTCAATGTAAAGATCTTTTACTTCCTTAATTTGAAAGGTGTTGTTTCTCTAATTTCTTTCTCAATGAGTTTGATAGTTTTGTACAGGAATGCTACTGATTTTTTAGTGTTAACTTTGTATACAGTTATGCTACTGGTTTGGTTATTAAATCTAGAAACCTTTTGGTGGAGTCATCTACTCTATTTAGAGGTTCATATCATCAACAGATAATGATATTTAACTTTTTCCTTTCCTATTCTTATTCCTTTTGTTTCTTTTTCTTGTCTAATTGCTCTGGATGTTTCCAGAACTAAGATGAATAACAGTGGTGATAGTGGACATTCTTGTCTTGTTCCTGATTTTAAAATGAAAATTTTCAGTTTTTGTCCATTTAGTATGATGTTGGCTATTGATTTGTCCTATATGGGTTTTGTCAGCTTGAGATAAAAATCATCTATTCTAATTTTCTACAGAATTTTTATTATGAATGGGTTGGACTTTGTCAAACACTTTTTCTGCATCTATTGAGATAATCATATGTTTTTTGTTCTTGGCTCTGCTAATATGGTGTATTACATTTATTAATTTGCATAGGTTGAAAAATCCCAGATTCCTGGGATAAATCCAACTTGATCATAGCGTATAATCTTGTTGATGATTTGCTGCATTCTGTTTGTCAGTATCTTATCAAGGGTTTTTGCATCTATGTTCATTGGGGAGATTGGCCTGTCATTCTATTTTGGTTGGATCCTTCTGTGGTTTTAGTATCAGAGCAATGATTGCTTCCAGGAATGAATTTGGGAATACTGCTTCCTTTTCAATTTCATTAAGGAATTTCAGAAGTAGCAGCATTAGGTCTTCTCTAAATTTCTTGTAGAATTCAAATAGCATCTGTCTGAGCCTGAGCTTTTCTTGTTTGTAGGTTTCTAATTACATCTTCAATTTCATTGACTGATACTGGTTTATTTTGAATTTTTATATATTCTCCATTCTGCTTTGGTAATTCATATGTGTCCAGGAATCTGTCCATTTCTTGTACATATTCCATCTTATCAGAATATAGGTTCTTGGGATAGATATTGATGATTTTATGGATTTCTACAGGATCTGTTGTGACTTTACCCTTTCACTCTCAATTGAAGAAATTTGAATGTTTTCTTTCCTTTTTTTCCCCATAAGATTGGCTATAGATTTGTCAGTTTTATTTATTTTTTTAAAAAAATCAACACTTTGATTCTTTGATTCTTTGTATTGTTTTCTTAGTCTCCATTGCATTAATTTCTGTGCCAATCTTTATAATTTTCTCCTTGTAAGAGGTTTGAGCTCAACTTGCTCTTTTTCTCAAAGCTTGAGGTTTAACATTAGGTTGTTTATTTAGCTTACTCTGTTTTTCTGACATGGGAATGTAAATTACTGTTGTAAGACTGCTTTCATTGAGTCCCATAAGTTCCAGAATGCTGTATTAGTATTATTGTTTAACTGTAGCAACTGTCTAATTTGTTCTTTAACTTCATCTGTGACCTATTGTTTGTTCAGGAGGGTGTTATTTAACTTCCATGTGTTTATGAAGTTCTTGGGTTTCTTTTGCCATGATTTCCAATTTCATTTCACATCTGATAATATGCTTGGAATAATTTCAATTCCATTGCATTTACTTAAACATGTTCTATGAGGTCATATGTGGAGAATGGCCATGTGCAGCTGAGAATTCATATTCTGATGTTGTAGGGTGGAACATTCTGTAGATACCTAGTAAATTTCTTTATTCAGAAGTTTAGTTCAGTTCTGGTATTACTTTTTTTTTTTTTTTGTCTAATCAATCTATTAGTGAAAGTGGGGTATTGAGGGTACTGCATTACAATTATACTAGTACTTGTTTGATTTTTCATATCTGATAATATTTGTCTTACATAGTTGAGTACACTGGCATTTGGTACATATATACTATAATTGTTAGCTCTTCCCCTTGGATTGTTCCCTTTACAAGGATATAGTGACTTGCTTTGTCTGTCTTAATCAGTCTTGACTAGAAATCCACTTTGCAAATAGAATGGCTATCCTTGTTTTTTTCCAGGTTCTTTTCACATGCAGTATTGTTTTCCATCTTTTGACTTTCAGTATATGAATTTCTTTTTTATTTAAATGTGGTTTTTTTACACAGTATATTGTTGGATCTTGCTTCTTGACCCATTCTTCCAGTTTGTTTCTTTTGATTGGTGAATTAAGACAATTAACATTAATGGTTATAACTGATAATGTATTGACTGTCCTTAAGCTATTTTCCTGTTGTTGGGTTCACTTTTATCTGTTTTATTACTCACCTTGCTCATTCTGTTGGGTTTCATGGAGTTGTAGTCCTTGTTATATCTTTCTAGAATGTCCTTCAGAACATTTTGGAGTGCTGGTTTGGTGGTCATAAATTTCCTCAGATGTTATTTTTTATGAAGTATTTTATTTCGCCATCCATTTTGAAAGATAGTTTGTGGGGTAGAGGTTGTTTCTGTTAGGACTTGAAATACTTCACTATGAGCTCTCTTTGACTTGAGGTTTGTGTAGATATATCTCTGATTCTGATAAACTTTTCTTTATGAGTGATTTTTTTTCTCTAATACCTTTTGATATTTTGTCCTTGTGCTTAATTTCTGTAATCTTGACTATCATATGCCTTGGTATAAATTTATTTTAATCATAGTAGTAACAAATATTTTGAACACCATAACTGAACACTCTTTTAAAAATGTATGTGGGAAACTTATGATAGTTTATATTAAATTTTTATTATATTTTGAAAACAGAACTTTAATGTTCAAAAACTCATTTTTCTCTAAATAGATGATACATATTTTACTTTAAAAATAATTTTATACTTACATTTTTCTTTCCATAAATTGTAGTCAGCCAAAAATTCTTCTCTATTCTGATATTTGACCCAAAAATTGGATTGTTGAACTAGTTTTAATGGAATGAATGCTGTAGATATTTTGCTGAAGACATTTTATTTAATTCACTAAGAGACTGAGTTTTACTCAAGGAAAAGTACCCCCTGTCTAATCCCCTCTAAAGAGAATTTTTAGGGAGTTCTTATTTCCCTCCACAAGGACAGCATGCAGGCTTGAATTACTACTATTTAACAAAACATTATTTCTCATTGCTACCTAAACAGACAACACTGAGAACATTATACCCTGAACTTTCAAGGGTGGCATTTCCCCAATGTTGGGCTATTTTGTTTACACACTTGGGACTTTCAAGAAAAAAAATATAACTACATAAAGTGAAGAGTATTTTTCCACATTTTCACAATGAAAAATTATCCATATTATTCTACCATAGACAGTTTGAGTATTGTTTCTTACCACAGAGATCTGAACCTAGGGTCTTGTACATGTTAAGCAGTTGCTCTACCTTTTAGTTATCTCCTTAGTCCTTTTTTCATTTTGAAACAGGGTCTTGCTAAGTTACTCTGGCTGGCCTTGAACTTGCTATCTTCCTGCCTCATTCTCCAGAGTAATTGCAGCGATAGGTATGTACTTCTATACCTAGTTTGAGTATTAAATTTTGCAATTTTTGTTGAGTACCAGTTTTAAATTGTTTTCATTATCAAAGAAGGAGATGTGGGAGATATAAGTGTATGTGCATGTAAATTCTATGAGGTACCTATTATTCTTACAAGATGAGGAAATGGAGATACATATGTGTAAATATGTAAATATATGCAAGCATAGAATGTGTTTGAAAATATATGCATATGTGTGTAGCATAATGGTAAATGTTATTTTCTCTGGATAGTTGGTATTTCAGGATAAAAATTTGTATAAATTTATTAAAAATATATGTGTATATCCTATTTCTGGAGCTATGTTAAAATAATAAATTTTGTAAACTTTTTTCTTAGTGAAAATTACTTTCAGGTGATGATGAGGCTTATTTTCTATTGTGCACATTGGCTAAATTAGAAAAAGATGACTAACCTTATAGCTTGATTTGGCAAGTAGAAATAACCTTTGGCCAGATTCTGAAAAGAAACAGATTTATTTCCCTAAGAGCTGGGCCATGGTAGGGTTGTGCAGAACATAGCCGGGGACACAGTCTGAATAGAAAAATGTGACTGCATACAATCCCTATTGTCTTTTTAGACTAGGCAACTGTATGCAGTGCACATACTGTTGAACTTTAAATCAAAACCTTACAGACCTTAATTGTGTCTTTGTGTACATATGTTGGTATAAGCATGTATGTTTGGTTATTAATGGCAGGAAGAATGGGCAGTTTCAAAGCTTCTACCCCCCAGCTATCATGAGGACCAGTCCAGTAACATAAATGAGTGAATCTATCAAATGTCTCTTATGCATCTTTTTGATTCTTCTTGGACCAGCACTCATTTATCATAACCCAGGTTGGGCCAATTGAATGATGTAGATGTAATGCCTGTGGATGACTTTTGGTCAGTGGTGCCATGGTTTGGTGGGTAAATATTTCTCCCTTCTATTAACTGGTGGGACAGTTCTAAAGCATATTTCAGAAGGTTCTATGAAGGCCCTTGGGGCACTGAGTATCAGTCACCCATTGCCATGGCCAATTCTAGACTCTTCTTTAAACTAGCTCTTCCTCCTCGTTGATTGACTGATTGATTTTGAGTACCAGGCATCAAACTCATGACCTCGCACTTTTCAGGCAGAGGTTTATGCTGCTTGAGCTAAACCCCCAGCCCTTCCTTGTGTCACTCAGTATTTGTTACTTCCTAATTGAGCCCCTGCAGGGATGGATAATTCTTTGGCTTGGGATGGGTGGTCTTGGAACAGACCTGTACACTACAGAATAGTTAACCCATCCCTGGCCACTAACCACTACATGCTGTTTGTACCTCCCAACCAAAATTGTGTCCAGGTATTGCTAGATGCCCTTTACCCAGGGAACAGGCAAAACTATCCCCAGCCCAACACACCAAGAGGCACTGGCATAGAGTAGTGCATTGATAAGAAGCAGAAAGAGAAACTTTGAATCACTGAGATGGAATCTGTGGTGTAACTGTCATGATATTGTTTCACAATTGTAAGGAATAGAGTTTCACGAGAAAAGGATGCAACCAAAATATGTATAGTGTTAGTTGACAAAGGATTTATAAATCCAAAGTTTACTTGAGATAACTAGTATTTTCCAATCACTCTTCCAAAGGTGGGAGGATTAACTGATGCTCTGAAAACATAAGTGATAGAGGAATCCAAGCAGCCTAATTGATAAATTTGGAATTTTATTAGCTGAGCTCAGTGCCACTCGCATATAGACCCCTGTTTCAGAGTCCCATCAAGTGACCCTGAACTGGAAAGTTACAGAGCTTTTAAAACAGAAAACCACAAAAAAGACATCCTGTTGGAAACAATTTAGCTAGAATCTTACATTAATTTTTGGTTGACACCTGTAAACTGCTTCTTTGTTGAGCAGGTTAATTTTTCTCTTGTCGGAGCAGCTCATTTTGCTTTTCTTATGGGATTTTACTCTAGGTAATGTTTCACTCTTCTGAATCAAATACAGGGCACTAGTCAAATACAGGGCACAAGATGGAGTCAGTTATGCCAAGCTACAGCAATAAGTTTCCTTGGTTTGTTGTGTGCATATTAGCATATTAAAGGTTTTTTAAAAACATTGGTAAACACATTGTTTAAAGTTGTTTAAGGCAACAAGATCCTTTTCTAATGCTCGTTCAACCCCTCTTACTTATTCAGAAGTTTGGAAAGTCCAGGAATAACATATATACTATTCTTTCAAATGAAAGACTTCTAGCTGTTCTTTTATCAAGTAACCTCACAGCAATTTAAAATATTTATACTAGCATTATGTTACCAAATGAAACCATATTTAATTGAGGACAAATAGAAATTTACTTGAGAATAATTTTGTGTTTGTAAATGATATAATTGTTTACTGTTTTCACCTATTCAATGGCCATGATTAGACTTATGGACATACTGAACTTGTCTGACTCTTCATCTGTGGCTCATTTGCTTCTATTCAAATATGTTTCTGAGTATCTATTTATTTATGTATTTTTATCGTTATTTTAAAATATACCCAGGGAACTCTGCCAATTGCTGCAGGAGCTTTGGAGGCATGAGTAAAAGAAAATGATCTAGCACAACCGCATGGGTCCTGACCAATATATAGGAGATGCCAGTACGAGATCAGAGCCAGGTGCATCAGCTTGCTGAGTCTGGAGACAAGCAGACCTATGAGGCAGCTGATCTCTAAGAGAAAAATGGGCTCAGAGTGCAGCCCAGAAAGCCAGTTCTCCTACCAGCTCTTCTTTACATGATAGTAGCAAAACTTAATTAAAAATCACTGGTATTTTCTTTATTTGTTTCCTTGGCAGAAAGCTCAAATACCAGACTGTCTGGTTCAGAATTGAACACCTGGCAACCTTAATTATGGTTCGCACAGTGATTTACATTTTTTGGTGGGTTCATAAAATGTGGGAATAGAGGGGTAAAGGAGACAGGGAGCCAAAAAAGACTCAGGAGAAAAAGACCTTTTCTTTCATTTTTATACTTTTAATTAGGTTAAAGCTCACTTCTCAAGAAGAAGAAAATGTTGTTACCTGTTGTTCTACTTTGTAATAAGCCTACTCATCTCTTTTCTTAGTGTATGTATAATTCTTTCCTTAAATGATGATTTTTGTAGCTTTAACTCTATCTTCATACTGACCCTGATTCCTTCTGCATTTGGTTTTGGTGTTCCTGCTATAGGACTGTCCACATTTTGGAAAACAATCCATACATGCGTGTGTGTGTTTAGGCACCGGGATAACGTGAATGTGGGACTGGTGACCAGTAGTTGTTTGAATATCATAGTTCTACTGTGTCTCAGCTGTGTGCACAAGACACTTAATCCCTTTTTGCCTTCATTTGCTCAGACATGGAATAGGAGTGATGATAATAATGTCTGCTTTTAGTCATTTCATTGTGGGGGTAAATAGACCCATCCCTAATATTTGTGGGTTATTGGGCAAGAGTAGAAGTATGGGCCTGCATATTCCAAATTATAAGTTACCCTAACATACTGAAACTGTCTGTCTGCCTACCTAGAGATATCATTAAAATCGGTTAGTCTGTATCTAAATGTAGACTTTTAGGCTCTTTAGAATTCCATGTTGGAATACGGTGGCTTGGGGAGAAATGGAGTCTAGCTGTAGGCCCATCCAATCTCTCTTTTGAAGCCCAGCTTTTTTTTTTCACATTACAAGGTTCTGTCTTTCTATATATGAACCCCAGTGCAGATACTTAAGAGGCACTGATGGCAAAGGACAAGCTAAAACCACTCCTCAGACTTGTGAGTAAATAAGTAAGTCATGAATTGCCCTTGAAGGTCGACCAGTACGAGATGCCTGAGAAGGTCCCAGAAGTAGCTTCAGAAACATTTTGATGAGGACTTTTGGAAACCTGAAAACTTAAAAGGCATGATCCCCTAATCTGAGATATATTTCACTTAGGAGGAAGAACGTAGTCAGAAGAGGGTTAGGGCTGAGACTTCTACATGCAACACCCAAGGTGATAGAAATCGTCTTGCCTGGAAGGCAAGGAACAGTGATACTTGAGCTAAAAAGCAAAATTAACATTTAACGAAACTCAAGCAAAGTTTCTTAAACAACATATAGCCTATTGTAGGTGCTTGATAAATATTATTTTTATTATTAAGCTCCTTTTAGAGCTTTCAGTGTTACAGCCTACTGCAGCATATGTGCCTTAGGGTCACCACCACTGACCTAGGAGATGTCATCACTAAGCACTGGGTATACACAGAATGAACAGAAAATGATCAATACTTGAGGGTCAACTACTCTGATTAATAGACATCTGATCCAACAGTGTGGGCTAACCACTGGTCAAGGATATATGAGTTTGTTAGGTGACACATAAAGGGAAGCCATACCTCCCATAGAGGAAGCCACAGTCAAACCAAGACACTAAGAATGGAAATGTGTTTAGCCATAAGATAACTGGTGACAGTGGACAGTCTAATCTAAGGCAACATGCCATATTCATGGAGGCTGGAAAGAACCTGTCACTTCAGGGAACTAAAAAACTCCAAAAAACTCAGGGCTGGGTATGTAGTTCAGCGGTAGTGCACTTGCCTAACATATGCAAAGTTCTGGGTCTCATCCCCAGCACTGCAAGAAAAAAGAAATCACTTTTGGTACAGATAGGACACATAGGTGGATGGCAACTAGTGAGGATGGGAAAATGGGCAAGAGTGAGATCATAAATGGCCAAACTCATTTCACTGGGGACCTTGTATATAATTGAGATCACCTGAAACAGAAACTTTAGTTATGAAAGGAGAGGGGACGAGACTAGAACTTTAACTGGGCAACAATGGCCCAGTGATGCACAGGGCAGAGAACAAGCTCACACAGAGCAGTACAGGAGAGGAGAAAAAGTGTTACAGGGGGCCAGGGAGACATGAGTTCTAGAATTCCAGAATGCTCATTCCTAGGATATCCCCAACCTATCTTCCATGCCTCAACCCGTACTGCTTTATTCTACCAGCCCTTATGTGCCTTCAGGACCTACATGCAGCTTCCTTCATCCTGCTGCAGCAATCTCTTTCTAAACTCTCACTCAGATTCAGAACGTCTTTGTCATATTTCTGGTCCCATACTGTTCTTTCCTGTGGTGAGCTTCAGCTGCTGTTTCCTCATTGTCTTCGCTCCAGCTGGGGCATGACTCATGGCATGGATAGGATGGAAGACCAAGGAGTTCACTGTACTATGACAGGTCCTCTTGTTTTTTTTACCTGTTACATGTCTTGTCCCTTTTGTCTACTTGTGACCCAGCTATTTGTTTTGTCGCTTTGTAAACTTAGGTGACCTGGGAAATGGGTCCTATTTCGTAAATTGAAACAAAGAGGTCATCACGTACAGTGGAAGTGACAATGGTTTATGGTTCTAATAAAATAAGCTATGCTAAGCCTGTCTACGGTACCTCTTTAAATTGTGAAATCTGTAACTTCAGCATCATCATTCATCATTTTTGTCTTCCAAGACACTAATGGAAATTAAAATAAACAAACTTGCCCACATTAAGAAGAGGAAAGATCCTCTATAGTGACAAGTTTCACACAAATTGCAATAGGAATAAAGTAGCCCTGTGTTTTTAAACAGGTCATCCATTAAAGGCTCCACAGACACGAGGGAGTACTATAGTTAAAAGGTGGGTAGAGTGTTGTTTAACCCATGTTTCATTAATGAATGAAGGTTCCAACAGCAAATGATAGTCTAACAACATCATTTTATATTTGTGAAGATTAAACAAGACTCATGCCCCCCCACTACCCCTATGGAGTTTTGTAAACTAAACCTGGCACAAAATGTACTGTAAGATAAACTAGAGAGGAATGAAGCTTGTCACATTGATTGATGTGGCTAGTGTTCACCCAACAGTGTTTGAAAATGTAGATATTCTTAAATAAATGATGCTGTGTGAGCCATGCCAGCCTGGGGAATTAAGAGGACATTATTGCATTTTGCAGAAAGATCATAAAGCACTGCTATCAAATTTGATGGTTGCAATTCTATATACTTTCTATGAGACCTTACAATGTATATACTCTATAAGAAAGTGTGTTATCATTTTTAGTAACAAGTTTTCCAAGATATAATAAAGTGAGGCAAATTGCTCTCCGTGCTACTTTCCTAGAAGTGAATTTTAAGACTGCAAAATCAGCAGTATCACTTTCTGGAACACTTTAGGAATCCCCCCCTGACAACTTTCCTTTTTCTCCACTTCCCTCACTTTTATACATCACTTTGGAGAGAGACTCAAACTGTAGTTGACAAAATGGGGTAAAGGGACTAAATCTAAAACACAGAGTTCAGAAATGATTTATTAATAAGATAGGAAGTGTTTGTAATTGAATATAAGTCATGGAACACAACACTTTTTGTCAAAATAAGCGAGCTATAGCATTTAGTTTTTGTCTATATATATTTTTATATTTAAAAAAACAGAAGCATACATTCATAGGTACATTATTCATGAAAACAGGATTATAGCCTATATGATATTTTATAATCTTTTTTATTTAAAGAGAAAAAAACAGAAGAAAGGGAAGCAATAATACAAAATTCAAAAAAATGAAATACAGTAAAATAAACACTAAGAAATCATTAGTTGATAAATTGCATATTGTCCTCTTAGAAATAGTTGTTCAAGTTACAGAATTAAAGCATACAAAGTGGACATTCAAACAGTGAGATTGAAAACAGTTCTGTTCAATGAGCCAAGAAAAATTCAGTAATATGGTTATCAATCCTACACACTTATACATGCAGTTATATCCTTTAGAACATTTTCTTTTCCTCTCTTTTTTATAATAGCAATTACACATTTTGAGTTTTATTACTCCTACATTTCTTATTACTTTTTACACTAGAGACACAATGTGATATTTATAAATATGATTCTTATTTATTTCATTTATGAAAATAGGCTCAAGTTGCCTCTATTTCAATATGAAGGCCTCAAGACCATCCTTGTTTATAGCTGACTAATATTCCATTGTATAAAAATACCACATCTTTTTTCATCCACTCTGAATTTGATGAGCATTTTGGTTGTTTCTAAGATTTAGCTATTACAAATTGTGCTGCTATGAACATGGGGGCACATTTATCACTGTGATATGACCTTTTCAGGTTTTCTGGGAAAATATCCAAGAGGGGAATAGCTGGGTTGAATGAACTTCCAATCCTAGTCTTCTGAGAATTCTCCATACTGATTTCCATAGTGGCTGCACCAGTCTGCACTCCCACCAACAGTGAAGCAGTGTTCCTTTTTTCCCCACAACCTCGCCAACATTTGTTATCAGTTGATTTCTTGATGGCAGCTATTCTTTCCAGAGTGAGATGAAATCTCAATGCTGTTTTAATTTGCATTTCTCGAGTGACCAGTGATTGTGAACATTTCTTCATGTATTTATTTGCCATTTGTATATCTTCATCTGAGAACTGTGTGTTCATCTCAGATGCCCATTTTTGGAGAGGGTCTTTGAATTTGGGGGGCTTGATGTTTTTCAATTCTTTATAGGTTCTTAATATAAGTCCTTTGTCTGAGGGGTTGCTGGCTAAAATTCTTTCCCATTCTGTGGGTTTTCTTTTCACTCTGTTGGTGATTTCTTTTGAAGTGCAGAAAATTTTCAATAATATGAGATCCCAGTTGTTGATTCTTTGAAGTGCTTCCCATGCAGTTTGTGTTTTGTTCATGAATTCTCTGCCTACCCCTATGTCTCCAAGACTTCTACCTACCTTGTTTTCCAGTAGATTTAGTGTTTCTGTTTTAATATTTAGATCTTTGATCCATTTAGACTTTAGTTGTATGCATGGTGATAATTTTTTTTCACTTAACAAATTAGTAATATACTTTGATGTCAAACAAAACATGTTTTATACCTTTTGCAGTTGTGAAGAACCCTGCACAGGCAATCTGCGTGAATGCACTGTTGGCCATTTGACCTGGTCCTCCCATTCACATTACCAGCACCAGGGAGACCAACACTATTGCCAGATCTTGCCATATAAACCTAAGCATTTGATTAGGGGAAATGTCTTCAGGTAGAATTGCTAGATTCATGCATCACTAAACTTTCACGTCTTTTGATATGCATTCACATATCAGCAGGATCTCCAAAACTCACTTTTTATACTTTTGTCTCCAATGAATATTGTCATTTAAAAAAAACAGTATGAGTTTGGCAGGTAAAAATTGGCATCACATTGTTTGAATTTGAATTGCTTTGTAATTTGTACAGTTGAACATCTTATTAAATAAATATTATATATCTCCTTTAAAAATTGTCCATTGTAATTAGTGTTTATATTTATTAACTTACAGGTATTTTATATTTTAAAGACATTATATATGCTCATATATCTTACAAACATTTTGCTTTCATTTATTTTATTTTTTGTTAACTTTCCTTTGTTTTTTTCTTTGACCTATAGCAACTGTTTTTCCATATAACAATTTTAATGGTTTATATGTATCTGTAGTGCTATGGTTTGTAAGCTGTTTCTTAACCCCATTTTCATTTAGTGAATTTTTTATCTTTGGCTCCTCTAAAGTATACCTTATGATGAATAAAGTTTTACTGTTTCTCCAATTATTAGCTAATGTTATCGACAAATAAAAAGCAATTGTAATTGAATTAAATTTGTAAAAAGAGGAGAACTGATATCACCCTAACCCTAATATTGACTTTTCTCACCTACTAATCAGCTTTATCTCTCTGTTCAAATATTTTGGTGTATGTTCTTTTTTAGTCTTTTTAAAAAAAGTTTTCCTCACATTTTGTACATTTAGAAAAAGTTCTACATATTTTATAATTGTTATTACATTATTAATGGGTTTTTTTTGTCACTTAGGAAAGTTATTCATTTAAAGAAATGTAGAATAGGCACAACTTTCATCCAAACTTAGGCATCCAAAAATATCCATAAATATCCATATCTTTAAATCCAACTTGATCTTCTCTCTCAGAAGTTGCTGCTCTGTCCGCAGCCTCTGTGTTGTCAGGAAAAGCAGCCCACAGTCTCCATGAAACTTCCTATTTCCCTTCAGTTTCGCTGAAGCTTTTACGTGCTTGATACTAGAGAAGGAGCATGGTGTTGTCCCATTAGGAAACCTGCTGAGATAGGAAGGATAGCCAGTAGCTACAGGAGGTTGTGATGGCTCTCTCTTTTGCTTTTTTTTTTTTTTTTAACCACTGATTCCTAAAGCATAGTCCTTAGACCAGCAGCACCACCTGGAAGCTTGTTAGAAGGCTCACTTTGGTCTCCGCGCCAGACTTCTGGGTCAGACACTGTGGGACCCCACCTAGAAATCTGAATGTTCCCAAGCCCCTCCAGTGACGTCAATACTTACTAGTGAAGCTGCTGCAGAGCTTGTGGATGCTTTAAACTTTCCAAAAATTTTAAGTGATTCCAAATCACTACTGTGATTTGAGGACAAAGTTATCTCAAAAATACACTACATCACCTTTTCGTGCCTAATGTTCTGTTTTTAAGAGATGTGCTTTTCATTGGCAAGGGATTCAAGAAATTAATTTAGCACTAACTGTGCAAAAGTTTATGTATCAAAGAGAAAGAGCTTCTCTTGCTTTTATGAAGATTAATTATAAAGATAACTAGTCTTTATATAACCTAAGTATAAAATCTTGTAATTAATCTTTTTATAGCAATATTTTATAAAACTAAGATTTTTATTTAAAATCTTATAATTAATCTTTTCATAAGACTAATTATAAAGATTAAAGTCTCTGATTTGATGGAGGTGGTTTCCCTTCAGCTTTGTGATCATCCACTGTTTTATAGTACTGAAGGTAATGTTTGCATTAATCCACGTCAACTGCCCCTTTAGGAAAACAACTGTTTTTAGGTGCTCAGCCTTCTAAACAAGATATGAGGAGAACAAATGCTTCCAGTGGACATTGGTGAAAGATCCTTGAAAATCATACTTCTTCCACATTCTTCTCTGAAATATTGCTGGGAAAGAAATACAAAGAATTCAGTTTTCTCATTTGACATGTTTGATTGAAGTTGTTATCCAAGGATAGCTATTAATATTTACATCAGATGAACCTTTGTGATACAACTCTAAGATGATACCTCTGCCAAGAAAGTATTTGCAAATGTGCTGTCATTTTTGTGAGTATATTAGGTGTAAGACTAAAAGAAAAGAAAATAATGAGAATGATTTCTCATTCTTTGATTACTGCTTTTATTCCATAATTTTTAATTATTTTACTGTTAACTGTTTTTTATGAGACTTAATGACAGGTCAGGCTGCAAATTTTGGCCTTACCACATATCAGCTATATGATGATCTGGTAGGCAGTTTCCTTATCTTTAAAATGGAAATAGTAATCTTCACCTCACAGGGTTGTCAAGAGTGGTAAATAAGATAGTCAATGTAAATTACTTAGAATACATGTTATTTTATTTAGCTATAGTATTTGCATAGTTAGAACATAACAAATAATCTTATATTTTTTATTCCATCATTTTCTTACTCTTTAGCATGATTTAACAAACAAATATTAATAACTCAAATCACTTTTTATCCCTGGGTAAGTTTACTTCCAAGTGAGGTTATGTGTATGATTAACTTCTATTTCTGAACATTTCAGAAAAATTATGTAGTTAAATCTTATTTATGAAAGAAGAAATGAAATCTTCTGATTGTAAATGAATCTCTATTTACAACCTGGGAATCATTCTAATTTGTTTATCACAGAATTCTTTCCAAAAGTTCTTTGGGATTAGCAGTATCACCTTTTTAAAAGTTGTTTTTAATGTTGTTTTTAAACATTTATTAGTACATATTTGCAATATATAATAATTACATTCACTGGGAATGGTACAGGTACATAACACGTTTCAATTTGGTTTTGCCCCGTCCCTCCATCCCTCTGTTATTTTCTAGCATCATTTTCATTTATTTATAAAAATTTATAAAGTTTACAACTTATACAGATTCAATTCCAAGTTAATAGCCCAAAGAACATATAAAACATGTAAGACAATTGTACTAGGTCAATATACCATTTTAGATACATTGTACACACCATATTACAATATTTTTCTCTTTTTTCCAATTATTTTTTTATTTTGTACTTTATTTTATACATTAAGTTTTAATGTAGGAGAAGCCATGTGATAATTAAGCTTCTTTGAGTTATTTCACTTAACATTATGGTCCCAAGGGCATCTATTTTCCTACAAATGATTCAAGTTTATCCTTCTTTATGGCAGAGCAGTACTCTATTGTATGTGAACACATTTTCTTTATTTATCTGTGGATAGGCATATAGGCTGCTTCCAAGATTTAGCTACTGTGAATTCTGCTGCAATAAGCATGGTATTTATACATCACTGTGGCACAATGTCTTTAAGTCTTTTGGGAAGATACCAGAATGAATAGCTAGGTCAAGTGGAATTTCTATTTTTGGATTTTTGGGAAATCTCCATACTGATTTGCACAGTGGTTGTATCAGTTTGTAGTTCCACCAACAATGAAGAAGGGCTCCTTTCTCCTCATCGCCTTGCTAGCATTTGTTATTGCTTGTTTTCTTAAAGGTAGCTATTCTTTCTGGAGATGCAATCTACATGTTGTTTTAGTTTGCATTTCTTAAATGGCCAGCAATGTCGAGCATTTTTTAATGTGTTTATTGGGTGTTCAAATTTATTCTTTTGAGAAGTGACTATTAATTTTAGATGCCCACGTTTAATTGGGTCTTTAAATTTGGGAGGTGGCTAACTTTTTTTGAGTTTTTTGTAGTTTAGATATTAGGCCTTTGTCTCATGTGTAGCTAACAAAATTTTTTCACATTCTGTAGGTTGTCTCTTTACTTGTCTCCTTTGCTGTGTGCAAGTTTTTTAATTTGAAGTGGTCCTATTTGTTGATTCTTGGTATTATTTCTTGTGCCACAACTGGGGTTTTCTTTGGAAAGTCTTTGTCTATACCTATGTCTTCAAGAGTTTTACTTATTTTGTCTTCCAAAAGATTGTTTCTGTTTTAATGTTTAGATCTTTGATCTATTTTGATTTTATTTTTGTGCTTCATGAGAGATAGGGGTCTAGGTTCAACCTTCAGCATGTGAATAGCCAGTTTTCCCATAACCACTTGTTAACAAGGCTATCTTTCCTCCAGTGAAGGAATTGGCCCCTTTGTCAAGATGATATAGCTGAGTATTCCTGGAGTTGTTTCTGTGTATTTTATTCTGTTTCATTTATACACAGATCTGTTTTTGTTTTTGTTTTGTCTTGCCAATACCATGTCAATTGTATTGCTGTTGCTTTGTAGTATAATTTGAAGTCATATTGTGATGCCCCTGCTTTCCCCCCATTGCCTAGAATTGTTTTTGCTATTCTAAGTCATTTCTGGTTCCATATGAACTTTAGGATTTCTTTCTCCAGTTCAGTAAGGAATGTTACTGATATTTTGTTTGGGATTACATTCAATGTGACAATTTTGGAAGTACTGCCATTTTGACTATTGTTTACCCAGGAACAGAGGATGAGTGTCTTTTGTTTGTTCTGTTTTTGGTTTCTGTTACTGGTCATGATGAAAGAAATGAAAAATTATAGGATTATGAGAATTTTGATAAGATTAGTCAAAAGGCCACTTGTCCATGTGTTTGACTCTTTTATGGCTGAAGTGACAAGCTATATCCTGCAAACTTCAGAAGCTCCAGAACACATTTCTGTTTGATATTTAGGCGTCTGTGTATCTCCCAAGAACAAGCTCAGTTCTGATCCAACCTGGAGGCCATGTGATGGTCCGCAACGGGCAGGCCTGAAAATGTTGTAGGATGTATTTGGGAGAGGCAAAAGATACACTGATGCTATCAGGTGAGTGAGTCAGCTGAGGTAACGTCCAAGAACATGCTGATATGAAGAAAAACTCTGTTAATCACCCCATGGGTGGGAGTCACACACACAAACATACAGGAAAAGGGCATCGAGTGTTAATTAATTAAATAGGTCAATTAATAATTGAACAGTCATGTAAAGACAAGCCAGCATTTTTTCTCACTCATCACATGGTTGATGACTAACACCCTCACAATAGAAAACAGGTTGACAAGGGAAATGCACAACCAAAATTATTTAACAAAGTTTTATGTGACATGAGAGCCTTCATAAACAAAGACACAAAGTCCCAGAGAAAACAGTATTTTTATGTCTATATTTTTTGAAGAATGGACAGTCATACAAAGAAGTGATTAGACAAAAGGGGAATGACCTAATGATAATTCACAGGAGAACTTAGAAGACCTGTTTGTTTGGAATCTTCTTGGCTTCTCTGTGTATTTTTCCTTCCCCTGGACACCTGCCACAAAAGGGTCTGATGATCTGTTTTCAGGTGAGATAAGTCAGAGTGACCTTTTTCAGATTTTATGGCTTGCTATGAGGGGAGAGGAATTACTCTTGGAGTTACTGGAGAAAGGAGGGTATGAGAACATCAGAGGGATGTTGCTTCTGAAGTCCTTCCAGACTCTTTCAGTTATCCTCCACTTTCTGTTGGGAATTATTAGTTCCAAGAGCAGCTACTAAAATTTATGAATGCTCAAGTCTCTTACATCAAATGGCACAGTATTTTCATATAACCTATAAATATCCTCCATAGACTTTAGATCGTCTCTAGATGACTTATAATATTTAATGCAATCAAATGTTATATGCATAATTAGTGTAGCTTATTGTTTGTGGAATACTGATAAGAAAATATCTGTATGTGTTCTGTACATACACAATTTATCTTCAAAATTTTTAAATTTATTGGTAAATATTTGCAATGTATGATATTTATGTTGCTCTGGGTTCATCAGCATATATACAAAGTCCACCAAAAAATGTACACACTTGAGGAAAAGTAGTATGATGTTTTCTCAACAGACAATGCTACCCTTATATGAGAGGGACCCTAGAGGATGTCATACATTGCAGAAAACCCACTATACTGCTGGCCATTAGAGAAGAGATTGAAAATGCGTGAGCAGCAATTTCAGTGACCAAGTAGCAGTTTACTGTGCTAACAAAAGTGTGGAAGCTAGTGGCCACTACTTTGAGCACCTCTTCAAAATTTAGAGGCTGAAAGTAACTTGTATTAATCTCATGATATCTCAATACATTTATTATTAAAATTTTGTACAAGGTTTTCTTTTCCTAGAGCTGGGTGTTGTGGCTCACGCCTGTAATCCCAGCACTCAGGAGGCTGAGGAAGGAGGATCGTTGTGAGTTCGAGACCAGCCTGGGCTACGAAGTGAGCTCAAGGGCAGCCTGAACTGCATAGTACCCTGTCTCAAAAAAAAAAAAAAAAAAAAAAAAAAAAAAAGTTTTTCTTTTCCTAAAGTGTGCATATATTTTTGGCAGACTCTCTGTATATTCTTAATCACTTTCAGTCTCCTTTACCCCCCTTTACACCATCCCTAATTTTAAAACATTTTTTATCCCAGCTAGTTGAATTCATAGATACAGAACTCCTGGATACAAAGGGCTGGCTATATTAACACACCAAAGTGCCACACCTAACAGGGTCATCTGAGCTCTGACATAGCTCAGATTTTAGGAGCTGTAGAAGAGAAGAACTGGGGAGAAGAATGTGATGGACAATAGGGCAGAAAGCTCTATGTAGTTTGCTCAGTGTGCAAAGCATAAAGCAGTAAACAAGCAGTCACCTGGAGCCAGCTGATACTAAGGTTCAGTATCTATATCAGGATTCGCTTCTATCATGCCTTTTTTCTTTTACAAAACTGGGCAGAACCATGTCATGAGAACCTAGCTGGTGTAGCTTTCTGGATCTTCTCCAAGTTTCTGGAGAGGTAGATGCGTCATGGGTTATCATCCCCAGCTTCTGTAGGCACACTTGGGTGTAACGCACTGCTCCTCCGTGGGGAGGAAAGTACGTCAATTTTCTGGTTCCCACAGGGAGGTGTGGTTCTCCTATCACTTGGAAGTGTCTAATGCAGATGTTCTCAACTGAATATTTGGCCAGGTCCATGTCTGTCCTATACCTTCCAAACTTAGTGACAGTACTGCAACTGTCACTGTGCCTCAGCCTATATACCAATGATCCCAGTGAGCTAGAGGAGTTGTAGCACTGTGCTCCTAGCTATGGAACTGCTCTGGAATGTGCTCCTGAGATGATCAGTTAGGATAGCAGTGAGGCGATACAAAGAGAGGGATCTCAGGTTTCATCCCCCCATGAATCGCTGATCTTGATACTCTTCATGAGGGTTGCCAATTCTTCATATACTTTTTCCTTTCATGAATTTAATGTTTTACAAACTCCATCAGATTGACCAGCTGATGGCTTTATACAGTTATTTTCTTTGCTACTGAGCATCTTCTCAGCTGTTCTTAATGTTTTTTGAGTCTGAAATATTCCTTGTGACAGTTTGTAATATTATTTAAGTAACTCAAAAGTCTTGTTTTTTTGGGTTTTTTTTTTTGTTTTGTACCAGGGATCGAACTCATGATGTTGTGCTCACCAGGCAGGTGTTTGTGCTGCTGAGCTGACTCCCCAGCCAAAAGTCTTCACCTTTAGCACTTGCATTCTGTTATAAGGTTTACATCTTAAATTAAGCTATGTGTTTATGACTGGCATTCAGCTCCTTAGGTAAAAAATAGGTCTGTTGGTATTAATAATCTATTGAAGTAGATGAGATTTGTCAATTTTATGCATTCTTTAGGAACTCAGTTTTTGGTGAAAATGCTTCATTTGTATAATTTACTGAGATGACATCATACACACTTTTGATGTTATGACTGAGTTTTATATTTGAGTTTTGCAATTAACTCAGTTCAGTAAATTATGTGGCTTTAAAAATTGGAAGCTAAAAGTTAGTGCTTTCCAGTTGTGGAAGAAAAAGAATGGGAGAGTTCTTTTTAATTCTATAATATTAGAACCAGAGTATGCATGTAATACTTTTTCTTTGTTTTGTTTTGTTTGTTTCCTTGAACTCAGAACCTTTCACTTGCAAGGCAAGTGCTGTGCCGCCTAGCTGGATCCATGGCCCTGCACGAAACATTTTGTTTAACTCAGTTGCCAGTACTCAGAGAGGGTCATCTTGTTGCCAGACTAATAGCTTGAATAATAGTAGCATTTGTTCAATATCTAGCACTATTTTAAATGTTTCCTTTTGGTGACATTCTTGATTTCAGAAGTAACACATTTCTAGATATTTTTTGAATGATAAAATGTCCAGATTCTTAAATGTTTTTGCTTTTTTTTCAAGATTTATTACTATTTTCCTGCTTTCCTTCAAGTAGTTATTCTCTCTTCCATTGTTTCTTCCATGTTTATTGCTGAAATGTTTTATTGCTTTGTTCAGTAATACAAAATGTTATAACAATATACATATAATTAAATACATAATTGTAGTATATTATAATTATATTTGACTCAATTCCCAGTACAGGCCATTGAAACTAGAATTTCTCTTTACTTCACTGAATTACAGCAACTATAATCTTTACCCACCCTTCCTTAGCTGGTCATAAAGGAATTTTCTGACATGCCTAGTCTGATGGGTAATAAGACTCTCCTCATTCCAAAAGGGTCCTGCCCCATACTCTGGTGAAGGGAATATTGCACAGAAAAACAAAGAATCTGAATGGATTGATGAGCGTCCTGACCTACTCTATTAGCAATCAAGCCTATGCAATGGAGTCTTCATAAAAAACCAAAAGGACAGGGTTCAGAGGCTGAACATGTGGAGGTTGCTGGAGAGTGGCATGCCTGCAGAGGGCATGGAAGCCCTATGCCCCTTCCCACATACCACATCCTATGGAGCTCTTTAGGAGGATCCTTCATTATAACTTTTTATAGTAAGCCAGTAAATGCATTGGCTTCTATGAGCTGCTTGAACATATTAACTGAATCAAGGAGCAAGATGTAGCTCATCTGACAGAAACATTGGTAAAACAATCTGGGACTTGTGACTGGCACCTAGAGTGAGGATGGTATTGTCTTGGGCACTGATTGCCCAATCTGCAGGATCTCACACTTCCTCCAAACATTGTAGTTAATGGCAGAAGTGAAATGATTAGAGAACACCAAGCTGGCATCTACTGTGGATAGAATTGCTTGCTTACTGGTGGGAAGTTTATCTGTCTGTCTGTCTGTCTGTCTGTCTGTCTTTCTATTGGAGTACTAGGGATTAAACCTAGGGCCTTGTCACTAAGGTACATCCATCTATTTTTCTTAAAAGACAAGATCTCCCTAAATTACCAACGATAGGCTCTAGCTTTTGATGCTCCTGTCTCAACCTTCTGGATTACTGGAATTATAAGTGTGCATCGCCATGCAGGGTTCTCCACAGCTTTTGAAGCCATGGAGGTCATCAGTGTTGACTGTGGTGTTACAGCAGGAAAGAACAAGACATTCTGATTTTCCTAGTACAGAGATCTTTTATCACCATAGGTCTGAAACAAGTTTTCAAAAGAGAAGAAAATATCAGGTACTGAGGCATATCATGTGTGTCAAGCAGGATTCCAGGAAACTGGAATATTTAAATCTATTTGAGGACAGGGAAGTTGGTAAGAGGATTTTAGAAAAGTGTAGAGACCTGAATCATGAGTAAGAAACATGTGATCCTGATCTCGGACTCTACTGGTAAAAGAAAAATAAAAATCAAGAAAATGTTTTATGAAGTTTACCCCATAGCAACTAGGAAGTGAAATTCTGTAAGTTATTTTCATAACTTACCTTTCTGAGTATTTGCTAACTTCTGACAAAGAGGAGAAAATGCAAAAGAAATGTATAAATTCCATCATTTCTAAAGTTTGTAACAGGGCAGGAAAAATGTCCAAACTCTGTAAAAGGAAAGTAGAATCCATGTGAAATGTTCAGCAATACAAAAATAATAATAAGTGATCCTATCTGCGTAATGCTTATTTGTTTCTGATATATTTCTGTCTGACAATGTATAACATCCTACAGCTGAATGAGGCCTCAGCTGTGGTCTCATATTTTTTAACAAGGGCATTGAGGCCAAACCTGGCCTTAATGGAGAAAAATCTCATCTATACCAAATTACTGCTGTGCTGAATTACTACCACTCCACACCAGAACCAGAACCATCCCATTGTAGTTGTTCTCCAGTGATCCTTTTCTTCAGATTTTGTGTTAACCAGGAAGGTTTTAGCTCCTGAATCTCATCAGAAGTTCAACAAGGCCATAAATTAGATAGAATCGAAGCAGAAAATCCAAGTGAACGGTTCTGCTTACATCCTTCCAACAGGATGGTGAAACTCACTGGTACTTAGTAAGCCCACACCATGCCTTTGAAATTGAGAATTAAACTGTACTAAAGGGAACGAGGCTACAGTTAAGCAAGTGGTGACTGCTTCATTGTCTGCCATAGTTTCCTTTTGGGAACCTGATTCTGCTGATAATGTCCAAAAGTTTCAACTCCAATTGTTAGGGCATTCCTTTCCCCTTCTCTGGGTTGTATCAACATTCTTGAACACTGATGTAGAGTCAGGCATGGGTGAAAGAAAAGACCTATGGTTCTTGTTCCTAAATGTACCTAATGCTTTCTTCATCACAGTACCTGGCCCCTGGAATTTATCAAATGTCCCTGCTGCTTTGGGTCCTTGTGGGGCACAAGTACTCTACCAAACAAGGATTAGGGTGTACAATGAATTCAGTTCACAGGCATATTTTATTTAATCCAAATTATTTTAAGAATTGAGAGGCTTTACTTGAATGATCAATTTTTTTGTTTTTCTTAAAAAAAAACAAACTGGAAATGAAGTAACCCAGTGCCTAAATTTTTGCATGAGACAAACACAGTTGATTAAATCTTTGACCATTCAGCTCTGTCTCCAATCTCTCTTCTCTTGGGGGTTGACTGGACAGTCAAACCTTCTAATCACATGTTTGGATCCACTGGCAGCTAGCCTTCATGTTGAAGCCACTGAGAGGTAAAGAGTCACCTTACTAGAACACCAGGCAAAGCTCAAAACAAGCTCCTCTGACTCCTATCACTCTGGAAATATAATGGTTTTTGGAGCGCTGTGCGAGGAATCCGAGAAAAAAATATATTTTTTATTCATTGACAATGTCATAGTCTTAAAATTTAAAATGAAATAATACAGATTACTCCTCTTTTCTGCATTAGCACATACCTCCCTAAGTCAATGAGTATATCTGCATTGAGTATCTTTGGTTTGCCCTCCAGATTCTCTCTACTCTTCCTTCCTGTTCTCGCTGACCAGAGAAACTGATATGTATGACTGTCTTGGTGGGCTTCCCTCTTTCTTGTATCTTATTATAGTGATGGCAAACCTTTTGGGGCTTTCAATGATGCCATGTGTGCCATAGGTTTGCCACTCCTATCTTTAGGAATTGGTTGATGGGAAGCTCCGCCAAGCAGAGGGGAAGAATAAAGATGAGTTTTCATTTCTTGTCTTCCTACTCAAGTAGCTTTTTTCCCTTTTTATGGCTTTTGGCTTGGTGATATACCATGCACATGCTAGCCTCAGGGAATGTACCGGCTCTGGTGACTGTTAAACCCTTCCCATGCCTTTATAAATACAGTAAGTCACTCTATCAAGCATTTTCAAATTTTTCAATTTGAAAGTAGCATCTTTCTACTATAGGGAATTTAACAGATACAACAATCTATGTAATTGTTTATCCATATTTAATAATATTTATGCAGATTTTAATCTAAAAATAAATCCAGTATTAAAATGTAGCATCCAAATGATGAAGCAATATGTTTTCTACACACTAATGTGTTATTTGGCTTGAGACACTCTAGCATAGCTGAATAGAAGCTTTTTAACTTCTACATCACAACCTTTTAATACATAAAAAATCCCCAGTGTACTGATTTCTAAGAAAATCTAATAGTATTAAAGCTCATACAGAGCAGAAAAGAAACTGATTATTTAAAGTCTCCAACCACTAAAGAAGACTTATCACTAACAAGTTTATCATGGCCTTTGCCATGACCTAAGTGCAGCAGATCTTAATTAGAACACACAACTCTACTTCGTTAAATTTGTAATGCTCTTCTAAACAATGTCTCTGATTAGGGCCTCTGCTTGGAAATCCCAAACAGCCAGTAAACAGGACACCTTTCACCCCTCTGTAAGAATGCCTTGACCTTATCTGTCTTTTTTCTTGTCTTAAGTTCACTCAGCTATTGTCCTGGGAGGTGTCATCCTTGCTAGAGGCCTTTGTAGAAAATGAGGAAAGAGGGATTTGCCAGCACATATTTGATACCTAGAGAGAAGAGTGTTTACAGGCATTTCTACCTGTTCAGAATACATTAGGTTCCGCAACCAAATTAGATGAAGCTATTGTAAAATCTGGCTTTCTTCCTTGATTTACCTTTTTAAAAAATTCACAACCTGTGCTCTTATCCATAAGTTTATAAATTACATATGTAGCGTTGATACACGGGGAATACGAGCGCACATCCAAATGGAGAAAGAGCATCATTAACTACAGATTTGTTTCTCATAAAACTACTTTTAGCCAGTTGGCTCATTCTGATATTCCCATGGTTATTTCTCTCTAGGCCAGTATTTTCCTCTCTCTCCTGTCTGATAACACGGCATACTCTTGAAATATCTACCAAATTAGCTGTGAAAAATGACCTTGTTATAACTGAAGGAACTTTATTATAGTGAAATGCTTTTCTGAAAAATATTCTAAAATATGAAAAATGCCTGTCAGAACAGAATGCTATTTCTAAGAGAGTTCTGTTCGTTCTCCTGTGTCTGAACTTTTTTCTTTATTAGCTCAGCTTTTCTCTATCTCCTAAGTAGCAGGACACTCTGCAAGACCAGATGCCTCTTTTTCTCAATGTTCTTGCCTTTCCAGATCATCTTTACTTGCAAGATGTCAGCCACTTACTCGAATAAATTATACATTTAAGTGTCTTCCCCTTTATCTCCCTTTTGTCCATATGGTTTTAATATTTTAGGTCTTTTTAGACTCCTTCTAGAACAAGAAAGAATGAATGCTGCATGGAAGAAAATTTAAAATCCATAAGTGTAACTGATTTACAGTGACAATGTATTTATGAGCAATTTTAAAATGTATGTCTTAACCTTCACACATGGATGCCTTCCAGGGCTGTGACTCTTATCTCCTACTCTACCCTGAGTACAAATCCTACAAAGAGAATGGTCACCGAAACCGTTTTATGCACATGTTCTTTGTCACTTCAGATTCAACATGACTAAGATCAAACTAGTGAGAACTTCCTTCCACCAGCAAGGGAAGACTAAAACTGTCTCTGCCTGTTGCACATTTACTGCCAGGAAGAAAATACCACACTCATGTGTGCTTGTATGTGCCTACATGTGCACATGTACACACATTTTTTTTATTAACCTCGCTTCTCTCTTCTTGGATCTCCATATCCAGGAATATTCCAAACCATGGACTCTTCCTCTGAAAGATCTCCATTTCAATTGTTTCACCCCTTTTATCCCAGACCATGAGCCAAGCCAACTCACTTGGTCTCCTTATTTCCCCTTTTCCTGCCTAGGATACAAAGGACTCATTTGCAGGTACTATACCTTCATTGTCTTCAGGTCCTTGACCTAGGCTTGGCATATGCTTCTTTTCTGAAAAGGCCTTTATTAGCCCTTCAGAGGTCATGGCTGGTCTGAAAGATACAAACTTTTCTAACATGTTGTTAAGGGGTAATGCCTGACCTGCAACCCTAGACTGGGACTCTGGGTCCTACTACTTTTAACATTTTATGAACAACACTTCAGTTATCTGTGTGTGTAATTTACAGCTGCTCTGCCTTTCCCAGATAGTAGAACATCTAGCCGTGTGTCTCTTTGAAAACTCATTGCTTTCATTGCCTGCCCTTGGCTGAAAAGCACATTGTTTATCAATGTGTTTTGTTCATGATTATCTGGCAGTCCAGGCATGATATTTAATGTAATTGATGTCTCCTATTTAGTAATGGATGTTACATCATCATTATTTAGAAAATTTGCTACTGAGATGACATCTGATTAAGGATATGTGATTGAGGTTAAGAGTCTGTGAATGTTGGAGAATACTTGTTTATAGTATGCATCATGCAGTGCGCTATGCTATCTATAGGCTGCAGCTGGCTTTCCCTTCTGTTAATATTCTGTGCTTAAAGTGGCTGAGTAGGCACTGAGATGCTCAACTTCAGTGTTTTTTCCTACCTACTGAAGGACAAAACACTTAGTGGCTATTATAATGTGATAAAATATAAGGGAGTTTAAAATAAAAGAAAACTAAGAGAATTTCATGGTTAGGTAAAATAAATGAATATGATGTATACACATATTTTAACTCATTTGTATCAAGGTAATTTTAAATAAAAATATTATTTTAAGTAAGAGGGATCTAAATATCTGTGTAGTTGGAATAATGCTGGAACTTGAATGAGAAGCTTTGGAGTATTGATAAGTTTACCAATTAACTATTCTGGTGCCCTACCCACTTCAGTTCTGGATAGATGGTGACATTGCACCCACTAGGGCTCTTATGAGTTATGAGAACATAGTATGTGTACTCTGGCCATCTAGTTATATGGACAAGAGATTAAAGTCTTCATTTTAGTGCACAACTTGTCTTTTGCCATGGTGATCAACAATGATCAAAAGAATGGTTGCTATGTCAGCCTGGGTCCTAGAGTAAAAACTTTGTGGTACATAATTTTAGCTAATCTTTCTCCTGGAATGTGTGATACAAGAAAGTAAAAACTTACAGTTTGAAACCACTGAGATGCCGGAGATATTTGTTACCACTGAATTAACTACCCACTGTTGACAGATACACTCGTGATTCTGGCTCTACATTTTTCTGGCTGTGTGACCTTATATTTCATTTACATTTATTCATTATTTTCTTAAAAGTGATCTAAAACTAAATAGATGGGTGCAGATTGTACACTTTTGAAGTAGTGAAATATTGGCTCTAGAGAGTGTTTTAAAGTCTAACTTACTTTATTTAGTAAAACTAATTATAACTCTCTAAGGAAGGGAAAGTGTAGAAAAAACAAATTTATTCATGTTGTAAGGTTGAATGCATGCTTATTTATTCTTATTTACAAATTATAATGAAGATGATTCTTGGTTGACTAAAATTATGGTCAAGATTTGAAAATGTTCTTTCATGGGAGGATTCCATTATGAAATGTAAAAGTGTGGTTGAACAAAGAGTTTTGTTCCATTCAATTATGTATGCTGAGGAAACTGTTCTTTTTTTGATATATCTGAATACCTCCTTCTTTCCAAACTTGGTAATTTTCAGGAGTCTAATAATAACTGAAATCCATTTTTAAAAACCTGCCAAGAGAACCCACTCTTCTGTCTGATTTAACTAATGTAACTATTAGATTTAATATGTTTAGTTGGGAAAAAAATTGGTTTGTGACTGCAAATGGGTGTCTGCATTAATTACATCTAAATGAACAGAGTAATTTTTAGAACTTATTTGCTATCAATTTTTTCTCTGCTTGGTTAAATTTTTTTCCTCTCTGCATCTTCAGTTAGGGTTCACACAGAGAGTACTTCTATAGAACCAGGAGCCAGCAGCCTGTGTATGTAGGTTTGTGTATGTGTGTGTATGTACTGTATATGCATGTACTGTATATGATGTGATTGCATGGGCTAGCAAGTCCAAAACACACACACACACACACACACACAAGGAAGGCAGAGAACTTTCTGGTAGCAGCTGATGCCACAGTTAAAGGTTCTTCAGGGAAACCTCAGATTCTCTCTTAAAGCCTTTCAACCAATTGTATAAGACTTGCCCTTTACTTGAAGTAAACTTGCTGTGGTTATTAACTAATTATATGCATAAAATACATGCAAAGACCTTTGCAATTACTATGCAGTTGAATAACTGAATAATGTAGCCTAGCCAAAAGGACATGTACAAGTAATCATACTGTCTGTCCTTCTTCTAATCTCTTAAATCACTCAATTGAATTTGTTCTTTGTGCTAATTGAGTATTAGCATGTAGATGTCCAATTTTGAAATTCATGACATTATACTAAAGTCAATGTGTCTTCCATGATCCTCAAACTCTGTTTGCTCTTACTTTTCCAGGAGAGAGCTATCTATCCTCTGTCGCCCCTGTGCCTGGTATGACTAGTGTGCTTTTGCTGTGCCATGTAATGTTCATTATCAGACTATTAAGAGAGACCAGATTTGCCTCCTTGATTTACCTACACCCATAACTTTTGAATAGACATGTAGTTTAAATTCTAAGGGAGTGGTAGTATAATACACACAAAGCATCAGGAGTGAGGGCTCCTAATTTTTAAGTTCTAATGTCAAGGCTTCACAGGCTGGCTGTCCTTTAGGTTACCTACCAATCTGAGGCTTGTTTGATATGAAAGTGTGAAGGCTGAATGAGATTATTGTTTCTAGTTCTGAACCAATCTAGTGGAGGAGACTGAGCACATGTCATTGCCCCTGTTCTCAAATCCCATTGAAAGGGCAGTGGTGAAGCTCACAGTGAATAAATACATGAAAAGAAGGTGAATGGGAGACAGGATGGGCAGGGGAAATCATCAGGCAGAGTCATAGGTAAAACTTTTCATTAAGGAAAATGGATGAATTTTAATGGATAACACAGGGTGAAATAAACTTTAGTGTGCATTTTGTATAGGAGAAGGCTCACTCCAAAGGCTGTTAGAATCATGAGCCATAGGAAGCAGAATTGGGTAGAGAAAGCAGAATCCTTTAGGTCTGCCTAATGGCTGTAAGACAGAACCCTCCCCCACCCCTTCTGTGTATGTTATGTAACTGGAAGGCTGACATTTATGTTCAGGCAAAAAACAGAGTCCTCTTCTCTCAAGAAAGTAAAGGAAATGAGAGTCAAAAAGCCTTCTAAAGTGGATACAGCAACCTAGAGCTGATCTTTCCCTTCTTCACACTGCCTTTTATTGGAAACCTTAGTCCGCCACTCGTTCATGGCAAAGTGGAATATGCTGGATTGTATGCTTTGTCCAGCTAAGTGCACAGAGCTCTTGGTGAGATCCCTTTAGCTTGGCTGATGACTTTCTTAAGCACTTCTTCCCTCACCCTCCCTCACAGCTGATTATGGCCTCAGGACTAGGTTCAGGTCAGTAGCATGCACTGAGCTGCTGGGCCACGCCCTTGGAGAAAGCGGCCTTATTTTTCCCTCTGCTCACATTATTTGGTTCAACATTAAGTAATTTTAACATGGCCCCAACTGTGTAAATTTTGGAATATTTAAAAATATTTGGAGTTGGGGGCTGGGAATTTAACTCAGTGGCATAAGTGCCTACCTGGCAAGCACAAGGTCATGAGTTCAATCCCCAGTACCGCAAAAAAAAAAAAAAAAAAATTGGAGTCAATCAAGGAAGGCTAAATGATGCTTATAGTACACAGTTTGAGTGTAAAAGAAATAGTAAAGCTGAAAGAACTTATGAAGTGGAGGGCTAAATCCCTTTTATAGTTGATGCAACAGGAAAGAGAGGTTTAAATATACAGCTAAAATGTATAATCATAATAAAGAAGGAGAGAAATGATAATCATGCAATTTCAAATACCAAGAGAAAAAGTAGGAGTGAAGGTAGTGAAAATGAGAATGGATTGTCTTGTTTTGTTTTATTTAGTTTTGATAGGAGCCAAGAAAATTAAAAACCTCAAAGTCTAGTTTCATTACAGAGACTTATGTGGTTCTCTGAACACCAAACAGAAACCATTAAAGACGGCTGGCTCTAGGGAATGAAATGGGATTGAGGAGGGTTATAGAAGATTTGTGTGTTTCATTTTATGCCCTAACATACGTCTTTATTTTGCAAGTATTATTATCTATCTACAGTGTCATTAAGAACAGTAATATAATCAGAGCCAAGCTCTAAAATAATGCCATCCTTATTTTATTAATGTTAATTTCCTCACATACAGTAAGATATAATTTCATGTATATATTAATTTGATTTCCTGTATTTTATTCAAAAATACAAACTGCTTTCCTGGAGTGTTTTCTCCTTGAGAGAATATTTGTAGGTCAGGCAAGTGTAGAATAGACATTTCCCCTTGGCTGTTAGGAAGTTCTGAAGCCTGGCACTACGTGGGATGTTCAGCTCCTTGTAATCATCAGAGTAATTCAGAGACCAGAAGCATTACAGCATGCTCAGCTCATTCTGGTCAAAGGAGCGTGGCAAGCTGCACTCAGGGTTAACCCACTCTTCAGAGGTCTTATGTGGCCTTCTAATCAGGAAGCCTCTCCTACATGAAAGCACTAGCCCTTTCCCTTTCCACCCCACAACCACAGCACCCACCCCATCCCAGGTATATGTTTACATAGATTATGCTGTGGGCATAATGAGCTCCGCCAGACCATGACATTCCGCAGTGGAGTTAGGTTTGCATAGACAGCGATCCAAATATTTGCATGTTACTAACTGGCTTCCCTGCCCATTTGATCAACTTCTCTTTATGGGCTTTTAATCACATTAACCTGAATATTCATGAAGAGGAGGATTCATGGGGCAGAATGAACAGAAAGTTCATCATTTTGTTCCCTTTTCTCACTGCCCTGTAAGTTTTGTTCAGTGGAGATAGTTCTTCCCATGTCCCTAAATGAAAACTTCATTTGTCCATGACTTTTTTTTTCTGACTCTCAGATAATAAAATACCTTCTATCACTTGAGGTCAATCACAGTCTCTATTCCGGGTTTTCAATATTAAGTCATGCATATCCAAACTCTGAACCTGATTTAAGATTTACTGTTTCTTTTCTTCACCTTGTCACCTTGAACCTGCTTTGGAGGGTGAGGAACATAATTTTTCTATTTTCTTTTTATGGCTACCATTTTTTCTCTTCCAATAATTTGAAAACTGAAGTTTGTGATTTTACTAGAGGGAGTCATTGGAAGATAAAGGATCTAGAAAGTTCTTCTTTGCTAGCCGGCTTTATGTTCCTGCAGTTCCTTTAGAGATCTGTCTTTTACAGTTCTGGTTGTATTACATTTTAACAGTTACTTGTTTCTTTCTCAGTAAGGTGCCAGATAAAACATAGGACTCTCAATTAAAGTTTAAATAGAGGTAGACAATGAGTATGGTCTTAGCACAAATATATCCCAAATGTTATATGGGAAATACTTATACTGAAACTTCATTTGAAATTTAATTAAGCATCATGTATTTCTATTTTCTAAATCTGACAACTCTAAGTAGAAGGAATTTTTGAAGGTGTCTGCTTTTCAGGCTGAACCATATCTGAATATTTTATCATACTGTGTTCTTATACAGAGGATAAAGATTGCAAACCTTTACAAATGTACTTATCTGTCCAAAAATGTAATTCAAACACCTAGTATATTCAAAACTTGTACTAGTAACAGTGTGTTAAGTCCACTAGAGCATAAACTTATAATAAGTATCTGTAAAGAAGTAATCTTTTTTTGGCTTTCAGTTCATACCTAGAAGAATAATTTACAGAGACTAGATGCTCAATGAATACCTATGATTATCTGTGGTCTCACTACCTAAATAATTTCCCCAAAATGTAATGCTAGTATTTGTTAATTCATCGCCACTATATCTATGCAGTATTGAAAGGTATTCTGGATATACATCATGATTAAGTGCATCCCAGCAGTTGATGTGTGTTAAGATGGCCTGTGAATATTTAATAGCAGGAATTTTTAGCACCAAGTGTCATTTCCATTATGGGCACAGTCAAACTTTGTTTCTTTCAGGGCCATCAAAGAAACAGCTTCCTAGAATAGAATAATTTATCCCCATTTCTATTCCAATCAAGCTTATTCTGAGCACAGTCCATTCCAATCAGTTTGACTCATTATTCTTGACAAGATTGAAAGCTGAGTATTTTTACTCAACAGATAGGAGTTTCATGCAACTTCTCAAGTTTATACAGCAAATTTGCAACACAGAACAGAATATCTTAAGAAAAAGAGTTTTAAAGATGCTAGTAATATGTAACCATGAAGGTAAACAGGCATAGCTAAAGAATTTATTTTCATTAAATTCAAATAAAGGCTTTGTAAAGCTTGTGGTATGTTTTTTTTTTTTTTGCCAGGAAAATATAAATATGTATGCTGGTATTTCTCCCCAACAATATAAAGCATTCTTGAACAAATATGTGAAGAAAAAGATTAATACATGCATATCTACAATGCCATTGATACTATGGATGTTATATACTTGTGAAGGAATAAAACGTCCTCAATTTAGTTACAGGAATCCCCTCTTACCTTCGTGGAAATATTCTATGATTGCCAGTGGATATCTAAAACTGATGGATGGCAGCTGTTTATATACTTTTGCTATATTTACATATATGACTTTTGCTATATCTACATTCCCATGATAAAGTCTAATGTATAAACTAGACATAGCAAGGGATTAGCAACAATAACTAAGAGTAAAATAGAACAATTATAATATACTATAATAAAATTGCCACCGTTACTACTCTTGACTTACTTGAACATGAGCTCTGCCACATCATGGCACTTGATCTAACATTGGAGATGGCGCCTAAGTGACCAAGTGCCTAAGTGGGTAGGTAACATGTGCAGTGTCACTATGCTGTACAAAGAGATGACTCATGTTCCAAATCAGAGGGCAAGGGATAGTGGAGTATTTCACCATGCTGCTCAGAGCAGAACATGATTTAAAACTTACAAATAGTCTATTTTTTTTTAAATTTTCCATTTAATATCTTCAGACCATTGTAAACTATAGGTAACCAAAATTATGGCAAATGATTCCACAGGTGTGTAGCAGTAGAGGGGGACACTACTGTGCAGAGTATTCAGTTACCCTATGGTATGAAATGGTTCAGTTGACAGTAATGTCTAGGAGTCCCTTTCTCTGGCAATTCTCATTACAGTTGGCTAAAAGAGGTAGAATGTAGAAGCAAAGTATCAGCCATTACTTTCTGAACACTGATATTCTTTGATATGGTAACAGTCCAAAGATGCTCTCAGGTTCTAGTTTGTCTTCATTGTCCTCTATCCTGTGTCTTGTTCTTCTTCCTTCCTGTTTACCCAGGTGACCTAGCATCCCCCAGGCCCATGGTCAGAGGCTTGCCTGCAAACTCACAAAGGCAACAGCGAGATAGAGGTGAGCTTCTGTACCCAAGAAACTTCCCTTTCCAGTTCTCTTGAGATGACTCTGCAGCTCCGGCTTCCCAAACCAGCTGACTGGTATCTTCTCCAATCTTCCAACTTTTCCAAAGGTCTTCATTTCTCCAGCTTCTCACATAATTAGATAATATCTCGTGGCTGTAACAAATCCTTTCTCTCATAACTTTTATATTAGTCTTGTTTCCATTGATGGAATAAAATACTCAACACTCCTAATTTAAGGGAGGAGAGGTTTATTTTGGTTCATGGTTTCAGAGAGTTCAGACCATGGTTGGCTGGCTGTCAGGCACAAACACTGTGGCAGTGGGAATGGGAAAAGATAGCTGCTTACCTTGTGACAGCCGGAAGCAGAGAGGCGAAGAGGTCTGGGATGAAGAATGTAAGCTTCCATGTTATGCTCCAGTGACTACCTCCTCCAAACAGGCCCTATCTCCTATCAGCATTCATCTGGGAACTCATCACTGAAACAGTCTGTTCTTGAATAGTGCCCCATGATCCAGTCACCACTTCTTAGGCACACAAAACTTTGTGGGGGACATTTTAGATCTAAACCATAACAGCTTTGTTTCAACAAGTCCAGTGTGGCTGAACATCAGAGTTACCTTCTAGAACTAATCCACAATCCAACAATAAACTTTGCTATTGCTGAAACTTGAGAGACCGGTATGTTCACACTGAAACATAACAACCAAATATGCATTAGCAGTACATTCATGATTAATGAGAACTTCTTGTGAAACCAATCTCATCTGAGAAGGAATCTTGTACATAATGAAGCCCGGTCACAAACTTTAACTTATGTGGGGGTGTTGCTAATAAAATTGAATAGCAAGCACTCTGTATGGGTGAAAGTTCAGGGAAATTAATCCCCCAAAATCAAAATGTTATGAAATTGCTGATGAGAGGGTCACTGAATGTTTATGCAGCATGCAGTTTAAAGGGCCTGACACTTTTGATGACATACATTTGGGTATCTCTATTATTTCCTTCTTGGGACCACCAGAATTAATTTAAAGCCAATCCTCATTTCTCAATTTGCTGGATGCTGTTGTGCCTACCTACTCCCTTGGCACTTACCTGTAAATGCCGCTTCCTAGAATAGCTGTGACTCTGCCAGAGGGCTTCTATCAAGCAGCCAGAGCCTATCACCCACACAAGAAAAACAGAAATGCTGAAGCATTAATGCCCTTGGAGGCATCACTCAATGACAGAAGCTAACTACCCAGGCTTCCTCCTCCCACGCTGCTGGGCTAACTCTGAAGTGACCATTGTATACTCCTCCCTCAGCACTTACTAGTGAAACGGAGCTCTGATTGTCTGCAGTAGTAGAGTGTTTGACAATCAACATTTTTAGCTGTCCTCCCTTCCTTGTTTCAGTTCCCCAATCCTGATCGGTTTCCTGGCACCCTCCTCCCCTGTAAAACATTTGCATGTGAGTCTTCGGCCCCTCATCTGCTTCCAAGGGATTAAAACTAAGATTAAGACTTTAATTTTAGTTGAGGGTGGTTCTTTTTAACTATTTGGTGTTACTGAAGATTTGTTAAAGGTGTTAAAAATTGTATTGGTTAAAAGAGAAAGGAAAAAGACAGGTAGTGCAAAGATATCTTCTTATAAAGTGTGTTAGGATGTTAAACTAGGAATTTCCCTGGCAGCCTCAAAATGATTTTCAGGTTTCAGAGGCTGAATAAAATGCTTGTGAACTAGGAGAACCCTATCTCTTCAAGCCCAACACAAGGGTCTTTGTTGGGACTTCTTGAGGGAACTAACTATGTGTCTGAAGGTAACTGGTCACTTAGGCGCCATCTCCAATGTTAGATCAAGTGCCATGATGTGGCAGAGCTCATGTTCAAGTAAGTCAATAAACTGAGAGCTGCTTTCTGTCTAGAAACCAAAGTGGTAAAAAGTGGGCCTGAAGGCAGAGAAAGGACCTGAAGGCAAAGAAAGGACAGATGGGCTTCTTAGCACCCTAGTGCTAACTTGATAATGTGATTTATGTTGGTTGATGAAGAATATGAGTGTATCTGCTGGAATGGAGGTTGGCCTGAAAGAGACAGAGTTCGCGTTCTCTTAGATCCTAAGAATAAGACAACCTAAAAATCAACGGTCTTAGGAAAAAGAGGCTAGAGCGAATGGCTTTATATCTAGGTGTTCAGGAGGCAGGATTATTTGGTTTAGCAAACAAAACTGCAGAATATTTAGTTAAATTTGAATATTAGCTAAACTATATTTTCTAAAGTATTAGTATGTCCTATGTATTAATTGGGGTACATTTTTATAAATATTACTCATTGCTTATTTGAATTTTTAATTTAGCTGAGCATTCTGTATTTTATCTGGAAATCCTGCTTCCAACCTTCCCCAGGTCCCAAGAGGACTAGAAGTCAGGTAATTGTGAAAATGAAATTCTTGATGTGATTCTGGTTTAAAAAAATTCTTGGAATGGAAGTTTAAAGGTTTTGATGTTTTAATATCTTTTATGAAAGTTGTTAAAAATTACATTGGTTAAAAGAGAAAGGAAAAATACAAGTAGTGCAAAAGATATTAAAAGATATTAAAAACTTAATGCACAATCTAATTGATTGTTACTGAGTCCCTACTATGTATCGGACATAGTTTCAAGCACTGAGTACACAGTAGTAAACAACACAGGTTCAATTCTAGTGATGTCTATGCTTGGCAAACAAAAGAGAAATTGAGGCCAAGGTGGACTGTAAATTTTTCAAGCAGGTCATGGCTCCTGCCCCAGTCTTGGGGACTCATCCATCCTACCAGTACTCTTCCAGAATGCCATCAAAATAAAAGGTACAGTGTCACCACTACTGTTTCAATTTGTTTTCTGTCTGCAGATAGAATTTGAGTACATATTATGAGCCAAGATTATTCAGCTGCACCCAATTTTATAGTCACCCTGAGGATTCACAGAAGACTGGTACTAGTACCCCACAGATACTCAAATCTACAGATGCTCAAGTCCCTTATATTCAATGGCACAGCATTTTTATATAATCTGCACACCTCCCATACACTTTAAATTCTGTATAGCCTAGATTACTTATAATGCTTAATACAATGTGAAAACTATATAAATAGTTATAATATAGAATAATTTAGGGAATAATGAGAAGAATAAAAGTCTGTGTATGTTCAGTATAAGTGACTTTTTTTTAAACATTTTTGATCCATGGTTGGCTGAATCATTGGATACAGAACCCTCAGATAAAGAAGGCTTCTCGGGTACAGAATCTCTCTCTCTCTCTTCTTCTTCTTTTCTCTCTCTCTCTCTCTTTTCATAGTCCACTTCTAAAAAGATTTGAAGCAGCATGAGTCATGCATTTGTTAGTTAGTTTGTTTTTGAGATAGGTTCTCACTATGTATTCCAGCCTGGCCTTGAACTCATGCCAATTCTCTTGCCTCCACCTTCTGAGTGCTGGGATATAGGCATGTGCCACAATGCATGCCTGAGATCTTCCATTGTTGTTCTTTACCTGTATTAATCTATCAGTGAAAAAAAATATGAGTAAGGAAGTCGTGGTGGTTCAGACTCACAGCTGACAGGACCATGATTTGAGATGTGGTAGAGTAAAGGAAATACAAAACCTTTAAAGTAAGAAGCATCAACTCTGGGACCTGAAAGTTGTAAAATCACCATATGTGATGCTGTTAAGAAAAAAGAAAAATAAAGAGAAATAAGAAATGCTTTAACTCCCACTCCTAGAATTTAATTACAATTTTGCTCCTTACTTCCCTCTTCTACCTTGTGCAAGGAACAGAAAATGAAAACAAATAAAGATATTGAATTGCAACCAGTGAAGATAACACATGTAATAAAAAATGCTACCTCTCATGGAAGAATACATGGAATTTAATATGATAGGCTGGGGAAGTTAGGGTCTCTCAGTTATGGTTGATTGTCCCTTTTCACTTGACTCATATTTCCAGTGACTTATCTCTGGGGATAGTATTACGTTTCCAACAAGACAAACATTAAAACAGTTTGTACACATTCAAAGGATATACTTGACAAGGCCGATATCTTTTGTCAGTCTTAGGGATGCACAAGTGTGTGTGCATGTTTAGATGTCTGTACACACTGCATGTCTACCTACAACATCACTGTCATACAAAATGCTGCCTGAACAGGTTGGTAATTTGGTGTTTCCTACCATGTGCTAGCTATTCCTCATTGCTCTGTTTTCTTTTTCTCATCAATAATATTGTTCAGTTATGCCCCAAGGGGTAAAATTAAAGTATTATGCCACATATACAGCAGAATAAATTAAATCTATTGCCAACAGATTGAAGCTGTTCCACAATCCATGACCCATAGCTGTGATTATATTTCCATATTTTACTCTTGGAAATAATGTTACTAGTCTCTCAATGTTACTAGTTTTAGTTCAAGTTTCATTTTACTTTCGGTGATAAAACTGAGACTCACAAAAACCAAATGCAATCAGGTAAGTTTGGAAGGCTGGTTAGTAACAGTGTCTCAGGTTAGTGTTTGAATTGTGACAGCCAGGGTGGGTAGGTACACCACAGCCTGATTGTAGGGAACAGAAGGGGACCAACCAGAGTTGACACCCTGCTCTGTTTTACAAAGCAGAAGGTGACACAATGCCCTCCTCTTGCAGCCTTCCTTTCTAGAAAGATAGGCACAGATGATGTCTAGAGGCCTAAAATTCCCATGCAATAGAAACCTCAGATGGAGCCCACTCTGATGCTTACCATTTCTTACCACGGTTATTACCAAGTCCATGGAGTAGGGTTTTTGATGGCCACATTGCCCGATCTAGTTTACATTCTAGGTTTAGCTCTTTAATCTTTTCATATTCATTATTTTATGATACAGAATTTCTAATGGTTTTCATTCCTTTGTTGACTTCACTCAGATTACAAAAAAAAAAAAAAAAAAAAAAAGACCTCCTGTGCTGGGTATGTGGCTCAGCGGTAGAGTTTTTATCTTGCATGCACAAGGCTCTGGGTTCAATTCACAGCACCATAAAAAAACAAAAGAAGAAAAAGAACTTCTCATTTTTCATTTGCAGTAGTAACAGCCATTCCCTATGCATTTTTATGTTTGCAGGTCTTGAATAGTCACTGCACACTGAGCACTGTTATTCTCCCCCAACAAGGCTAATGCAACTAACCATTTAAAGCTGTGCACTTGGATTTTTTGCTTAAAAAAGCTGCTGTTTTCACAAGATACCAAGCCTTGGAGATTGTATCACACCTTGCAGTACACTAGTTTTTGTGTACTCCAAGTGTACTGTAATGCTTGTGTCCAAGTTTTATGATTACTCAAGAGAGTTGTTGTAGCCTAAGAACTCTGAATTAACTTGAAGTGATGCTGGCACATCACAGGCAATGTGAGACCAGATTTCAGCAGCCATGTAGCATATCCAGTCCTCTACCGCATAAAGTGAACTTTGCACATTATACAAATAGCTGCATATGTTACTTTATGTTGCAGTTCAAAGCAGTTAATAAATGGAAAACTATAAAAGAAGGGTATGTTTTCTTCAGCATTTCTATGCATGAGAATGGGTCTTGACAAAATCTTGGAGGGTTGTTAATTCGGTTTCAGGCAGAACCATGTAATTTCTATTGTCTCAGCATGACTGGACCACCTCTTCAAATTCCATAATGAGAAAATAACACAATATCTGCATTCATTCATCTGGCAGTAAGCTAGTGGGATGACTGCATTATTTTCCCAATCAAGAAGTATCATTACATTGGTCTTCACTGAGTTATGTCAGGATTTTCTGTTCTAGTATTATATTAGAAAAAGTAACATACAATTTTATTTTCTTTCATGTAAGCATATGACATTTTGATACATTCCTAAGAAAAGATTCTCTTGGGAAGATTCTCTATTGAATGAATTTTACTGGATAGTTGTATTATACTAGAAAATGAGGGAGGTATTGAATAGAAGAAGGTTTTAAGTAACAGTTTTGCAGTAGTTAGCTGTTCCTGCACAATAATCTCCAAAAATGTACTAGGGTGTATTAACAAGCATCATTTTTCACCCACACAGCCGCCATCCCATTGAGGTGGTTGTGCTTCTGGCCTGAGGATTGAGGTTAGGTCTACTACATATTCTGGTGCAAGTTAGGGACCAGTGGATACCTAAGGCAGTGTTATCATGTCAAAGTTTGGCAGTTTCTAGAAATGAAAACAAGAGATGCCTCTGAAGACCCAGGCTTGGAAGTGGTACTATGCCACTTCTACCCATGGAATCACTGACCAAACCAAGTCTTACAATGATGACCACATTACTAGGAGAAATGCTTCTCCCATGACCATAACTTCCACTTTAGAAGTTCAGTGAACTGTTGCTATGGCTTGGTTACACTCTGCTCCCAAAAGTTCTTAGACTGGAAGCTTGGTCCCTAGAGTGTCAGTGTTGAGGTGGTGGGAACTTTATGAAGTTTTCCCTGCTGAAAGCTTCTTAGGTCATGGAGACTTCTTCACTCCTGGATTAATGTGAATCCCGTGTGACTGAGAGACGTGACTGAGGTGTTTTAAAGTGAGCCCACCCCAAAATGGTCCTCTTGTTTCTGTAAATAACTTGTTTCCTTTTTGCTTCTCCTCTGTGTAGTAACACAGCCAGAGGACTCTTACTAGGACATTGATGCCATGTTGCTTGAAACTTCAGCTACCAGAATTATAAACAAATAAACCTCTTTTAGTTGATAAGTTACCCAGCCTTAGGTGTTTCATTAAAACCACAAAAAAATTGAGCTGGGCATGGTGGCTCACGCCTGTAATCCCAGCACTCGAGAGGCTGAGGCAGGAGGATTGTTGTGAGTTCGAGACCAGCCTGGGCTACAAAGTGAGCTCAGGGCCAGCCTGAACTGCATAGCAAGACCTTGTCTCAAAAAGACCGAAAAAAAAAACCCCACAAAAAATGGACTAAGACAATTAGAGAATACTTAAATCTACTTTTAAAATTCATATTATTTAAAATAATCATGCTATATTCCAAGTTAAATTTAACAGTGAAAAGCATAGAAAATATAATAAAAATAATGGAAGTATATGTAACAAAAATAAATTTGACAGACTGCTATCCATTTTATCCTAGTTTGCATTTTATTTTCTGTTTTATCTCCTGTGAGTCACAGACTTATGCACCGATAGTGTAGAAAAGGTTAATTCAGAACTTCATCAAGCAATGTAACTAATTTTTAATGCTTTATTAAATTGAAAATCATTTAAATAAATAAAGTTATATTAATATTTTAATGACAAATGAATTGAAATATAATTCCATGATTTACCCTATTACTGGTGATTATATTTAGAAGGACTTTGTTTTTTGAAACATTATTAAAAATCCTTTTAATTTCTGTGCTTTATCAAAATGTTGTATAAATGTTGTTGACACATTTATCTAATTAAGGATATTTTGATTTTTCAATTTGCCCACTGATGATGATCACATAAGTATAGAAGATGGTCATGTATGAGAAATAGGTATTTAATCAATACACTCTTTACAAAATATAATATATATTCACCAATGAGAGAAACTGAGTCTCAAAGAACACTCATCCAGGATCCAACAGCCAACATATCCTTGATGTTGCTCATTGTAGTCTCAAAAATGAGACCAATAGCTACAAGCCAGGCTCTTCTCAGATGCCACACCAATGTTCTGGCTGACATAGTAGCAAGAAGTTCCATTTTGTACTGTTATTTTATTTTATTGTCTCTATTATTTAATTTAGAACGTTAAAATTTAATTTTGCATCTTCTCTGGATAATTCTTTGCTAATCAGAGGATACAAGATTATAATTTCTTCTACTCTTCTGATAGTATGTAGTTCTTTGGGAGATGGCAGATGCTCACTGAACAACTGTTCTTTGAGTGACAGCTAAAATATATCCCATGATTACCTGAGACTGACTGCAACGTGTCTTGCATGTAGCTTGAACACACACTTAATAGTATCCGTTAGTGACTTTGAGCCTTTGATGTGTGCAGAACAAGTGCAGAAAAGCCATGCACACAAAGAAATGAGGAAATTTCTCCACTTTTCTCTGGGTAAAGCTAATCTTTTTTGGAGGAGGGGAAAATAGCCTTATATTATATTTATGAATAAAAAAATAATGATTAGTGAGCCACCATTTTGTGTTAAGTACTAAAACTCATAAAACTCTCAGAACGAAGGATGTTGCTTTTGAAAACTGACTATTCGGGAACAAGTTATGAATCTTAAAGAAAATAAGAAATGTGAATACCCAATAGAGACTAAAATTTAAAGCCAACAATTGTGGAATTTTGCAGTTTTTGATGGATTACCCACAGCTGACATGCTTTTACTTCATCAGGAGATAAAAGAACCATTTAGACCATTTGTATGTTATTAAAGTGAGCTGGAATTCCAGAAGACATCTGATTCCACTATATCAGCTGAAAATGTCTAAAAAGCAAATGGTGTTTTAAACCAAAAGAGAGTCCTTGGAAAGATCTTGAGACATGTAATTTATTTCAATGTGTGTTGCCCTCTGTGCTTCCTACTAGATCGTATCCCTGGCCTTCCTTCTGTTGTACAGTCTCTGGAGCATAGTAGGTGCTCAACAAATGTGTTGGGAAGGGAAAATACAATCATGTAATGTCACTTGAAACCTTAGGGATAATATTTGCTCAAGTATTGTGTACTCAGTACTTATCCCTTTTTGTCTGCTCTCACACACTAAAAGACAAATTATTGCTGCCAGTGTCAACTGTTGCCAGCTTGATTTGCATTGTATTTATTTTAAACAAATCCATTGTTTTTAGACATTAAGGTAAAAATACTGCCTCATAGAAAAACAGTGAAGCAGTTCTGTAAATTAAAATTAACACCTTAGAATGAACACTAAGTGATTTCAGGGTTTGTTAATTTTTGAGTAAACCTTGTGCCTCAAGTTTTAAATTGCAAAATTCATAGCCTAATTTTTAGGCTCTGTAAAACATGCTAGTGGTTGAGTGTGCTGTGGAAATAGATTTTTCAGGTGATTTGGCTGCACTTTTTCTGTTGTGATTTTCATTTCCCTTAGTTGATATCTAGTTTGCCCTATATTCTGTATTTAAATGATTTTGAGGAGAAAGTACATTTGTTACTCAAATGTAAGATCAGTAACAGTAATGTAAGATCACTCCAAAAACATGATTTTAAAACAAGAAATACTTTCCTCTCCAATCATCATGGATTCAATTAATAACATGATATATAACATTTCCACATACTTGTAAACTGGAATGTAATGGGTCTTTTGACCCACTTTGTTACATAAACTAACAGTTTCTGTTGCTTATATGTGATTATCTATTTATTAACAAAAAACCATAGATGTCACAATTTTGGTAGTCTATTGGAAGAAGATGTATGATATCTATGAACCTTAGAATTAACCTGATACTTCAAAAATGTTGTGTTGGACTTATAACTCAATGACTAATGCATTTAAAGATAGATGGGGAACTTAGCAGAAGCCTGCATCAGGCATAGGCTGCCCAGAACCTCCACCGTGGGCCCTCCCTGCCACCGGGAACTTAGTGGAAGCCTGCATCAGAGGTAGGCTGCCCAGAACCTCCACCAAGGGCCCCCTGCCTCCGGGAACTTAGTGGAAGCCTGTATCAGAGGTAACTGCCCAGAACCTCCACCATGGGCCCGCCCTACCTTCAGGAACTTAGCAGAAGCCTGCATCAGGCATAGGCTGCCCAGAACCTCCACCGTGGGCCCTCCCTGCCACTGGGAACTTAGCGGAAGCCTGCCTCAGGGGTAGGCTACCCGGACCCTCCCCTGTGGGCCTGCCCTACCACCAGAAACATCAAGGAGGCCCACCCAAGACTGAAAACTGCCCTGGACTGCTACAGATAGGCCCACCCTCCCACCTGGAACATCAGAAGATCTCAGCGGTATCCAGTTAGTGTGAGAAAATTTGGAACTTTGCTCTCAGGTGGTGAACTTTGGACTTCACCGGAATACCCCGAAAATAGAGGTATACAGGGGATAAATAGGGCCAGTAGTAAAAACCCCCTGCAACTAAATGTAAGACTTTGGTGTGTCTGAAAAGAGTGTGTGTGATCCCCTCCTACACATAGAAAACACCAGGAAGAGTGAAAAATGACAAAATGAAAAAGCAAAATGCAGTCTCAAACATATAGTTCACCAGAAGCAAGTATAGGAGACATTGAAATAGAGGACCCCAAAAGTAACACACTGGGAATCTCTGAAAAGATAGCCAGTGAAATAAAAAAAAACAACTGCATCAGGCTATAGAGGAAATCAAATTAGAAGTAGTCTCCCATGTAAAGAAAGAAATAACAACTTTAATAAAGGAGTTGTTGAATGCAGCTAAAGAAGAACTAGAGAAAAAAGTACATAAGCATGGAAAACTGATTGAAACTTTGAATGAACAATATAGAAAACAAGCAGAATTCATGAAACAAACTCAAAGAGACATCCAAGAAACAAAAAATTCTATTGAAAGCGTGCAAAACCACCTAAAGGAAGCTGAGGATAAGGTTTCGGACCTTGAGGACAGGATCACAGTTAGTGATCAGGAAAGGATAGAACTTTTAAAAATAACAAAGCACCATGAAATGACAATCCAGAAGCTTCATGATGATGCCAAGAGCAACAATATAAGAATAATGGGTATTAGCGAAGATGCAGGAGTCCAGGCAAATGACATATGTAAAGTATTTACAGAAATAATAGCAGAAAATTTCCCAAACATGGGGAAAGAATCTGATATGCAGATAAGTGAGGCATATAGAACACCAAACAGTCACAATCAAAATAAATCCACACCCAGACACATAATAATTAAGATCTCAGACATACAGCATACAAACAAAATATTAAAAGCTGTCAGAGAAAAGACACAACTCACCTATCAGGGAAAGCCCATTAGAATCAAGCCAGACATTACAGCACAAACCCTCAAGTCAAGAAGAGCTTGGAGTGAGGTATTTCAAGCCCTGAAAGAAAACAATCTTCAACCCAGACTGATGTACCCAGCAAAACTTTCATTCAGATTTAATGGAGAAATAAGATGCTTCTATGACAAAGAACAACTGAAGAAATTCATGTCCACCACACCAACCCTAGAAAGAGTACTGAAGGACATACTAGACAAAGATAAAAATGACCACAATCCCCAAAACAACAACAGAAAGAAATGTCCAGGTACGATAAGCAATTAAATATGAGGAAAAGCTGAAAGAAACAACTGGAGCATAACATGGCAAAGTCAGGCCAGTACATATCAGTGCTATCCATAAATATAAATGGCCTCAATTCACCTATAAAAAGAAATAGATTGACAGAATGGATCAAGAAACAAGACCCCACAATATGCTGTATACAAGAAACGCATCTAACCCAAAAGGAAACTCATAGATTAAAAGTCAAAGGATGGAAAACAGTATTCCGTGCAACAGGAACCCAGAAAAAAGCAGGGGTAGCTATTCTATTTGCAGACAATGTGAACTTCAAACCTAAAATGATTAAAAGAGATAGAGAAGGTCACTACATACTTGTTAGTGGTAAAATTCAAGGGAAGAACTAACAATTATAAATATATATGCACCAAACACAGGAACACCCAACTATATAAGACAGATACTAATGGACATGAAAAACCAATACACAAGAATACAATTATAACAGGAGTTATTAACAGCCCATTGTCACAAAGAGATAGATCAACTAGACAAAAAGTCATCAAAGAAATAACAGAACTGAATCATACCTGTGAGCAATTGGACTTAGTAGATGTTTACAGAGTGTTCCACCCAACCACATCAGAATACACATTCTTAGCTTCACATGGGACATTCTCCAAAATAGACCATATATTACCCCATAAAACATTCTTAAGTAAATGCAAAGGTATTGAAATCATACCATGCATAATATCTGACCATAGTGCACTGAAATTGGAAATTAATGGCAAAAGAAATTGTAAAACCTACATAAATACATGGAAATTAAATTACAGCCTTTTGAACAACAGTGGGCTACAGATGAAATTAAAGAAGAAATAAAACAATACCTACAATTCAATGAAAATATAGAAACAACATACTGTAATCTGTGGGATGCAATGAAAGCAGTCTTAAGAGGGAAATACATAGCAATAAATTGTCATGTCAAGAAAACAGGAGCACAAATAAACAACCTAATGCTCCATCTCAATCTTCTAGAAAAAGAAGAGCAAGCTAAACCCAAACCTCATAGAAGAAAGGAAATTATAAAGATTAGAGCAGAAATCAATGCAATTGAAACTAAAAGCAATACAAAGAATTAATGAATCAAAAAGCTGTTTTTTTGAGAGAATAAGCAAAATTGACAAACCACTAGCTAACCTTATCAAGAGAAAGAAAGAAAAACCCCAAATTCATGCAATAAGGACTGAAAAGGGAGAAATTATCACAGATCCCATGGAAATTCAAAAGATCATGAATACCTACTTTGAAAATCTCTACTCACATAGAGTGGAAAACACAGAGGAAATGGACAGATTTCTAGAAACATATAAACTACCAAAGCTCAAACAAGAAGATATAGCTATGTTGAACAACCCAATATCAGCTATTGAAATTGAAAATGTAATTAAAACCTTACCAACAAAGAAAATCCCAGGTCCTGATGGATTCACAGCTGAATTCTACAAAAAATTTAGAGAAGATTTGATGCCAGTACTCCTTAAACTCTTCAATGAAATTGAGAAAAAAGCAATCCTCCCTATATCATTCTTGGAGGCAAGTATTACTCTGATAGCAAAACCAGAGAAAGATGCAACCAAAAAAGAGAACTATAGGCCAATCTCACTAATGAACATTGATGCAAAGATTCTCAACAAAGTACTGGCAAATAGAATGCAGAAAATCATCAAGAAGATTATACATCATGACCAAGTGGGGTTCATTTCAGGAATGCAGGGATGGTTTAACATACACAAATCAATAAACACCACATCAACAGGGCCAAAAACAAAAACCACATGGTCATCTCAATAGATGCAGAAAAAGCTTTTGATAAAGTCCAACACATGTTCATGATAAAAACCCTTCAGAAACTTGGAATATACAGTGTCTACCTCAACCTTATAAAGGCCATCTATGACAAACCAACAGCCAACATACTAAATGGACAAAAACTGAAAGCTTTCACTTTAAAATCAGGAACAAGACAAGGATGTCCACTCTCACCACTCCTTTTCAACATAGTTCTGGAAACAGTAGCCAGGGCAATCAGACAAGAGAGAGAAATAAAAGGAGTAAAGATAGGAAAGGAAGAAGTTAAATTATCACTATTTGCAGATGACATGATACTTTATTTAGAAGACCCAAAAAACTCCATTAAAAGACTGCTAGACGTAATAAACAAGTTCAGTAGTGTAGCTGGATACAAAGTCAATGCTCAAAAATCAATAGCATTCCTGTACACAAACAAAAAACTCACTGAGAGAGAAATTTGGAAAATCACCCTTTACACTAACATCTAAAAAAATGAAATACTTAGGAATCAACCTAACTAAAAATGTAAAAGACCTATATGCTGAAAATTATACTATACTGAAAAAGGAGATTGAAGAGGATATTAGAAAATGGAAGGACATTCCTTGCTTTTGGTTAGGAAGAACCAACACTGTGACAATGGCTATACTCCCAAACCTGTTACACAGATATAACACAATCCCAACCAAATACCATTGTCATACCTCACAGATCTAGAGAAAACACTCCTAAAATTCATTTAGAAACAGAAGAAACCTAGAATAGCAAAGGCAATTCTAGGCAACAAAAGCAAGGCAGGAGGTATCTCAATTCCTGACTTGAAACAGTACTATAAAGCCACAGTGATAAAATCAGCTTGGTACTGGCAAAGAAATAGACCTGAGGATCAATGGAACAGATTAGAAGATGCAAGCACAACTACAAAGACACTCAACCACCTGATATTTGACAAAGGGGCTAAATATGTCCACTGGAAGAAGGATAGTCAGTTTAATAAATGGTGTTGGAAAAATTGGCTCTCTACATGCCGAAAACTGAAACTAGATCCATGCATATCACCATGCACAAAACTAAAGTCTAAATGGATCAAAGACCTCAATATTAAAACAGAAGCACTAAATCTACTGGTAGACAAGGTAGGTAGAAATCTTGGAGACATAGGGGTAGGCAGAGAATTCATGAACCAAATGCAAACTGCACGGGAAACACTTCAAAGAATCAACAAATGGGATCTCACATTATTGAAATGTTTCTGCACTTCAAAGGAAATCACCAACAGAGTGGAAAGAAAACCAACAGAGTGGGAAAAAATTTTAACCAGCAACCCCTCAGACAAAGGACTTGTGTCTAAAATATATAAAGAATTGAAAAACATCAAGCCCCCCAAATTAAAAGACCCTCTCCAAAAATGGGCATCTGAGATGAACACACAATTTTCAGAGAAAGATATACAAATGGCAAATAAATACATGAAGAAATGTTTTCCATCACTGGTCATTCGAGAAATGCAAATTAAAACAGCATTGAGATTCCAACTTACTCCAGAAAGAATAGCTGCCATCAAGAAATCAACTGATAACAAATGTTGGCAAGGCTGTGGGGAAAAAGGAACACTGCTCCACTGTTGGTAGGAATGTAGACTGGTGCACCCATTATGGAAATCCATATGGAGAATTTTCAGAAGACTAGGATTGGAAGTCCCATTCAATCCAGCTATCCCTCTCCTGGGTATTTTCCCTGAAGAACTGAAAAGTTCATATCACAGTGATATATGTGCACCCATGTTCATAGCTGCACAATTTGTGATAGCTAAATCCTGGAAAAAACCAAGATGCCCATCAACTGCAGAGTGGATGAAAAAAATGTGGCATTTTTATACAATGGAATATTACTCAGCTATAAAAAAGGATGTTCTTGAGGCCTTCGTAGGCAAATGGAGACAACTTGAGACTATCCTCATTAGTAAAATAAATAAGAATCATATTTATAAATGTATTGTGTCTCTAGTGTAAAAAGTAAATAAGAACTACAAGAGTAACAAAACCAAAATGTATAATTGCTATTGTAAAAAAGAGAGGAAAAGAAAGTGCTCTAAGGGATATAACTGCATGTAAGTTTGAGTGTGTAAAATAGATGACCATATTGCTGAATCTTTGTTTGATCTTTGAGCAAAACTGTTTGTAGTCTGACTGTTTGAATATTTACTATGTACCCTTTAAGTTTGTAACTTGAACAACAACATCCAAGATGACAGTATGTAATTTATAAGTTACTGATTTCTTATTGGGGCTTTTTCTCATTCTCCTTTTTCTTTCTCTCTTTTAGAATTCTGTATTGTTGCTACCATTTTTTCTGTTTTATTTTTTTTGTCTCTTTAAATAATTTAAAAATGTATAATTGCAATTGTAAAAAAAGAGGAAATAGGAAGTGCTATAAAAGATTTAGCTCCATGTATGTTTAGATGTGTGGGATTGATGACCATATTTCTAGGTTCTTGTTGGATGGTTGAACAGATCTGTTTGCACTCTCACTCCTTTAGTGCCCACTTTGTGTGCTTTAATCCTGTAACTTGAATAACTATTTCTAAAAGAACAATATGTAATGTATCAACTAGTGATTTCTTACTATTTATCTTCTTTTCTTGAAATTCTGTAATATTTCTACCTTTTTCCTATTTTTTTTCTCTTTAAATAAAAAAAAGACAAAAAAAAGATAAATGGGATAATCCATTTTTCTCTGAATAGTCTGCACAGTGGATTCCATTAAGTGATGAAGGAAAGAATAGGAATATTTCTCCTTTGGATTACCCTGATGAATAAACTTCTTTCCTAACAGTATGGGTAGAAACAGTATTTTTGTGGAGGTAAGTTAACATCTTGGGCTTCTTCCTACCTGTGGGCATGTGGCTTAAATTATTCTCCTGTTACTTCTCTTCTAGCTTGCATCAATCAATTGCTCAGGCTAGACCCATTTAACAAGATTCCTGGTTTGAGTTGGGCCATCCCAGTATACAATCTGGAGTCTAGGAAAATGGTATGACATTTTATGAGGTTATTTTATTGAGAAGATGGGACCTAAAGGAGGTGTTTGTGTCAAGGGTTACCACTCACATGAGCAGACTAATGTTGTCACCAGAGGTGTTTGTTGTGGGGAGCGGGGGGAATGGGTTTGTATATATTCTCCCCATCCATTCATCACAGGCTGATGCAAGAGAGAAAGCACCTGTCATGTGTCACCTGGATGATATTACTTCTTGCCTCAGATAGTGAGAAATAAGTTCTGGTCATTATAACTTACTCAGTCCATGGTACTATGTTATAGCAGCACAAAACAGACTAAGACATTTGTGAAGAAGTGATAATAAAGATGCACTTGATACAATCTCTATTTGCAGACTCCTGGAAGACTATATGACTCTCACTACCTCTAAAGTTATTAGTATAAGAAAATTTAAATTACAGGGGCTGGGGATTTAGCTCAGTGATATAAGTGCCTGCCTGGCAAGTGTGAGCTTGTAAGTTTGATCCCTGGTACCAAAATAAGTAAATAAGTTATAAAAGATATCATACTTCAACGATTCTGACTAGAAACACACACTCAAAATTTTATAGTCTGCTAATTATAATTCAAGTTAATCTTTTAAAATAAGAAAACTGCATGAATTTTCTATAAACATCATAACTTGCACAACTATTTCAGATTTTGAATTCTCCTTCCACTTAGATATACACACAGAAGAGTACACAACATTTCTTCTTAATGGTTTAACCATAAGCAGGAGAAAGTGCTTGAGAAAATCCACCTCAGGATAGTGTAACGAAAGAAAGAAGCACATTCTCCCTTGTATCGAATCAATAGCTACACTCCATCTTCTGCTTAAGTCCCTCATACTCTTAAATCGAGCCCTAGCTTTGTGCTGTTTATTTAATGGGGTGGACGGGAGGCTTGAGCACGGGCTCTTCACGTGGAGTGCTCACAAGGGAAATAATATTTTAAAGAGCATTTGAATTCACAGGTGTAGACTATAAAAAGTGAGAAGTTTCGTTTTTCTAAGAACTAGTATTTATGTCCCTTGTTAAAGAAGTATTTGTGATATAAACTTGTTTCCTGCCCAATTCTGCTTCATTAAAAAGTGATGTGCTTTTAGAAATGATGCAGAAAATATTAGTAGGAAAATTATAGCAAATGGCATGCCCAGAGTTTATAGTCCATTAAAAAACAATCTGGATTTTTGTTTTACCATGAAAATGCAATGAATCACCAAAATCTGATGTATTCCAGTGATTGAAATTCATTTCAATTATATACATTGTGATATTATGAAATATATATTTGGTCTTATTCCTAGTTTCTGGGCATATAAATCCTGAAATCCTTGGAGTTTCCAAAGTTATGTGTATTTTCATATGCTAGTGAATGGCAGATGAGCTGCGGCCTGAGACCTTCAAGGTGAGGCTGATCACAGCAAGGAATAAGGCATGACTAGAAGTGGGAACTTTCTCCTCTGCCTCTAACTTCTGAGGAGGAGGCAAGGGTGGAGTTGTTTACTACTGGCCAGTGATTTAATCATTTATGCTTATTTATTGAAATTTTCGGGGGGGGGAATCTTGCCATCTCTTTATCTGTAGCTTTTGTAATATCCTCTATAATAGATCAATAAACCTGTTGCCCCAAGTTCTACGAGCCACTCTAGCAAATTAATTGAACCTAGAGAGGTGGTCTTGGGATCCTCAATTTATTTTATGTTTAAACTTTTTATTTATTTTTAATTTTTTGAGACAGATCTTGCTATATGATCCTCCTGCCTCAGCCTCCCAAGTGCTGGGATTACAGGCATGCGTCACCTGCCCACCCTAAATAAGTACAATCTTAACTGTAAAATGTAGGTGAGTTCATTGTAATATTCTTTCAACTTTTCTGTATGTTTGAAAATGTTCATGATAAAAGGATGAAAAAAGACTGAGAGTATGAGAGGAGAGCAGTAGACTACTCTGATGGGCCATTTGATTTTCCTGCAATATGACAAAAAGTGTGAAAAATTCTATGAAAATTTGTATTTATTCATTTGCTTCTTCACATGATCAGAAAAATAAAGACACTTTGTATTTATTCATTTGCTTCTTCACATGATCAGAAAAATAAAGACACTTAATGTTAGGGAATAAAGTATATTGTGCACCATCAACAAATAACAGAATTTCCAGCTCAAATCAACTTAAGTATGAAGAAAGTTACAGTTATTAAGAGGAAAACCAAAGTTAGGATCGAGCTCAGAGTTATTTAATTCAGTTCCTCAGACATGCTCTCAGGGATGCAAATCTCTGCTGTACTGTTTCTGGTATCATCTTCACAGAGTTCCTTCCTCTCCACCACAAGATAGCTGCCAGCAGTTCTGTTCCTATCAGTTGTGGAAGAATGACTGCATTCTCTTCTCCGCTACTGAGTAAAGCCCTGCTTATGTCTTTCATTGTCTTAATTGCCGTAAACCTGCTGGTTTCTGAATTGACTATGATAAGAGGATGGGAGAACAGAGGTTATGATTGGCTCAGGTTCATTTTGGTAGTGGGGAGAACACTGTGAGCATGGGCTCACAAAGAGACCAAGAAATCTTCCAGAGAGATGGGTATGGAGCACTTACTGTGAAAAGCATATGCAAGGCATTGTTAAAATTTGTTGACAGAATATGTTCTGAAAGAGAATTACATTATGAAATAATTTTTTCATGCTTATAAAAGAAACACATTTGGTATAAAAACTATTTTTAAAAAAGACCAGCACACACATATACAGACACATACCCCAATACACTCTTATGTATAATCTTACCACTTAGAAATAATCAAGATTAGTATTTTAGCATTGACTTTAAGTAATTGTTCTGCTAGCGTGTATGTGTGCATGTATACATGTTATATACTTATTACGGTGATAGTTTTACCAATTTTTTTAATGGGTAAGTTTCCATCTCATGAAAGTCCAACATTTGTGCAAATATTCCTATACTGTAGAATATTTAGATTTTTTGCTTTGCAACTAAGAAGGCAATAAACAGTTTTATAATAAATCATTATTCAAATCTGCGGTTATTTTATTAGAAAAGATTTTAGTTACTATAAAATTAAGCCAAATTATGTAAAGATAATTAATGCTCAATATATACTGATTTATTAAACTTGTCTTACACCTCTATTTGTGTGATGATTCTGTGTGTTCTAAGTATTACTTTTATTATTTGGCAGTAACACTTTACCTTCATACTTTCAGCCACAGTGGGCTCCCCAAGACATAGAGCTACAAAAACTGATTTTTAAAATCATTTATGGTCTTTGTCAACATTTTGCTGGCCTCCTTTCTTTGTTAGCATTTTTACATTACACGAATATGGGTAAGGACTTCCAATATACTATTTCTTCCTGCTTTCTAAATCTACTTATTTTTTTACCTAATGTTTTCATAGTTCTAGGAGGTAAGCACGTAAACCTTCCTACATGAAATTCACACCTAAAAGCATGCAAATACTTCATACGGAGGTGAAGTAATGAATGAATAAAATGATGGAGTGAAGAAAATGAGTGAGGACACAATATCTGTCAATTTGGGATAAAATTTGCTGTGACCTTATTAAGTCCATAAAATTTGCAAATTACTTCATAAAAGTGTTTTATAGGATTTAGCATTTTAACGATGTTTACAGTGTTTTACAAGAGACAAAGGATTTCGGTCTCGTGACACTTGGCCAGAATAGGGAGCAATTGTGCATACAATTATGCTATTAAGTTATAAAGGTAGTAACAAATTTACACAAACAGGCTTTGGATTGTCTTAAACTCTGCTTAGCTAAAAAGGTTAAAAAAGGACAAATAATATTCCACAACTCTTTGTTTTGTTTTTAATCCACCTTCATTTCCCACTTGGCCACATTATTTTCTTCTTATGTAAACAAGAGTTATGAATTTTCTTTCTAATTTAATAGTGCAAGGCTTGATGTTTGCAGGTAAAGGATCTTATGATTCAACTTTATGACATTAGAAGAAAAAGCTCATCTATCCAGGTGTGAGCAAGTTGGAGGAAAAAAGTTGTTTCATTTCTAGAATCATATTTTTAGTCCCAGGACTGAAAGTATTAGGAAATAATATATGTGAAAGCTTCTTGAAGGGGTAAAGCACTATATAAATGTAAAGGATTAGTATTAGTAGTGTGGTAAATCATTTCTCTGAAGGTTGGTGTAGGCCATTTATATTTTTTAAGTAGATGAATAGAAGAAAAATATGTTTTACTCCAAGAAGGCCTTATTTTTTCCTCTAGAGCACTTGAAGCACTTTTCCCAGTTTAATTTGATTAATCCCTATTTCATCATGGTAAAGGAGATTGGGGGCTCACATTGCATTTTATGGGTCTCGTCCACTGTAAATTTCAGACATACAGATATTATTTCTTACTGGTACAGAGGACAAGTCTTTGCCTTAATTATTCATTTTATCACTGAAAATCAGATGGACTCACCAGAGGCTCCTCGCAGGCAGCCCTCCACTTCTGCATCTTGGACACTGATCAGGCCCCGCAGTCTCTTCCGCCACTTGCAGCAGAGCAGGGGCAGAAGGGAGGCAGTCTGGGAAAACTCACCCTCTCCGTGAAAGGAAAGGGCGACCAAAAATGGGCTCGCCAGGTTTCACTGAGCGTTTATATGCTTTCGTTTTATTTCAAAAAACTAATTATGTAACATTCCAGCACTCTCCATAAAAAGTGCACTTGGGGAGTTTATCAGGTCCTGGGGAATAATAAGAAGGATCCATCTAAGAAAGGGAGTAGAGCTGAATGGGCTGTGGAGCCTGCCAGCTGGAGAAATAAATGCTTAAGCGGCTGCAGAGCCCTGAGAGAGGAGTCCCTGTATGGAGGTTTCCAGTTTGTGTGTGCGCTTTCATCCTTGGGATGTCCCTAGTTTTCTGCATGGTTCTCCAACGTGCCCTTTCTCCTCGCAGTCCAAGGCCATTGCCAGCCTTGCCGGTGTCCCTCACGCTGTCCACAAACCGCAGGGGACAAAAAGGCAGATCCTCATTTCTGTATCGAGTCCACGCAGAAACCAAAGCATAGGATGGTTCATTGATAGGACAACAAAGTGAGAACGGATGGGATTGCATAGGGCTCCAATTTCATTTTCTTTCCTCTTCAAAAATTTTTACTTGCTTAAGTGATATTTGAAAGGTGTATTAACCAATATACTTTTTTAAAAAAATGTCAGTGTTTCCAGGCTATGTGTTCTGCTTTAACTGTGAGCAATCCTCTGGATCTGTTGGGAGGACTGAGGCCTGGTGGACCCCAAGTTCTAACTCCCCTGCCACTCCCCTCCTTCACTTTCTGCTGTACATGAAGCCTGGCTCTCCCTAAGGACCTGGTCCCCTTGGGACTTTCCCACCTGGGTCTGTTTATGTCTCTCAACAGCTCCTGGAGAAAGGAACTTGTGTTGCTACTGAGTATCATTTTCTGATCATTATTACTCCACTGGAAAGAAAAAAGCCAGAATCTTGGAAGTAACCTATGTTTATTTGTATGTCCTCAGATTATATCACCAGAGTTAACCTGTTTTCGTCCCTGTTGTGTCCTAAACAAATCATAGGTTTGTCCTCTCACACCCCATGACTGCTATTGTAATTCTTGGTGACTTTCAATAAGAACTGGAAAGTTCTAGGCTGGTCCACCCATTGCCTGACCTGACTTCCTTGGACTTCACTTTTCTTCTTTCCTACTCATTCATAGTCACTTGCTGCTTGACTGTACTCTTCTTATTTTATCGTTATTAGTATATGTTTGCAATATTAGTAATTATGTTCACCTTGGGTAATTGGTACAGATATGGTTCACCTATTGATCACAGTCTATCTTGTTATTTCCTACTATCTTTCTTATTTTGCTCTTTGAATTATTTATATTTTGGTAAGAGAAGCTGTGTGATATTTAAGCTGCTGTTATTTATTTTACATAGCATGATGATCACCAGTCTTCCTGATCTTACCATTGTACTAAATGAACCAGCTTCATATCGGTTTTAAACATCTCACTCTTTGACTACCACTTCTTGTCTCTGCAACTCATCACCTGAATCCTGCAAGGTGTTGTCATCCTTTCATCGCTCTCCACACTTCAGCCTACTGCCATTCACCATTCATCTTCTTAAATTCCCACTTCCCTAGCAGAGAACTCACAGGCCATTGTAATATCTCTCCAGACTTTACATTCTCAGCTCTCTGGACACCTTCATTCAAAATCGCCTACTGCTCATCAAGTCTTCTTCTCTCCTTCCTCTTCACTGCTTTCCAGGCTGGGGGAAATTCACATGCTGTCCTCTCACTAGGCCCTTAGCCTGGTGAGAGTCTACCCACATTTACACAGCGTTCCTCCCTTGTCACCAAGATAAATATTTCACACCGACCTCAAACACTGACCTCAACTCCAGTTTGCTTTTTCTCAGCTATTCCCTGAGAAAACAGAAGCCATTACAAGATGGCTTCATTTTCAAACTGCTAAATATATCAACGTCTTTACCCCTACATCCCTGGCCTTCTCTCACTCAGTGAGTTACTTATGCTTCATCCAGTTTTTCTTCTTTTTTTTCCCCCTTGACCCTAATACTGTATTTCTCATCATGTAAAAGAGAGAGAGATTTCTGTCCTCCGTTCAGCTGCTCCAGGCCTACAGAACAAAACTTCTCAAAAGTCTTGTCTCTGTTATCTCTCCATCTCTTTCCAACTACTCTGAACTCACTGGTCCACTGATAAGCATAGTTGTTGATGTTCCCATTGATGTCACCTGTGAGTTCTGTCTTGCAGACTGTGACAGTCAGTTCTCCAGCATCATCATACTATACCTTGTAGCAGGGCTTCATACGATGGTCATATCTTCCTTGATCCTTTCCCTTAGGGCATCCTTCATTCTTATTTTTCCTCCTTCATTAGGTGCTGCTTCTTTCTTTCACTGGTTCCCTTCAAATCTTAGAGTTCTTTTGGGCTTAGTTTTCAGACTGTTTTTTTCTTCTCTAGTGCTGCTTGCACTTAAATGGTATTTACCCTAGGCTTGTAATTTTTAATATGGTTCATGGGTTGAAGAATTTAGCTCTTACCTCTTCTTTGTATTCCAGACTGATTCATTTGCTTGTTTATTTTGCATTTATGCCTGGAAATTAAACATGCATCACAAATATATCATATCCAAAAAGAACTACAAATTTTATCTCAAAGTCACCATTTCCAAATCGCATTTTTAAAAATTGTGATCTTTCTTAATTTGAGTGCTCAGAATATTACTGATAGTGAGGTGCTGGGGAGTGGGGTGCTGGGGAGTGGCCAAAGGACCGAATCTGGACCTCTATATCTGGATTTGTTCACTCATTGGATATTAAGAGTGGGAGAAAAACCTGTAAAAATTGGAAAAGTTATTTTATTTGCAGTCTGACAAAATTGGGAGGGCAGCTAGTCTGCCCTCACCTCAAAGGTAGAGGAATGCTCCAGTTGACACAGAGAGTAGAACAAAAGCTGGGAAACAGACACCTTAGCTTTAGCCAGAGCCCAGAAGGTATTGACAGTCTGAGTCTATTAAAGTTTCCTGGGTACCAGGCCTGGGGATGGCAGGTTTTGGGCCCAGCATGAGGAAGCTGAAAAAATAGGAAAAATTGTAATTTTGTAGATTTGTTTTAACATCTCACTTTCAAGAGCAAAGAACTCTGAATGGACATGTGAGTTCTCTCAGTCTATTTCCATCTCTGTCTTTGTTGTCCTCTCTCTCATCCTGTACTTCTCTCTCTCTTTTTCCCTTACTCTCTACATATTCTCCATTAGCAAATCTCAAAAGAGATATTCAAACGTATCTCCTTTGAATTGTTTCTTATTTATCCCACTAGAATGGAAGCTTCCAATGTCAGGAACTTTGTTGTATTTGTTCCTTGTCTCCAGAATTCAGAATATGAGTTGGCCAACTATGAGCCACTGGGAAAATTCATGCTGTCACTGAATGGTTTTTACATTTTTTTAATGGTTATATGGTTTTAAAATAAAAGTTTATGACATATTAAAATCCTATGAAAGGTAAATTTTAGTTTTATTGGAATATAGCCATTTTCATCTGTTTATATGTTTTCTATTGCTATTTTTTTCATTACAACAGCTAAGTTGTTAAAAAGATTTTGATGGACTACCAAGCAGAAAATATTTACTGTCTGTCTTTTAATAGAAAAGTCTTCCATACATTTCATAATACTATATCCTTAATTTCTTCTTCTTATTACTTCCAATAAAAATCTGAGAACTGATTCTGTGTTTGAACCACGTGTTATTTTCACCTAACCCCTAGGTGACAGTTGGATAAGCCTGGAAAGTGCCCATCTCTGATTCTAGGGAATGGAAAAGGCTTAACTCCCTTCAAAACATATGGACTGAACACTGGAGAGAGGCAGTTTCTTGAGGATAATTAAGATGCTGCAGCCAGAATAAGGATCCAGAATCTTTAGTAAGAAGAACAGATAATTGTCATCTCACTTGACCCTCTTGTTCTTTTGAAAGGGGCAATGACTCAAACCCTGTGGTTTAGTGTTTCTGAGAATTAAATCTTTTGGTTGATAGGCCATACTCAGAATGTATTAGAATGAAATTCCCAATACCTCAACTCATCTATGTGTTAGATAGTATCTGTGCCATTTTTAAATCAATGGACTCCAAATGTATGTAATCATTATTTTTTGAAGGCAGTTGTGCTGGAATGGGATGTAGCCTGAGAAAGTGTGAAGTGGATGTCATTTCAGCAGAGGTCTAAGCTATATTGTAGATGACCTGGCAGGGGATGTGTTGCTGATACCAGCATACACCGGCCTTCTTGACAGCAGTAAGGCAAGCTCTCTGGTTATGCTCCTTCCATCTCTTTCCTCATGATGAGAATTAAAGAGCATCCAGTCAGTGTGAGGTAACCTATTACAGGTCTTTCCTAATTTTTTCAAGCAAATCCTGCGTTTCAAGGTATCAAAATGTATAGAGAAGAGGGGATTATTGATTTATGACCAAACACTGTACTAAGTCTTTGCACAACAAAAGAAAGCCATGGGAAATCATTATAAAAATATAACAAGAAACTTCCATATGTTTTAGGTCAGATTTATGTTTTAGGAAGCTCATTGGTGGCAATTTAGAGCCTCTATTGGCCTGGGGTATAATCGAGAAGGAATAATAGAACTGAATGTAGGCATTGGTAATTTTTCTAACTCAATAACTTTATGGTCTTCTATCCTTGAAGTCATGAAGAAATTCTTGGTTCAATGAAGTGTTTCTTAATCACAGTGTCACATGGTATTTTATTTTTACAAATTTTTAAAACCAGACTGAAAATACAGCTATTTTGTAAGCTATAGCAACACATCCTACAAAATTAAAGCTGTTATTTCCTTATTGATTATTTCAATTCAAAACATTAATATTGTGACTGAACTGCAGAAATCTTGCAATTTACCCTTTACAAATTAGCAATGATTAAAAATTTTGAGCCACTCTTTGCTAGCATTTTCTTTTTTGTATAGCAATACTTTATTCATAATTCTGACATTTCTGTTCATATCCTCTCATTGAGAATTCTTCTTAATAGAAAAATTTTGTACAATAGAAATTATATTTTTGTGTGACTGAAAAAATGTTAAATTCCAAAAGGTAAAAAGTAAGCTTTGTGGTTATAAGACTGTTTATTTACCACAGATGTAAAATCATGTTATTTCTTGTATCTCATCCAAACGTAGTGTAGCCATGAAGGTTTGGTCACCCCAAGATCTCATATTATAAACATATTTGGTGCAAAGTGTACCTTCCATAGAACCTCAGTTGGCTGTGGTATCATTTAAAACATACCGTTAATTAACAACTTTTTAAAGCAGCCTCTCTAACAGTGGACTTTTTGTGAGTTGCTGACAAAGGTCATAACTAGTGGTTATACAAAGAACATGCTTCTTAAGAGAATAATAGCTGCAATTCAGCACACACTGAGGAGTTTATCGACTAAGTCTTTGTGTATTGTTCAATAAAGTTTGGTGTTCAACAAAACCCCTTCTCACTGTAAGCTTCCATGATGCCTAGATTACAGCCGTAGTGTTTTCTGCCTTGTACCTACTCCCCCATGTACACAGTAGAGAATACTTTACAGGGGTAGGGTGGGAGCAGGGGAGGAGACAAGAGTTTCTCTGAAGTGGATACAGTAGAACCAGTGCAAAGAAGTTCCAAACAGGCAGGCCACATTTAGCTCAGTACCACAATTAACTTTCTCTAGCTCATCCAGGCCAGCAGTGAGTGGATGCTATCAGAAGTTAGTGAAATCTTTATCCTTTAAGACGTTAAATCCAAAGAGCCACATGACCATCTGTTAGAGATGCTGTTGCAGAGATTCCTGGACTGTGTGGTAGGCAAAAATGTAGTAATTAGAGAATAAAGAAATGTTTTTTCTTTGCGAGCACATTATTCACATGGAAGCTTTATCTACAGTATTTTTAATTACAATGTAATTGTTAAAACTCTAATGAAAGGCAAAAGAATCAGATTGAAATTGAAAACTGTGAAATATACAGAGATAGCAATGAAAAGAATTGTTCCATTTGTTATGGTTATGTTGTCATCAACCAGTTGAAGGCTGTAGCCTTTCCCACTAGGTTACTCTGGAATCAGACACTTGTTTTTTGGTGTGTTGTTGTTGTTTTGGCCCATTTTGAAAGCTATTCTTGAAAATTTTCATATTCTCTTCCAACTCTGAAATCCTTAAATGTAAATAAGGGTTCATGTAGGGAAGCAAAACCACTATAAATATCATGGGATAAGGAGGTGGTTAGAAAACTAAGATCCTGGCAAGGCGTGGTGGTGAACACCTGATGCTGGAACTCTGGAAGACTGAGGCAAAAGGAGTACAATTTTGAGCCCCTCTGAGGCAAACTAGCATCTTAAACTACTGAATTTATTCCATATTTATCCTTTCATTATTCAGCCTGAAATGGGGCTAGAAATGTAGTGGCCATTAAGTTCAAATCAGTGAAGAAAACTTTTGTTGGTCATTCATATAAGTGGCTTGATTAGGTTTGGAGATTGATACTGTGTATTATTTTAAGCTTTTGACTATTTTTCCTCTCTTTTATAAAGTCCTATTACGAATTGGAATATTTGAATATAAACAAAATAGCTCTATGGGTTGATTTAAAAGGTTAAAATCTATATTATTTTAAATATAGTTTTAAAAGGCGATGTATTGAGTATAAAATTACTTGTGATATAGAGACATAATTCCTATGTCTAGGTAAAAAAAGAGTTTCTAAGACACTTTTTCTTTCTTTCTTTCTTTTTTTTTTTGCACTGGGAATTGAACTCAGATCTTGCACTTGCTAAGCAGGTGCTATGCCACTGAGATGTATCCCTGGCCCCTCCAAGACTCTTAAATAAATACAAAGACTAAGGAAATAGGCTACATTATTCCAAACTAGCACCTTCTTCTAAGGAAGAATGGAGAGACTGCATTTCTGCTTGCCATTTTTTGTGCTCCCCCCAAGAGGCTTGTTCATTTAATATCACTGCAAGAAAACATCTGAGGCTGGGTCACTACACAAATGGATTTCATTAGTTCTCAGATTTCAGAAGTTGGGATCACTCATTTGTAACATCCATTGGTCCCTCTTGTGGGACCAGTTGATGTCCCAGGAGAATGGTGCTAATCCCTTCTGAAGTACACCCATGACCCCATGAAACCAGCACTAGGCTCCACTTCTTAAAGGTTCTATTCCCCCTCTCAGCATGAACCACTAGGGCCCAATCTTCTGGCACACTTACCTTAGGGTGCACACTTAAACCACTTTATAACCCTAGCAGGGATTAGATACTTCCACCAGTTCCATATGACTAGCATTGCTAGCGTGTGTAAGACCTACAAATAGTACTGACCACATAACTTGCATTGGCCAGCAGAATACGAAAAGGCATGATGAACACTGAATCCAGAGAAATCTTCAGAAGCATCACACTCTTTCCATTACCACTCTTGCTTTTCTTCTAAGCCACAGGAGCATCCCGTCTATCTGCTGGCCACCAAATTGTCCTGTGTGCGGGAAAATATATGAAGCAGAGCCACAGCTGGCCCACAATCACCATCATATAAGATGGGTTCTAAATAGAGGCATACTATTTTTACTTTATAAACTGCCAAATTCTGGAGCCAGTGTATAGCAGAAATTGACTAACCCAGAAGGTGGAAAGAAATAATTTACCAAACTGCTGGTGACCGCTTCTATAGGGTTCTGATTACATACTATCACGACTTTTCTTACCTTTTTTTGTGTTTTCCTGTTTTCTATATCATGCACAATTATGAATGTAGAAAAAACAATCTAAGGTGGAAAGAAATAATTTACCAAACTGCTGGTGACCGCTTCTATAGGGTTCTG